>CM031576.1:18634702-19108725 GCA_018467065.1 Ephestia elutella | reverse complement strand
GACGATCGAACACAGACTGCAGTTACCTCTTCACGCTTTATTTACTGAACCAATCTTCCTGAAATTTTGCATACGTTAGAAGTACTGAGAAGGACATAGGGTACTTTTCATCCCGGGAAAACGATTGTTCTAATGGGAAATTTACGCGGACGAAGCCGCAGACAAAAGCTAGTATTATATATAGTTACATACATATTATCACGCCTTTTCCCATTGATAATGTATAAAAGTATTTTTTTTAATAATATAGTGCTGTAGATAGTACTTATAGCATACTTAGCAAAATACATATTTTTTAAATCTATGTAACAAAATGTCGGGCTCAAAAATATTTTTGTAGTACTTTGAAGTATACAAGGATCAATAGGCGCTGGCTGGAGGGAGTTGAGTATGCAAAATATGAGAATCATTCATAAATAGAAACACTCTTTTATCAACAGAGAAAATTGAAAACAAATATATCTTTATACGAATGTTGCGGGCACAATTTACGTTAATTTTTATTCTCACAATTTGTATACTCAATGGACACGTTACAGACTTAACCTTCTGCGAATAAGTTATTTGCTGCTATGGCGCCACATTGCAAAATTCCGATACTTTCTAATGCAGGAAAGGCACTTCGGGCGATCGTTACATTTTGTTATTGTTTACTTTAATGCTATGAGATCGTAATTCATTTTTTTTGTAACAGCAATATTTTTTTAATAAATTATAGATTACATAAAAAAGAAAGTAAGAAGATTACACAAATATTTTCAATGTTTTTAAGTAGGTACCTAATATTCTGATTTTCTTGATTTTAATATTGAATGGTTTTCTGCTTCCATGCTGGTCTTGGAGCGAAGCAAAAACATATTGTAAAAGTCAATCGAGGGAAAGGGCTTTAAACTGGGGATTCCTCCACTCATAGGCGATAGGCTAGCAACCTGACACGACCTGAATCTCCATTCCATCAGAGAGCCCACTATTCAGCTAAGCGTGGCCTTCGAGTCTCACGACTCTTAGCCCTGTCTACCCCGTAAGGGAAAAAGACGTGATTCTATGTATGTATGTATGTATGAAACTAGATTATTTCAGACAGGAGACACTATTTACACTACCTTAACAATATTGTCTGCTACAACAAAGACACATGCACACCATAGCATCCAACAAAGCAGTTTACTATCAAATGAATTCGGTGAACTATTTGTTACTACTACGTCTCAGTGCGTTTGAATAGGGAATCAATTGCTATCACTGCACTGGCGTAGTGTCTGTCGCTGGTACAGTCAAGTTCAAACAAAGTAACCATGCAAAGACTTCTATGGGTCGGTAACAGCGGCGCGTTTGCAATGATTTGAGTAGGTTATGTGCTGGTAACTGTACTAATACACCGGTATTGAACTTACTGCATTATCTCGAAGGTATATTCCCAGCTTTATGTAGAATTGGACATTTGATTTTTAGAGCGTCTTACGCTTGTATTTCAATAATACTGCTATTATTTATATATCACCACAGTTTATTACATAGTACACACTTTCTTTTACAAAATCAGCAATACAAATTAGATAAAATCTCAAGTCAGATCCGGTTACCAATAACCTCTCCTGTCAAAATCCTGTCTTTTTTTTGACGTTTTACAATGACATTTTTTTAATTATTTCCTAACATGATGTGGATTCAACTGTAGCTATAGTGCAGCATGTTGTTGGTAACACTGTATACTATGCGATTTAAATTCTATCGGGTTTTGTTATTTTTGTTGAGTTGTCAGCTTGTCATTCAAAACCATATCAAACCATTCGAAACTAACTTCACTACATGTAAATATATATACATTTGTCAAAGAGAAGAGTGAAGTTGTTACAGCCCAACCCAAGTTTAGATTCTAATTGGACTGTACATCGCCTTTGTACTGTAATAGTTATAATTGCTTTATATTATTTTACTGTGCACCGGGTCCCAACTCCTCATAGATTTGTGACGAAAAGTATTTTCGTGGTCCAGATTATTTTGTCTACCCATGAACCAAATTTTATCAATTACTAGCTTTCACCCGCGGCTTCGCCCGCGTGAATTTCCCACGGGAACCGTGCCTTTTCCCGGGATGAAAGGTACCCTATGTCCTTCTCTGTACTTCTAACTATGTGTATGCGAAATTTCAGAAAGATTGGTTCAGTAGATAAATCGTGAAGAGGTAACAAACAAACAAACCAACAAACAAACTCACTTCTCATTTATAATATTAGTTAGGAAGTTAGGATAGCACATTGGTTGATGTGATGCCTAATTGAGTAATGAACATCTAGCTATTGCATTTATAGATTTATCTTTTTATATAGGCACTTCATTACAAATAGGAGAGGCTTTTGCCCAGCAGCGATACATAGATAGCTTAGGAAAAAATCTAAAAATATACTTTGTTAAGTTTCAATTGTAGTAACAGAAGCAGTGACACTGCTTTGAAAATTGGTATATTGTGTACTGAACTACCTAGGTACTAAGCAAAATTTATTAAGTGAAACAAAAGGACCATAAAACTATATAAACAAACAACAAAAACTTACGTTACAATGTAAACTAGATTTTTATTAGGGCCCTCGAGCTATCCTATGTAGCTGTTAAAAGAATGTTGGTAATAAACATAGTCATGCAGGCTATTCCAAGCCGCAATACAGCTTTTGTACTCTAGGGTGAATTAATATGTTGTTTCTATTACGAATACTATGAGAATTTATACTATTTTACATTAGTCGGAATTATGCTTACATGGGAGATACAGTATGAAGGTTAGACCGTAGTGAGTGTGAATGTTGGGATTAGACATTATAAAAGTACGATTCCTAGGAATCAAACTGCAAAGTTAAGTTTGTTTTTGAAACTAGTTAGTCTTTTAGTTAGAGCAATAACGTGAGATGCTTTGCGTGTACGGAACCCTCGGTGCGCGAGTTTGACTCGCACTTGGCCGGTTTTTTTTGTAACGAGAGAAGGTCTTTCGTCTCATCCATCCAGCCCCAGGAAGCCAGGTGGGAATGTGGGGCTTTATCTTAATAAAAACCACATGGTAGCAATGCCTACAGATTTTTTACCTAGATTGATGCTGAGACTACCGCTAATTGCAATTAAGATCAATTAAAATCATTTCTATTTCTCTTAACTATCTGCAATAACAATTAGCACAGTCAACCAAGCACAAATGCTCAGAACTAACAATTTGTCCATTATTCCAGTTCACACCTACATTGATGTTGTTATTAAGACTACTCTATACTACCTATATCATAGAAATAACTATTTTATTCAGTTTTTAGAAATATCAACAGAGAATGTATGTTATTCATTACATTACATTACATTACATTACATTACATTACATTACATTACATTACATTACATTACATTACATTACATTACATTACATTACATTACATTACATTACATTACATTACATTACATTACATTACATTACATTACATTACATTACATTACATTACATTACATTACATTACATTACATTACATATTATCACGCCTTTTTCCCGTGGGGGTAGGCAGAGACTAGCGATGTACGTTATTCGTTCTGGCAAAATCTGCAGGGTTCGATGGACAACATAACACTCTTATTTAAGGCAGTTGTGTAAATAGAAAATGACCTATCGTTATGCCTAGTTTATATTATTATGCTGAATCGGCGAACATAGTTAAGTTTTGTTTTGTAACAAAACATAGCAATCCACGGTCAGCTGCATCAGTTCAGTCAAACCACAAAGACCTATTACCTTTTCTTAACGATCATAATAATATTATTGACTTGTAGATTCTAACGGAAAACGTAGTGTTGGCAGGCCTCCCACTCGGTGGACCGACGACCTGGTGAAGGTCGCGGGATGCGCATGGATGCGGGCAGCGCAGGACCGGTCGTTATGGAAATCCTTGGGGGAGGCCTTTGTCCAGCAGTGGACGTCTTTCGGCTGAGAGAGAGAGAGAGAGAGAGAGAGAGATTCTAACTGCACTTGACCGTACGTTGAGCATTACAAAGGCTTGACGACCAACCATGTCAACATAGACGCAGTGCACCAAAATCCAGTCCACTCGTCCATTAATTCACAAATTACAGCATTTTATTTTTCAGCACACTCTGAATCAAATTACAAGAGGACGGTAGGTCACTAATTAGAAGGAGAGTTCTCGACTCCATTCAGCTAAATGCACTCGGAGAGAGCACTTGTGCATTCTAATGTTGAAATACGACGCCATTTTGATTCCTTTGATCTCGATGTGACTGTGCAGTCTGTGATTTGAATTATTGATTAGAATGTTACTTTGGATTTCTTCTGTCGCTTGCGGTATGTTTAGTAGGAAAATATGGATTTTTAGCACATTTTTTTATTTCAATTCAATTGCTTTGCACTTGTTTGTTTGTAGTATCTTTATTGTAATAAGGATACATACTTAAAAGTAACATATTTATGTTATTTTGTAAACAACTACAAAGTGTATTTTGTTTATTTAAACAAAATGTAGTTCACAATTTTTTTTTTGGTACTGTTGTCGAAATTTTGATGTGTTGCTTTTATGTGCGGCATTCTCAAGGATTTATTCTCATCCAATATCACGAAGGAATACCACTGGTATTACTTTGAATTTTTAATTTTTTCTATTCCCAACGAATACCAAAATTTGAATTTGGTTCAGACTGCTCAGTCATCAAGTTAGTTTGTTTTAATATAACAATTTTTTTTTGCAAATAAAAATATTGTAAAAAATTACATACAAAGCATTTTTACTGATTGTACCTTTGAACTTTTTTTAATATTGATTTAAACAGTGGTATCCATTGGAATAGAAAAAAAACAAAAATTCAAAGTAATACCTGTGGTATTCGTTCGTGGTATTGGATCGGAATAAATCTTCCCAAGTGCCAATTATTCGTTACTACCTCTGTCTTATTTATAAATAAAAAAGTTTGATGTCATGCTATCTCATACGAAATTAACCTGTAGCACTGACGCTCATTAAAAAGACGCAAAGGACTCTGATCCCCAAAGAACTAACTCACAAACACTTTCGGTTTTCCTTTTTTTATAGAAGATGGGTTTGGTCTTGACCACAATCTTGCTCGAGGATAGAGATGAGGTCTACGGTGTAGTGAGCTGACCCAGAAGCAGCCTATTCACTCTGGTTTTGAAGAGAGTCAGGTTGTTTGTGCTCGGAAACACAGAAACAGGCAGGGACTTCTATTCCTTCGCTGAGCGCAATTTGGTAAGTATTGCGTTATTAGTTTTCTTGTTTTTATTAAGCGTTAGAGCGACATATATTTTCACACTAGCCTGTGCCCGCGACTTCGTCTGCACATATCTCAGGTCCTAAGCGGCGTATCAAGATGAAACTTACGCCAGATTTTAAGTTAGACCTTCTATAATAATACTACAATGAAAACCGCATCAAATTTGGTCCAGTAGTTTTTGCGTGGTGCACGTACATACAGACAGAAAGACAGACAAATATTCTAAAAAAATGGTTTTGGCTTCTATTGGCCCTATGAACACCTCTCGTAGCTTTTCTATGTCAGACACAGACCAGTTACAGTTTAATTATATGTATTGATTGATAAAAGACAGATGATGAAACTTCTTTTTGCGTCATTATTCCAAATTCTACGAACCCGAGTGTAAAACCATTTACCACGACAAGGCGAGACCGTACTTTGATCTCGGAACTAATAAAGGAGAACTGTAACTGTGTATGTTCGTCACGATGCATTAGAATGCAGTTGCAAGTGCATTCGGAATCGAGTTTGAGAGCCGGACTTGTACTGTAATTAGAGAGCTGTTTCCGAATGTAAGACGAAGTTTAGGTTCCTGAAACTAAAAATGGATGTGTTATTTTCTTTGTTTTGTAAATTAGTTGACCCGTAAGTTCTATTTTCTATTGTGTTAGTAGCCTATAGATCTAGGCTGTCTAAGGGCGTGTCTCTACTAGGCAACAATTGACGACATGTTCTGCAACGTTGCACAACAGAGTGCGACGTTACCAACTAAGTTTCGACATGGTTGCGAGCTAGCTGGTAACGTTGGGTTGCGAACCAGTTGCGTAAAATGTTGAGCGTCACGCGTTAATTTTCACTAAGTGAATTAGAGTCAAGATTCGTGAAACCTGAAGGCCATGCTTAGAATAGTGAATAGTGCGCTTATTGGTAGAATGGTTATTGGATATTCAGATATAGTGACCAAAAGAATACCCAGAATTTGCCTTTGAGAAGAACGAAGTAGAGACATGGTTTAAAGCCTATATTTACTACGACAATTAGGCTGTTATAGCGTATGTCGAATTCAACATTTTATAAAAGTGAAGTGCTGTCGATGGCAGCGGTGGCTCGGGAGAGAAAATAAAAATGAATTTTCCAAATTCATTTTAGCATGCTAGTGCTTCAAACACACTGCCTTTGAGCTATCAAGCAAAATATTTAGCCTATATTTTTCATATTATTGAACCTGCATTTTTGTGAGCAGATAACATGTCGCAAAATTAGGTGTACAGTTAATTATCGCTGTGTATCTGTTACACACTGAACATCCGTAAAGTCCGTTTATTCATAATTGTCCTATTATGTAAACAATCTTACCATGTCTTTTTATGATTTTTCAACAATATAAATTAAAATAGACTTTTTAGGAAATTACTTTCGTGGTTAATAAAATATTTACTTTAGAATGTTTAGGTTGGAACTAATATTTGATTTATTTTCAACAAAATTCAACAAAAAGTACTGTGAATAAAAATTGGTTACATAATAGGACAATTAAGAATAAATGGATTTACCTATATCACAATAGATATGAAATATACAAATAATAATTATTTATTAATAATTTGAAGTATTTAATTACACTTTAAATTATTTAAAGTGTAATTAAATACTTCAAATTATTCAGAACCCAATTCTTATTACTTAAGAGTATTTGAATTTGTATAAGAAATTCTTTTTTTTTATTATACAGTATTATATCACGAAATAAAACTTTTATTCATATACCAAGTTCCGATTTAAATGGTGTCCCTCTTGGCTCCTTGAGTCTAACTCACTTTGATATTAAAGAGACCAAATTAAAATAGTCCGTCGGCACACTCTTTTTACCAGACTGCAAAGGAAGGGTTATGTTTTTGCTTTATACTTCATGCGGCAAACATCAAAGGTTAAGTAATTGCCAGGAAAATTAATTGGGAATCTAGTTTTTTTTAAATGTGTTTGAGGAAAACTCGTACTGTAATTAAAGATGCCTTTTAATTGCCGTTTTCGTTGATATCATTAAAACTAGCTCTATTTTTAACAATCATACATGGGATTTCTATTCATACCTGTGGAGGTACACACGGCCCTTGCCTTCACCTTTATTTGATCAATGCATGCTTTGTGTGTGGTTTGTATTAGGTCTGACTCATATCATTTTCATCAACCATTACTTGCTTTCGGTGAAGGAAAACATCGCGAGGAAACCTGCACAGAGAGTTTATCTAATGTGTATTCTTACTGCTGCTCTTGACGGTAGTCATAAAAGTCATATCAGATTGCCATTAAACGTCTTGAATAAGATCTGACATGACTGTTAGTTATAACACACTCTAAGAAGAAGAAATCAAATTACCTAGTAAGCAGACAACAAGTTAATTTCTTGGTAATAATAATAGTCTTATCAAGGTGACCCACATCATGAAATGCGACCATTTCATGAAATTCTCTGATATGGCTAAAGCGTATGTCTGTCGCCGTCCTTAATCTAGAAGCCGATGGTCATCCTAGATTGATATATCGAGTACCTGCAACCACAAGCGAATGCGATTCTATTTTGGTGTTGTGACCGTAAACGGATTGCCATGTCTTTGCGGCCTCCTCTGCCGAGAAATGTATTTTGGTATACAAGTTTCAGCCAATGGATATATCTAATTACTGCATCGAAACCGGTTTGAGATCTTGAATATTTGTGATTTCAAACTCCGTGCCTAGTCGTAGTTCATTTGAGTATAAGGTAAATATGGTTTTGGTACTTGCTTGAACGTGAAACTAAATCCAAATGATGGCCTAGGCTAGTATTTAAACAGAAAATGCATTTGATAAAACTGTAGCATAAATATTTGTTTGAATCCAGTCTTACTTATTTTAGTACACAATTGTACAAACAAAACAAAGCTAGCAAAAAAAGCGGAAGAGGGCAATATAAAATATCCTAACAAAACATGTCTGCCGCAGGAAAAATCATAAATATTTTACGTAAACTTCCCTCTCAGGAGACAGTTTCGGGACATTCTGGTCATTAGAAAAGTTTTAGTGGCTATTACGGCCTGCTTTATAGGTATAACCCGTATAACAGGCGCACAGCGGTGATTTAGAGAGCCACTCCGCTGCTGCGTACTAGGACTGAAAATTCCACTAAATAATAAGGAATTATGACCCCCACAGAGGCCAGTGCTGGTTGAGTATAGTAGCAGTAACTTGTGTTTAGTTTGATGGCTACTTACGTTTACTTAATTGTATATACGATCATTAAGGAACCTACTTTCAAATGCCGAAGATGAGACGTGTGAATACACGTTATCAGAAATTCTGAACCATCTTCGTCTCTCTGTCCATACGAGTAGATATCATATTGATAGGGTGACCTAATCATGTCATGAAGGATAAAGGTGTTCCTTAGGGTGGATCGCTTTAGTATGGGAAAAATTTTATTTTCGAATTTCGATTTCGCGGTTTTTGCAAAAGATGCCTTTTGGTCGTACAATAATACATGTTCAATATTATTTACATAAAATATTAAGAAGTACTGCCGCAATGCTGGCAAAGTTTTAAAAAAAGACCAAAATAAGACACTTATAGGACCTGCTCCAAAAAATATTTTTAAGCTATTGTGTTACTTAAATATTATTTTATTTGTTTAGTTACGTACATTATAGTAGAATTACGTAAAAATTAATTTTATTTATCTTATTTTCGGACGTTTTATTAGCGCGCGAAATGCACTTAAAATAACTGTTCCTTCCGAGAGATAAAACCCAGTGTCTGTGTAATTCTTTATTTTGCATGTGAAAATGGCCGACCCACGCCAATCTCCGGCGGGGATGGGAGAGAGGTAGTGTGAAGCTCGAACCCACTAACACCACATGGTGCGCCTCTTTCGTCACTAATTCCTGAATCAACACTGGTTATGCCATGAATGGCATAGTCATTGCAGTCATGACATCAAGTCATGCATGCCTTAAGGCGACCGAGAAAACATCTGACATCGGTGTAGCTCGCTCAAAAATAAATAATGAAGTTGGAGCACAATTGATTTGTAATTAGTCGATCAGTTATTATGAGTGTTATTATGAGAGTTTGAAGTTGCTCGTATTTTGACTGTAAATGGACAATGCCCACGTATTTTTATAACAGTAGATTCGCCTTTACTGTGACATGCATGCAGTGTTGTGTGTCGTTCTCAGTATCATTGTGATTTATTTATTATGTCCGCCTTTTGAAAGTAACTGTGGAATTACAGCTTTATTAGTGTAACCAGTACCCAGGATTTACGTGGGAGCGAATGCCATGGGATTTTGCAGTAGTATCATTTTGTTATTCGGCAATAAAGTAGGAAGAGTTAGTTTTGTGGGTTACGCAAGAGAAGTACGGTATAAATTATAATGTCACTTATTGTCTCACAAATTGATATTGATAGAAATACCTTACAATGTGATTGCTTATTTATTGTTCACCAGCTACATCCCTAGGCTCCTGTGAGAATTTGGGGATAAAAGTTAATCTGTTTTATTCCAGGTTTAATTCTACACGTGTGCTAAATTCCATCAGATTTTAATGAAATAGTGTATTTTCTTTGATGAAAGTAAGGTTGTCCAGTAGTTTTTAGTAAATAGATATCATATGTAAACAAAAACGAAAACATCGTGAGTGTTTCATCGTTGGTGAAGGAAAACATCGTGAGGAAACCTGCACTCTGGTTGATGATTATCAGCTAGTGTGTGAAACGGAGAAGGCAACGGCAAACCACTCCATTAAAACTTGCCAAGATAGTAGTTGTGTGTGTTTTATTGCATACTAGCTTTTGCCCGCGGCTTCGCCCGCGTGAATTTCCCACGGGAACAGTGCTTTTTCCCGGGATAAAAAGTAGCCTATGTGCTATTCCAGGTCATTATCTACCTCTGTACCAAATTTCATCGAAATCCGTCCAGTAGATTTTGCGTGATTGAGTAACAAACATCCTCACAAACTCACAAACTCACAAATTCACAAACTCACAAACTCACATCCAAACTTTCGCATTTATAATATTAGTATGGATAATAATGACCACAACCCTCAGTCATGAAGAATACGACTAAAGGCTATGTTAGGCGACCAAGACTGTTTCATGGGTTTCTTTCGAAATGTCTTCTCAACAGTTGTCGTTCCGAAATGCTAGTAGTTTTTAGCTTTGAGACATAATATACTTTGATTATATAATTAGTTTTGACGTGAAGAAGAGCCTTTTTTGAAGAGCAAGTTTCAATAAAGAATTTTTGATTTTGATAAAGAAGGAGGACGATGTAAACAAAATTTGAAATAACATTCTCAAAATCTTATTCAAATAAGAACTTCCCTCGTAACGCACACTAGCGCCCTCTAGCCATCATATATCTGGGCTCCCAGACGATATCTGAGAGGTTGTTTGCAGTATATTCAGGGTATTAACCGCTTCCGGCGGAAATCGGAGATTTACATCGTTAATTTGACTTTTAAATTTTGAAACTTGAAACCGGATTGTAATTCCGTTTGAGTTATGACTGAACTAGGTTTGTAAGATACTGCTGCTATGGTTAAATATTGGCTTAAAATATTTAACATCTTACTTTTGCGAGCAGTATCGAACGTATTAAAATTTTGTTCATGTGAAATACTATTTAACCATTTTGACTATGACACACCTGACTATTGTCTGAAATTAAATTAAAAAAATAACTACTTTTAAAATTTCACTTTTCATAATTAGGTACAAAACTACGTGCATGTATCTATTTTTAAAACGCCCAAGAAATCAAGAAGGTACTTACTTACTTAAATGTATCTTTCAAATGT
Source organism: Ephestia elutella (assembly GCA_018467065.1). Lineage (NCBI taxonomy): Eukaryota > Metazoa > Arthropoda > Insecta > Lepidoptera > Pyralidae > Ephestia > Ephestia elutella. The sequence goes on along the minus strand of CM031576.1, from coordinate 19,097,634 downwards.
AAAATACCTACATTTTAAATTTTGAATTACCATTTTCAAAACCACAATAAAATATTGAAATAAATAAGTACTCCTTTCAAATCGCGATTAAAAAGCACCTTTGTTTTATACTACCTATACCTAGTGTATTTCTTTACTGAACATTTTAGCATGGCTTGCTAATAGACAGGCTCGAAGCAAACGAGCTAACATAACCAAGCCTTTTCGCTGTTTTATAACCAAAGAGGTTTAATACATTTAACGTTGTTTAAAACCGGTATAAATTCGTAATCCAGCAACACATTGGCTAGAGGCAAAGCGAAGCCCTATTTTGCAATTACCCCCATTTAACGGCACATTTGCGAGGGTTCGAGCCAAAACGCATTTTTTCCCGTCTCGCACCCACTCGTGACTGAAAACTCATAACTGAAACCTTAAAACTAATAATAAAATATAATACTTGGAAATTGATTGGAGTGTATTCCTGTTTATATTCATGGTGCAATAAAGCGTTATTTACTTACTTACCTACCTATTTTCTATCTCTGTATTTTGGGAGTGTAGTACATAATGCGAATGTCACTTTATTTCAAAGTCACCATAAGGCATCTGACGTGAATTGACTACCAACTGGTGACAGGTAAACAGTTAGTTTGAGTAGAATTAGTTTTGTTTGTTTTATAGCGTTTCAATTTCCCTTTATCAAAATATCAATTGGCAATTTACATTATGCAACGGTTCACTTATAATATACTAACTGGTTGTCTGTATTATGTTATAATTTTAAAATTATAAAAATAATGACTTCAAAGCCTGACTAAACAGAAAACAATGATTTTTTTTGGTACCTGTTTAATTTCTGTTTGCATCAATAATTACACGTGGATGAAGATAATTCTATGGCTAAAATGTAGTTAATAATTGAATTCTTTAGTTTGAGTGACTACTTGAAGATAGGTATTTATTATGAGATAAATGATTGCGAGTGGGTGCGAAATATTTTTTTCAAACCCCAGCCAGCGTATGTAAATTACAATGAATGTTTTTCGGAATTAACTGATTTGCTGGATTTATACCTTGTTGCGACAGGGGAAGGCGTTGCATTTTTTTTTAAGTAAAACAAATTGAGTTATTTCCGTGTTTCAGTGCTTTTTAGATGAACAAAAATTACGGACGAAAAAATTTACCTGCTTTAACAATCCATTTGGAAAAACAAGGGTCAAACAATAACCTACTTACTGTATAGAGGGTAAAGTCTTTTACATACATATTAATTTATATGGGTTTTTATTTTATAGCTTACTCATTTATTTTACTTTTTTTATCGTATTAGTATTTTGATGTGAGCATACATAAAGATACACAATCATCGGGACATATGAAACTAAATAAATAACGTTAAAAAACTTCATTTACGTAATAAAAAAAGGATTAATAAAAAAAGATAAAAAGAGGATTGTTTATTTAATTGTTTAGTGATTATTTTCAAGTAATAATATTTTGAGAGGAAGAATCAATACTTCTGTTTTAAAGGTATAACATCCCTCTGATATGATAAATTCTTAAGTTTGAATGTGTGTTTGAATTTACTGGAAGGATTTTGATGAAATTTGGTACACAGATAGAAAAATACCAGGTTTATACATAGGATACTTTTTATCCCGAAAATCCTACGGAAGCGAACCCCTGGGAAGCAGCTATGTAATCCATACAGAGCTAAAGCGTCTGTATCCAAATATATCTCTCAGAAACGCCAAAGGGGAAACTGGGTTTTCTCATTACGATATTAATTTTACCACTTATTACCATAATTCCGTTGAAAACTCGGTAATTAACTAACTTCCTGTAACGATCTCTGAATATTTATATAAGTAAGGTGCAAGCGACGCTCGAGAGATATAATAATGTTTGTTTTATCGCATTATATATATTAAAAACCAGATTGGACTGGACATTCTTCTTTGTCATATTTTAGGACAGCTGATAGGATGTCCCTCAGCTATGAGGATAAGACAATGAAGTTAGAAAAAGAGATAAAATATTATACTCATAATATAATAATGTTTGTTTTATCGCATTTAATACCAATATACCTAGTACAAACCGGATTGGACATTCTTCTTTGCCATATTTTAGGATAGCTGATAGCATTTCCCTCAGCTATGAGGATATGACAATGAAGAGTAGAGAGAGATATATAATAAAATAATGATGGTTTTATTGCATTTAATACCAATATAGTACAAACCGGATTGGACATTCTTGTTTGTCATATTTTAGGATAGCTTTCTTTACCTATGAGGATACGACAATGAAGAGTAGAGAGAGAGAGAGATATATAATAAAATAATGATGGTTTATCGCATTTAATACCAATATAGTACAAACCGGATTGGACATTCTTGTTTGTCATATTTTAGGATAGCTTTCTTTAGCTATGAGGATACGACAATGAAGAGTAGAGAGAGAGAGAGATATATATATAATAAAATAATGATGGTTTTATCGCATTTAATACCAATATAGTACAAACCGGATTGGACATTCTTCGTTAGATGACATCTAATATTGCATTAAAAATTGTATACGCTATCTGTCTCTGTGCTCTTCATTGTCGTATTCTGATATACTATCAGCTATCCTGAATAATTTAAGCAGCAGGGAACCATTTGGATAAGAAATGCCTGTCTTCACAAAAGTGGACAGCAGACTCCGCTGACACTGGAATTTATTCCATGTCTTTCAACAACCAATAGAATTACGTGATTTGATATTGAATCTTTAAAAAGCAAAGTTCTATTAGAGTTTAAAACATATCTTCTTCTCTCCGCTCCGGTGGAAACTGACCCTAAAGAAGTAAAAAATGTACTCTTCCAAAATTAATTCAATTCCAATCGCAAACAAATGTTCCTTCATACAAAATTCTAATCGAACGCTGCACAATCTCATATTTCCCGCGCTAACTGTTATGGGAAACAAGTTGGCCAAAACTAGACTTTTTCCCAAACCGTCCAGTTTCCGCCCAATAAATTTAAATAGAAATAAAAATTAGGTTCTGCCGTGTGGACGACAGAGCAGTAACTATGTAACCACGGCTTCTTGTAACAGGGTTAAAACGTAAAAGCAATAACAAGCAATGACATATGTTGTACAATGACGTCTTTGAAGAAAATGCAGCAGTGGAGTTTGTTGTGCCGCCTTCTCTCCACTTGCGCTTTGAAGGCGGGTGGTAACCTTAGCTTTAAGTAATTTTATGACGTCAACTAACTAAAAAATAAGAATATGATGATATAAAAGTGCTATTTTTAAGCCTATTTAAATAAAAACAATTGACTTTGACTTTGAAAAGGTACATAGAAGCAATAACAAAAAACAAACATGTACGTTTAAAACCTGTGTAATTACTTCTAAATATGCAACGAGAATGTTTAAACATAGATTTCATAAAAAATGCAGTAACTGGGCCGTTTGAAAAAGCCCAGTTTTGACCGAAAGCTTGCATATCTCTGCTCACAAACTGTATTCAAAGTGCACAATAAACATTGGGCAGCTACAATATAGCCCGCAATGGATTGCAATGGTATCGGGACTTGCACAGACTTGGATTGTAAACTGTGTAATGTATATGCAATTGAAGATTTGGCCATTGCGATACTATTCTGTTTCCTTTGAATGTATTATAATAGGAAATTATGTACCATTGTTAGTTTATGAAATGGTAGTGGCCAAGCGGTTCAGTCGGTCGACTGATGTGTAGATTCGGGTCTGCTGATCAAATTCGGCAGTCATTTTTATAAAACACTACCTGGACCAGGATGTATTTCGGTCGATTAATTCCCAATCCGCAAATGGATATAACCGGGAATCAACTGGGACTATTTAATCTTTCCGGGTAAAAACCAGAAGAATCCGTGGTCTGGATGTAACACAATATAGTCAATTCAAAATTTATGTAAGTTTACTAGTATATTTGCACTACATATTTCTCTACATGACCCTAAGGTAGACTGGTAGAAAATGCTTATGCATTAAGTCCGCCCACTGTACTTTTACACACATATTTTCTGCAATATAGTTTAAAGAAATAAAATAAATATAACACACTTGAAATAGGTATCAAGACTTATTAAACGCTAATACGCTTTTTTCCCTAACTGGTATTTACCATCTGCGCGACAAATTTTGAACACTCTGTGTACAAATGGTTGCCGGGATAAGAAATCAAAACTATGGATATTAATATTTCAAACTCTATTTAAAAAACCACATAAAACTAAATAAAAATACAAGACAATAATATCAATAGAATCTTGACAAATCGATAATTCCAACAGAGATAAACAAAAAGACGATCACATTTTTAAAAGCAGAATATTAGCGGCCAGTAAATAACACCTCTTTATACATACTGCCCGCCAAAGACGACAGTCTTTGAATACCCGCTAATTAAAATAAAAACCTTAGTATCTGCTTACTATAGATATACAATGTTCTTAGCCATTTGATGAGAAATAAGTGGACTGTATTAAAAATTAAAATATAAGATGATACCTCGAGCCTATCATAAAACAATTCGTGTTCCTTAAATAAAATAACCATAGTCTGTAACAAATAAAAAATATTATCTTCTACTGTTTTCTATACTAAATATACTATGTTTTGATACGACAGGATGAATGATTATGATTATAGCAATATTCCTCTCTCTTTTATACTTCGGATGTTGTTCCAACGTCACCACTGACTACCCATCCTAATTCCGTACTTTGAGCAATCGCTGTTCCAGATGACGACTTAATGAGACCGTCTCTAATGATATTAGGATAAACGTCAGCACCTAAAAGAACGTCGATTGTGTTGGGCATGCCGTAGTGTGGATCAGCTAAATTTAATCTCTCTAGTGTTGGCCACGGAAGTTTTAATTCTGTTAAAGGAAGAACAGATGTTATTGTCTCTATAACATGAGCTTTGATCCGCTTAACAAAGCCAGGGTTAACCCGGGATCGAATAGTTAAATATACCATTTCTTGCGAGGTGACGCACTTATGTCCTAAACCCATTACTACATTTCTGTTAAATATTTTCCGTAGTCCTAATTTCTGTACTACAGATTCAGTAACAAATGATGATTGAGATCCTTGATCAATCACAGACCGTAAAATATGAGTTTCATTTCTACAAGAATTACTCGCCACTAAAGCTGTAGGAAGTAATATATGTTGCAAATTTCCCTTTGTAAAATGACTGCTTACATGGTATTCATAATCTGATTTCTGATCTTCGAATGAAGTTAAAACCTTTGGGTGTAAGAGGGTATGGTGCCGTGAATTACATATTTTACAACAAGTTGAACTCCTACAATACTTAGCAGGATGATTGGTTGTTAGACAATTAAAACAAATTCTATTTTCTTTAACAAATTGACGTTTTACATTGCATTCCAAAGAAGAAAAATCCTTACAATTACCTAATTTGTGGTCACCCTTACAATAAATACATAACATAAACTTTGTCCCTAGCATACTAACAATTTTTAAAGATCCTGGGACTGCTGAGTTGGGATTGGGATTATATTCCATAGTTCTATTAAATTCGTTTATGTTATCATCTAAAAATTCTAAGGAATGATATCTTTTTTCTAGAAATTCTTTAAACTGCTGAAAATCAGGTAAACTATTTGACAAGGATAACAACTCACTAACCTTTGATTCCCATGCTTTGCGAGACTCTGCATCTAATTTCGAACTAATAATATGAATCAATAAAATATCCCAGGAGTCAACTTTAATACCTAAAGCTTTCATTCCGTGTAACATGTCTAAGGTACAATTTAATAGGTCCTTTATTGCAGTTGCAGACTCTGTTACTATTTTTCTTTTACCAAAAAACCCATTCAATATACAATTTACCATGTAGTGTTTATTATCATACCTATTTTCTAACATGGTCCAACATTGCAAGTAATTATCACTTGTTATGGGTATATGCCTCAACAATTGTTCCGCCTCACCTGATAAACTACCCTTTAAATAATAAAGTTTCTGTACGTCGTCGATAGAACTGTTATTATGCACTAAAGAAAGAAACAAATCACGAAATGTCCTCCATTCGGTGTACTTTCCCGAAAAAACTGGAATAGATATTTTTGGTAACTTAACGTTGCTTTTCCCACCGTATGCTGTATTGTATGAAGACGAGTCAGACGGAATAGAATCTGGATTGACAGGTCTCTGTTTCTCAATCAATTCCCTTAGTTCAGATTTAAACTCAATATAGAACTCCTCCATTTCTTCATACACACAATCAACAAAATAAGTAGAGTCCGATAATTCCTTTTCTCTTAATAATTTGTAATGGTTTCCTGTGAATTCGATCCATTTATCATCTATTATTTGCAACCTGGTTTCTATATATGCTTTTGTCATTCTATCTTTCGGACTCTTCTTAAAATTTATTTTGGATCTTAATAATTGCTGTTTAATGTTATTTTGAATATTTATTAATTCCATTTTGCTATTGTAGGCAAACCGCAATAAAAATGTTTGAATAACTCACGGAATCCACTTTATCACCACACGTATAATATCCACTCACATATATTCCGCCGCAGCCGCACAAAGCCGCGAGTGTAGATGATGTTGAAGATGCTACGTAACCTCCACTGCTCTGCCGAAGTAACAGAGCCTGGTATCCTCAACAGTACCTACTGCTGCCCATATCCCGGCCAATAGATATATTATACCTTTTATCTAATTTCTTCACTGGTTGCTAAATATATGATCCGGCTCGTAATACCAATGTACAAATGGTTGCCGGGATAAGAAATCAAAACTATGGATATTAATATTTCAAACTCTATTTAAAAAACCACATAAAACTAAATAAAAATACAAGACAATAATATCAATAGAATCTTGACAAATCGATAATTCCAACAGAGATAAACAAAAAGACGATCACATTTTTTAAAAGCAGAATATTAGCGGCCAGTAAATAACACCTCTTTATACACTCTGCTTTATGTAAAACGTTGTGGTTTTAAAAAGTTTTTCAACATCAGTGTGCAGAGCAACTACGCTCTGCTGCCAGAAAATGTGCGCAGAGCGAATCCGGACAAACGAAGCGGCGGGAAGAATTCTGTACCGGAACTTCACCGGGAAAAAACCACCGGTAAAAAATAAGTACCGGGAAGAAATCTCCACGCGGCGCCACGTTTGCCCGACTAAAACCTAACTTAAGCTATACGCAGTCTGCTACCACCGTAGCTTATGAAGGGAGCTACAGGGCCCTATATGATAACCTAACCTATAAATTAACTGGAATTGAACACTTACCAAACTAAATCTTCTTTCTCTTCGGATCCAAACTTGAGTGTCTTCGGGAAGGGGGAATTCCTAATTACCCTACCTAACCCTTGAGATCTCAATTCCCCAGGACAAATAAATAGATTTCTTCCCGAAATCGGCTCGGCAACAGGTAGATGTGAGCGAGCAGCCACGCGTCACATCCCACAGGAGAAAGTCACAATGACGGGTACACAAACACAAAGTTCAATAGTTATTTAACAAACAGGAAATTCACAAATACAACTCAAGTTGATTAGCAATCAAAGAACGCGGGCCCTCTCGCGTATTAAAAATCAAACCGATATCGCATAGCAATGCAATCGCGACCGTCCGCGAGCCATTCGCGCTAGCAGTGTGAAAACCCCGAACGCCCTCTGGCGGCAGCAATGGGAAACGCCTGCGTTTAGTTTCACCCATTATATTACAAACACCCCCCCGTCCCGGTCTGAGAAGCAGACCGCTAGCTTACTCTACGGGAAGGCGGGCGAGAGAGGTCACACCTCTCCTTAAAATCGAACCGTCGACCAACACCTCAGCCACACGCGGAGTGCCATCTCCGCCAAGAATCAAACGTAATATGCGAGCTCGTCGCCAAAGCAATGAGGGCAAATTTGCCTCTTTTAACAATACTAAATCACCCTCCCTGGGAGGCTCAGTCCTGTCTGTCCACTTCACTCTTTGCTGCAGCAAATGCAAATATTCAAGCGACCAGCGACGCCAAAAGTCCTGGCTCATTTGCTGCAACATTTGAAAACGCGACAACCGATATACGCGTTCATCCTTCCACGGGTATTCGGGCAGGGCATTCAACGGCCCTCCCACCAAAAAATGACCAGGGGTGAGAGCTTCCAAGTCATTTGGATCTGGAGATAGCGGACAGAGAGGACGAGAGTTGAGGACCGCCTCAACTTTACAAAACACTGTAGCCAGCTCTTCAAAAGTTAGAGCCGTTTCTCCGATAATGCGGCGGAGGTGGGTCTTTGCGGATTTCACAGCCGCTTCAAAAATCCCTCCCCAATGGGGGCAACTTGGGGGACTAAACTTCCAGGTTATTCCCCTTTGGGCAGCAATTTGACTTAAACTAGTACAATTTTTATCAATAAACACAGAAACATCCTTAAGATAATTTACAGTTCCCTTATAGTTTGTGCCATTATCAGACCTAATAAGGGAAGGTAGACCTCGACGCGAAACAAAGCGATCCAACGCGGCGACGAAGGCCTCCGTAGTCAGAGCCGATACCACCTCCAAATGGACAGCCTTGGTGGCCAAACAAACAAATACACACAAATAGCCCTTCACAATACGGGCATTACGAAAGGGAGAAGCCTTGATCGAAAAGGGGCCGGCAAAATCGGTTCCAACGCCGTCAAACGGCCTCGAAGGTCGGATTCGATCAGCGGGCAAATCACCCATCTGTGGTTGCATCGTGGATGCCTTCAACCTATAACATGCAATACATCGAAACAGGACACTACGGATTGCTCTTCGGGCAGACAAAATCCAAAACTCGCGTTGCAAAATAGCCAACAAAGCATTGCACCCAGCATGGGCGTTACGAATGTGTCGATCAGACACCAAAAGCTGCACCAAGGGTCCGCCCTTGGGCAACAACAGAGGATGGCGAGTCTCATATGGAAGATCCGCCTTCCGGAGCCTGCCTCCAACCCGAAGAAGCCCATCCGAGTCGATGTACGGGTTCAAACGAGCGACCGCGCCCTTCAACTTAGCGCGTCCGTCGCGCAAAATACGAAGCTCTGACTCAAACCGTCCGGTCTGCACGACACGGACCCAATGCAACAATGCGCTCCGGCGCTCTTCTGCACCTGCAATCGGCTCCAACCGCTTTGCCTGTGGGTTTCTACAATTATGTATGAAACGCTTAATCCAACTGGTAACACCCAGAAGCTTATCCAAGCTGCTATACCGAGCAAGTAGCCAATCCGGCTCCGACGTCGTCTCAGCGACTACAGCATGTACACGAAGCCCAGTCAAACTCAAAGAAGTAACATCTGTCTGACAGACAGGCCAAGATGTTTCTGATCCCATCAGCCACTCTGGACCCCACCAGAGCGGGTGTGACACCAATTCTGGTGCCGTACAACCTCGGGAAGCACAGTCCGCTGGGTTAAGCTCTCCCGGCACATGTCTCCATGTTATATCAATTCCGATATTCTGGATTTGGGAAACCCGATTTCCCACAAAAACCTCCAAGGTATGTGGGGCCGCGCGCAACCATGCAAGCGCGACCTGGCTATCCGACCAGGCGAAGATGTCCCGTATCTCGACCGTGGCCGCCAGCTCACATGCAACGTGATGCAACAATTTAGAGAGAAGGTGAGCTCCACTCAACTCAAGCTTGGGAATAGTCAGCCTAGTCCTGATGGGGGCGACCTTGCTCTTCCCTAACAAAAGCGAGACATTGACCCGGCCATCGGCGTCAACTGTCCGCATATAGACTGACGCGGCGTAGCCTCTCTCCGACGCGTCACAAAAGCCATGCAGGCTGGCTCGATATTTCCCGGGGGCAATATTCGACGAGGCAAGGCAATCCGATTGACTTCCTTAATCGATGAAAACAACTCGAGCCAATCATCCAATGGAGAGCCAAACAGCGGCTCGTCCCACGAGACGCCCAAAGTCCAAAGTCTCTGAAGAAGACACTTCGCAGAGAATATCACTGGACTGATCCAACCGCTTGGATCAAACATACGGGCTATTACGGACAACACCGTTCTCTTAGTCCAGACCTTTGGTATTTCCAAGTCCACTTGGAATGTGAAAATATCGGTTAGCGGCTGGTACTGCATGCCCAGCACCGCTATCCTGTTGGGATCATCCACATCCTCAAACAGGTGAGGGTTCTGTTGGTGATCCTCCGGGATCCCTTCTAGAACTTTAGGCTCATTAGACAACCACTTACGTAGCTCGTAGCCACCTGTCTTCAATATTTCAATCAATTCATCCCGCAGTAGGAGGGCCTCCTCAATACTTTGGGCTCCGGTGCACACGTCATCAACATACAAGTCACGTGACAGCACGGAAGCCCCACGGGGAAAGCGGATCCGTTCCCGCTCTGCCAATTCAAGCAATGATCTGATGGCGATATAGGGACTAGATTTCAAACCATAGGTGTTTGTATTGAGTTCATACACCGTCACAGGATCCTCAGGGCGCTCACGCCAGAGTATCAACTGGAATCGCCTGTCCTCAGGATGTATGACTGTCTGGCGGAACATCATCCGGATGTCCGCGCCAAAAACCACTTGATGTCTTCTAAAGTTCAAGATGATGTCAATTATGTCCCTATGCAATTTGGGACCCGAATGCAAACACAGATTCAACGAAACCCCGTTCGAAGTGGGTGCGGACCCATCGAAGACGGTCCGCAACTTGCCCGTTGAGGCCTTCACCACCGCGTGGTGGGGCAAAAAATAATGCTCAGTTGAGCTCCAATCAACTCGAGCCGGAGACATGTGACCCAAATCCTCGTACTCGCGCATAAATTCAATATATTTATCGCGAAGTACGTGGTCACGCTGCATGCGTCGCTCCATGGACAGCAGTCGTTTCTCCGCAAGCGCCCTACTTTGCCCTAGGCTAGGACGAGAGGCAACAAAGGGTAACCTAGTTACAAACCGACCGGAGGGCAACCTCTCCGTGGTCGATCGAAAAAGGGCTTCGCACTCGGCGTGTTCCGGATCCATCCTGGAACTCATAGGTGGCTCCTCCACCTCCCAAAACCTTTGCATGGTCTTGGCCAAGGACGCAGATGCGACAACCGGTGGCTCCTCCGCGGTGCCATTATCAAACACAGGGCCCATCAGGGGCAAAACCAAAAATCGTAGACACTGCCATCAGTGAAGACGAACCCAGAGCCTTCTGTGTACCCAACAAAATCCAACCCAATACGTCCGAGCCCAGGAGCAAGTCCACTGGGCCGGGATGAAAGACAAAGGGGTCGGCCAAATCCAGACCCGAAACCAAAGACAACACACCCGGCGGTATGTCTGTCGAGGGGTGCCAACCCGCAATGGTATCCATTACCATAGCCGAAGTCGTGATCCTCATTGTGGAGGACTTCAGCGAAGAAAAGGTGACAAGTGTCTGGCCCGTCAGACACTTCACTTGTATGCCACCAACTCCAAGAAGTGGCACAGGCGAGTCTTCCACGACTAAACCTAACTGGCGTGCCACTCGAGTGGTAACCAAACTGCTTTGAGCCCCTGAGTCCAACAGAGCTCTCAAATTCATGGCTTCCCCCACGACCCCATACGCGGACCACCGCGGTAGGGAGCAGAACCGTCCGCGGCTCTGTCCCAGCAAGGGAGCAAGCTAGTTACGGGCTCCCCACTCTCTCCAAACCAGGGGCGCGCCACTGACCCGGATAATATGGCGGGCGAGTGCACATCCCCATCTGAGGGGGGCATAACCCGCGGCCCGGCCATACATATGGTACGGCGGGTGGTACTCCAGCCGTGGGTACTCGTGCAGCGGCGGAGAAAACCGCTGCGGCTGCATGTGTTGGGTATTGGTAACCCGCGTGGAGGGGTGTCCCCACTCTCACGTCCGATCTAGGGCCCCCGCCCATGGGGGCCCTATCCGGGGCCTGGCCAGCCACATACTGGCCATGACCTTGGGGCGCGTGGTCCCGGTCCGCCAAGACCCGCGCAGGTACGCGACCCCCTCCCGAGGGGGTGCGACGAGCGAAGCCGCGTCCTCCGTCCGATGGTGGAGGGCTTCGCGCAGGAGCGCCCCCGCCCATAGGGGACCCCTGCCTCAACAACCGGGGGCCATCCCCGTTTCGGTTCATGCAGAGCATCACGTGGTGCAGCCCACGGCATGCACTGCATGGTATGGCATTGGGACAGTCACGTGCATAGTGACTGCCCAAACAATAAAAGCAAAGTTCATGCCGCTTTGCCATGCGGCGCCTATCTTGTACTGGCAGTCTCTGCCAGTCCCTGCATTGTAGCAGGCTGTGGCCCATCCGGCCACATTGCAGGCAGTCCGCGTCCCTCGCGACTGCTGCCGTGTGTGCAACCCGCACACCAGCTCCACGCGGTGGCGGTTGCCGTCCCTGTTGGGGCTTCCCTCGCCATGAGGGTTCCAAGGGCCTACGTTCAGGCGCTCTGGATGGCGCTGAGTCCGTCATGGTATTCTCAGCAGCCCGTGCCTCAAACTCCAAAAACTTCACCAAGTCAGTGAATGTTGGTAGGGTGGTGCTATCCCGTTCCGCATTCTCGCGCTCAAACCGCGAGCGGATGTCGTTGGGCAATTTGCCCAATACAATGTGCACCAGCAAAAAGGACCATTGGTCCACCGGCAGCCCCAGTGTGCGGAGCGCGTTACAGGCCACTGTAACGGGCGTGAGCAACTGCAGGCGCAACTGTGCCCTGTTGGCCACCTTGGGCAGGGCCATCAACTGTGCGGCGTGCGCATCCGCTAACAAACGTAAATTTTGGTAGCGGGAGTTCAATAACTCCCAAGCCGTATCGTACTGGTCGTCCTCCACCCGGAGGTGCTGGATGAGCGACCGCGCTTCATCCTCAAGAGTGGAGAGGAGGTAGGCCATCTTCTGGGCCTTCGACAAATCCTGTCGTGCTACGACCAGGGACTCAAACATATTTTTATATGCCACCCACTCCTCCATCCTACCCCCAAAGTGGGACAGCTGAAGGGTGGGGAGCCGACCAGTAACCGCTGGTCCTTCCTGTCTAACAGGTGTGCGAGGGGCTGGTCCGCCAGCCTGTCTCGCCCTTATTGCGGTCACCGCCTCCGCGATATCATCGTGCAGACTCAGGATCTGGTCCATGTCCGCCATGTGACCTGCGTAGGCCTCCGGGGTAAGATCGGCTTCGGTAAGCGCCGCCATGGCCGCTTCCGCGCTAATCAATCGTGAGTGGAGGTGATCCGCTCTTAGCAGTATGGCGCCCTCCCTGTCCTTCCGGGACAGGAGTCCTGCGGCCGTCACAAACCATCTCAATTCGTTGGCGAGTGTCGCCCTAGCATTGGAGGCCTTCGCCATCGCGTCAAGTCACAAACAAAAAATAACAAAAGGTAAATAAAAAACAACAAAATCAAGCAACTACACGAAGAACCGCGGTAGGTATGAGAATGGCACAAACCCGGAACGCACGGTACAAACCGCAAACAAATACAAAAAAGGTTACAAATATTCTTATACAAACAAACTAAGAAAAATCTAATAATTTTTACAAACAATTAATTATTTTTTTACAAACGAACAAATAGAGGGTAGATAAACTACGCTCTGCTACCAAAAAATGTGCAGAGCAACTACGCTCTGCTGCCAGAAAATGTGCGCAGAGCGAATCCGGACAAACGAAGCGGCGGGAAGAATTCTGTACCGGAACTTCACCGGGAAAAAACCACCGGTAAAAAATAAGTACCGGGAAGAAATCTCCACGCGGCGCCACGTTTGCCCGACTAAAACCTAACTTAAGCTATACGCAGTCTGCTACCACCGTAGCTTATGAAGGGAGCTACAGGGCCCTATATGATAACCTAACCTATAAATTAACTGGAATTGAACACTTACCAAACTAAATCTTCTTTCTCTTCGGATCCAAACTTGAGTGTCTTCGGGAAGGGGGAATTCCTAATTACCCTACCTAACCCTTGAGATCTCAATTCCCCAGGACAAATAAATAGATTTCTTCCCGAAATCGGCTCGGCAACAGGTAGATGTGAGCGAGCAGCCACGCGTCACATCCCACAGGAGAAAGTCACAATGACGGGTACACAAACACAAAGTTCAATAGTTATTTAACAAACAGGAAATTCACAAATACAACTCAAGTTGATTAGCAATCAAAGAACGCGGGCCCTCTCGCGTATTAAAAATCAAACCGATATCGCATAGCAATGCAATCGCGACCGTCCGCGAGCCATTCGCGCTAGCAGTGTGAAAACCCCGAACGCCCTCTGGCGGCAGCAATGGGAAACGCCTGCGTTTAGTTTCACCCATTATATTACAAACAATCAGCAAATCAGATTTTTCAATTTGAAAAGCAAACTGAACTCGTAAAATTGATTCCGTGGTCGACGACCTCGCGACCTAACTCAGTGGTGACATGTTCGCGTTATTATGTAAGAACCCTTTTTCGCTGTACTTTTATTTTAACCCGGGTTGAAAGTTGGTTTTTGAAATTTTTATTTATTCACGTTACTGGATCATTGTCAGGTTGTAATAGAAAAGTTTCTGTTGTGCCAACGTCTCGTAGAAATTTGTATTTTCGTGTTCATTTGTGTTATCTTTGTGTTTGCTATTGCCTTTTTCCAATTTCATTAGTTTTATATCGGAATAAAAATATTCTCCGAATCATACACAATTAAGATGACTTATATTGCTTATTGACATAGATTATCTTAAGAATTCAGATGATAGGTTATATTACGAAAAGCGACTCTGGACACATGCATGCCATACGACTAAATAGATTATCTTGCATTAATGAAATATTGGTCCTCGATCGCGGATTAGACCTTCTATATTGAATAGGAGATGGGTAGTTTTTGCACAAAGGTTTTTATTGTTATTGCATTAACCTTCATACTACTTTATAGTACGTTTGATAGTAGTGCGTTTGATGACGTTATTGGATCGAGAAATTCGCCTTGACAAAGACTTGGATAGGAAAAGGAAAACTCGCAAGCAGAATCAACAAAAAAGAGTATTTGGTGTTATTAAGTAATTGAAGTCTTTCAATACATTCAACAGCTGAATATACTTAATAGACTCAAGAGCTCAGTATTAGAAAATAAATATTTACAAAACAAATCACCACATTATCTGTAAAATAGTTCCTGAATTTTCCCATATGGGGATGGCAAGATGGACAAAAATAGTCACACCTTGGGTCCCGACTGACGGCTTTTGGCTTTTGGGCACCTACTCGGCACCCAAAAGCCAAAAGCCAATACGCCTTTTTCCCGTGGGGGTAGGCAGAGACTAGGGATTTCCACTTGCTACGATGCTTACTGATCTCTCTTGCATTCTTTACACTCAATCAATCAAAAAATTTAAGAATTTCGTTTTTGTCGGTGGAGGATACTATGAAATACCTGATTGCAGGAAATGTTAACAGAGGGAAAGGAAAGCCAAGAAGGGCATTTATAGACGAAATTAAAGAGAAGGTAGAGGTCGTGTCGTACAGAGAGGTCAAATCGATGGCAGAAGACAGGCATACATGTAAATTACTCCTCTACAATTATCAGTCTCTAAAAAAAAAAGTTCTTGAAGCGCATAATGAACTTCAACTGGATTTAATCGCGGCTACCTGTAAACTCTAAATCTCTTCATTCGTGTACACATTACAAGTTAAATGGCCGGCTGGCCACGCGAACCGTGTTTTGTTTTTTACAGAACTTGTGGTTCAAGACACAAGCGGTCACTTTAGTTTTTAGTTAGCTAGCTTTTACCCTCGGCTTCGCCCGCGTGAATTTTCCACGGGAACAGTGCTTTTTCCCGGGATAAAAGGTACCTTATGTCCTTCTCAGTACTTCTACCTATGTGTATGCGAAATTTCAGGAAGATTGGTTCAGTAGATAAAACGTGAAGAGGTTATAAACAAATAAATAAATAAACACTCATTTTCGCATTTATAATATTTGTTATGATTAGGATTCAGTCGAATGATGATTTTGCCAAAGTCAAAGTTAAGGAATAAAGTGATATTATAATACAGAATTCTATTTTGTACCTTATAGCTCTTATTTATAAATAATTTGAAACAATTAAACTAATTTTATATAATACGATGGAGCCCTAGAATAATTAAAAGACATAGTAATGAACAGCGTTGTTCGTTAGATAAATAAAAGTCGCAAAAAAAGCAAGAACGCTTTGGCAAAATTTTATCTTGAAAAGGCACTGTTTACCAATGTAAATATTTACATACATAATATCTTTTTATTACGCCACAATCTACGTTTTTTGCTGAGTAATACGGTATTAAAATGTCCCGACCAGAACATAGCCGCGTCGCTTAGGGAAATACCACAAAAAAACAAGAATTATAGTTTTTCATCACAACTCTTTGGCTTTTCTTCGTGCCAGTTTTTCATTTTATTAATTTCTTGCTGGTTGAACATGAACAGATTTTTTTGTTTGCACATTTTTACTGGCTCTTAAAAGTGCTTGTTCTAATTCACTGAAAATAGTCAGAGAAAATTAGTTGAAATGGGTTTGGTGTGTTTCTGAATTTGGCACAAAATACATCAAAGGACTAAAATGTTCATAATTATCATGGTTAAAAAATAACTAGTGCTAGGTATGTATTCTATTAAAAACGCGCAAACCTTATTACACATTATCTCGAAAAATACTTGTTCTAATTTTACAATTGATATTGACATGGAAAGCCAGTTCTCCGTAACACAATCCCTGTATCTCCGTTGGGCGGGAATTGAATTCTGACCCCGGGCGCAACGATAGGAAGGATATTGTTTATTTCTTAATAAGACGAGTTTCCGGACACAAATATCGTTTACTTCGTGGTAGTTACATTTGATTATCTCGTAGGTATTTAAAACAGGGAAATTTTTCTCGAATTTAAATGAACGCCTGTACAGCAACTTTCTTGTTTACAAAAAGTCGTAGAATATCCCGATACGCGCTCGGACCAAAAAATTTACTACATTTCTTTATGATGTCAGAGAACTTTTTTAAAATTTATCTTCCTCTCTTCAAAACAAGAGCGATTAGGCTGCTTCTAGGTAAGCTCGCTATATATATATCGTAGACTTCTTCTCTGTCCTCGGGCAAGATTATGGTCAAGAGCAAACCCATCTTTAATAAAATAAAATAAAAGTCATTTGACATGATATTTTGACCACCGTAATCTAGCTGTAGCCGTATTACACACTGTTGAACATAGAACTGAACAGTCAATCAGTTAAATAAATCGTTGCTATTAAAATTTATTTTTTTAATTTTTTATAAAAAATATAACTCAGAGATTATAGAGTCATAAATGCAGTTAGGTTTAGCAGAATTTAAAAAGGAAATGACGCATCACAATGTTAACATACATCTTCAGCAACCAAAGCTGCATTCATACAATATGCAGCCCACTCGGTCCCAATCTTGGCTGCACCAAACAGCTGTTTACAAACCGTGCCCTCGGGACGAACTCTGACGAAATTATGTATGCCTGGTACTTCTGTGCTGGTTTCTGTACAAATATTAGCATGCACAGTATTCTAATGTATTGTTTCTAGCATTTATCAGCCAACTCTAGAATCTTCTGCCTTGCTAAATATGCAGCTAAGAATTTTGAAAGGAATTTTAATATATCTTCAGCCTTCATTGCTGAATCATACAACATGCACACTTCCAATTATGGCTACAAACAGAAGTTTACAAACCGTGCTACGGGATGAACTCTGACGAAATTATGTGTGCCTGGTACTTCTAGGCCAGTTCTTATACAAACATATTAAACACTAGCGCCCCGCCCCGGTTTCGCTTGGGAGGTACATAAATAAATTGTAGCCTATATCACTAAGGTATAATGTAGCTTTCAATTGCAGGCGGGGCATTAAAATTTTTTTACCGACAAATTCCTACAACCATGATTCTTATACTTAACATTATTTTGATGTTTTTAGACATCCTTATATAAAAAAAAAAGAATTTTGATGATCCGATATGAAATGGGAGGGGTAAATAAACTATACTGAATTGCTCGTAAACAAAAAAGTTTACAATAGAGATTACTGTTCACAAGTAATTAATAAGACTTCATTTACCTGTAAATAAAAGTTGGCCGGTTTATAATAAGGCTTTCTAGTCATAAAATGTATTTTTAACGTTATAAATGTCAATATGGTTTTTATTTAATTACAGGAAATTGGGTTCATAAACATGAGTCGTTTTTTAAAATTAAGATTGAATAATTCACATTACGTACGAATATACAATTTTCTCGACTGTAAAATAAAAAAAAATAAAAAAAAGTTAATAAAAAAAAAACTGTTGTAGTCACCCTTATAAAAATTGAGGATATAGTTCATTACAATAGTATACGAATAATATATAAAAGTCACAATTGCTGGATTTTTTGTTTTTGTACAGGATGTTTTTAAAGTATAAAAATTACAACTCATTAAAAAATCCATTTCGGATTGTTATTTATTGGTGATTTTTTAAATCAAGCTTTTATTATTCGTAAGGAAACATGTAACAAAAAATCACCCTAGTAGGATTTTTTGTTTGGGAGTTATAACAATATGAGTCTTATAATAGAGTTTAAAAAAAAACGGCGGTGGTGATTTTTTTTTTTACACTTAAATTTGCAGTTGTAATATCATAATCTATGTAGTTTATAAAAATCACCATCGTAGTATTTAATGTGACCACCTCCATAGAACTGAAAATTCACAGCCCCGACTAAAACAGAAGTTTACAAACCGTGCTACGGGATGAACTCTGACGAAATTATGTATGCCTGGTACTTCTAGGCCAGTTCTTATACAAACGTATTAAACACTAGCTCCCCGCTCCGGCTTTGTTTGGGAGGTACAAACGTAAATTGTAGCCTATATCACTAAGGTATAATGTAGCTTTCTATTGGTAAAATAATTTTTGAAATCGGTTCAGTAGACGTTTACGTAAAATGTTCCTACATGAGGTTAATGAGGAAGCCTGAACCTCAAAGTGTCGTGGATAAAAAACCTGATATATATAACTTGTACTATCACACCAAACTTTTACTTTGTAAGGGTATCAATTTAACCTCATGCTGTTTAGTAGCTCCGTTTTATTAAATAAAATTTCTCAAATAAGAAAAACCCTCATAAACACCACACTATACTGGGGAAAACGTTGCAATAATAAAACGTAGCGGGGCGGGAACCAAACCCGCGCCCGGAGCAGCTGTAAACAACTTCGCTAATGGCCACTTAAACTTTGCAGAATCGCCACACTTTGAGCAAAGCCGACTTTTGGAAAAAATGTCTTTAGTGCGAATGATATTTATGTAGGTAAAGATGCGTTACGCACTTTTAATTTTGCTTATATTCGCAAAATTAAAAGTGCATAACGCATCTTTAAAAGTTTTAACAATTTACCATAGATAGTTGTCGATGAACTTTTTAGCAGCTAGAAAATGCAATAGCTACTTCGATTTTTTTAAATAATCATATATAGGATAATCATGTGTTTAAAATTTAACAAACTAACTTATCATTATTAACTTGCTAATATTATTAACTTAGGTACTTTAAAGTACAAACAATTGAAATATTACCTATTTTTGCAAATTCACAAACGGTTGGCAACACATTTTTAGACTTATTGAATAAAACCTGATTTAGTAAGTAATCCTACCACGCGTGTCTAAGTAACTACTTACATATTTTAACGCATCTTTAAAATAAAGTAATCTTAGACCACATGTTTTGAGGTGTAGAAAATTCAGCGGCCTCAAGCCACTTTTAATTAAGGTATGTCCTTAATGAACGCAAACTGTTTAATTTTGCAGAGTTTGACTTCTTTCAAAGTTTTTCTTTTGAAGCGACTACCTTTAAGTGATTCTTTTGCGCAGTTAGAAACTAGCGATGATCTAGCAATTAAACGGCTAGTAGAAAAAACTTACGTGAACAACATTAAATATATTTTTCACTTCTCATGCTCAGAAAGTGCTTATTTGTGCAGGATATAGGCTGCACAAAATCGAATTTTGTGCACAAGGGCATTAACGTATCTACTCATAAATGTATCTATATTAAGGCAAAGAACATGAGCCATACAGCCAAACACAATAAGAAGTTCATAGATAAAATCTGTTATTTTATAATATGTACTTTAATTTATTTGCCTTATGTGTTTTTTAAGACATAAACAATATTAAAATTATTTAATTAATTTAAGAAAATTATTAATACAAAATTAATTTAATAGTAGGCTGTATAGGTCTGCAGCCCAAGCCTAATATCAATGTAGTAAGATGTAAAAAAAATAAAACGGCGGGAAACAGCTCTTGTTTTTTCGTGAAATTTCGTGCGTTTACTGTTTTATTTCCTCGCAATCGAAGTGAAAAGCAGAGTTTATAACTCGTCCACAAAACGATTTTTATCCTCGACATTACTATCAGCCCTCGCCTTCGGCTCGGGCTGCTAAAAGTCTCGGATAAAGATGATTCGTTTTGTGCACTTGTTGTAAAATCTACTATTTCACTTCTCATGCTCTGAAAGTGCTTATTTGTGCAGTATATAGGCTGCACAAAATCGAATTTTATGCACAAGGGCATTAACGTATCTACTCATAAATGTATCTAAATTAAGGCAGAGAAAATGAGCCATACAGCCAAATACAAAAAACATCATAGATAGAATTTGTTATTTTATAATATTTACTTTAATTTATTTTTTCTTATGTGTTTTTAAGGCATAACAAATATTAAAATTTAAATTCAAGTACGGTAGGTTATTTAATTAATTTAATAGTAGGCTGTATGCTGTATGTATAGGTTTGCAGCCCAAGCCACTCAATGTCGTAAGATTAAAAAAAAAGGGCGGGAAACAGCTCTTGTTTTTTCGTGCGTTTACTGTTTTATTTCCTCGCAATCGAAGTGAAAAGCAGAGTTTATAACTCGTCCACAAATTCTTCCTCGACATTACTATCAGCCCTCGCCTTCGGCTCGGGCTGCTAAAAGTCTCGGATAAAAATCGTTTGTTTTGTGCACTTGTTGTAAAATCTACTATTTCACTTCTCATGCTTATTGTGCAGGATATTGGCTGCACAAAATCGAATTTTGTGCAGCCTATATCCTTGTTATATATTAAGGTAAAAAAATGAGCCATACAGCCAAACACTATAAAAAGTTCAGAGATAGAATTTTTTATTTTATAATATATATTTTTTAATTTTGCCTTATGTGTTTTTTAAGACATAACAGATATTAAAATGTAAATGCAAGTACGGTAGGTTCTTTAATTAATTTAAGAAAATTATTATTACAAAATAAATTTAATAGTAGGCTATATAGGTCTGCAGCTCAAGCCTAATAAGATATAAATAACAATAAAGATAAAAAAAATAAAGCGGCAGAAAACTAGGTACTCTTGTTTTTCGTGCGTTTATTATTTTTCCAATTTGATTTATTTCCTCGCAATCGAAGTGAAAAGCAGAGTTTATAACTCGTCCAAAAAACGACGATCTTCGACATTACTATCAGCCCTCGCCTTCGGCTCGGGCTGCTAAAAGTCTCGGATGAAAATGATTCGTTTTGTGCACTTGTTGTAAAATCTACTACTTCAACACACTTGCTCGTAAAGTGGGTCTTATTATATCGTATTTAGGCCCATAATGCCATATATTACGAAGGTATTACGAAGGTGTTTGGAAATGAAAAATTACCTCACTTTTCTGTCATGCGCTATACAAAAGATAGAAAACTAATGCGTGTTATGAATTCCACAAAGCATTTTTAATTTAGCCGCATAATACACTAAGATCAAATAGGGAAAATAACAACAGTTTTTAAATAAGCAAAGATAATGATTTTTATACAGCCAAGCACTGGCTGTATGACGATATACCATCCGCAGCGCGCACCGCGCGCTCCCAGCGCGCGGTGGAAACTAACGGTAAGTTTCATGTTACCTACAATAAACTTTCTATTTATTTATTTTATTTGCTTATTCAACACATAATGCAAATATTAAACAATATTGGTATTATACAAGGTGTAACGGAATACCTATATCCATATCGATTGTGATAACTGTGATAATGGTTTTAAACTAGTTCCAGACATTTTTAGTCTTGTATGTTTATGATTCAATTTTTTATTTTAAGGAAACCATACATGCACACATTTTTCCAATTTGAATTGGCACAACACTATTCACCACTATGACAGTAAACAGCTGTTGAATTCAAGGTCAATCATCTACAACTATCAAAATTAAATCACACCTCCTTGATTCGGCGCCTGGTATTGTAATAAATTAGAATTTGCGAAAGAGGTTCCGCACTCTTTTTTTGCAAATGTTACAGACATTTGCAGTCTGAAGATTTGACATTCTGACAAGATAAAAAAAGGGTTTGACAAAATTTTAAAATGAACTCTGAATAAGGCGTCGCTTCTACCTTGTTAGGCTGATATGTGATCCTAGTATGGTCAAAAATTAAATTTAAAAAATATTCCGCGTGTTCATCTTCATGGAACATGACAATAAAATTAAAGGTAAATATTGGTTTACCTTTAATTTTATTAAATATTGGTTCATTAGGAAAAATGTCCTATTTATCAGCAACACCGACTTCGTGGGGGTCCGTGTTGCTCTATGTAGGATATTTATTTATTTTGTACTAGGACGGCAGAATCAAAAAGGTGGTGTGAGTTTGGCTAATAAAAGACAGGACTGGACTTACGCGAGTTATTTGATTTCTAATTAAAAACATGATGAAGACACTGAAAAGCGACTTGCGAATGGTTTTTTTTTACAATGATTAATCAATTTAAAGTAAGGTAAAATTGAAAAATTCCCGCCGTTGTGCTGCGCCGCTCTGCACGTGTGGGCGGTTTCTTTGTGAAAACATTGGTATAAAGATAAACTGTCAAAAGGTGACGAAAGCGGATACTGCTCAAAGTACCAGGTTTTCATAGTAACCGAGAAGGTGAAATAATTTGTGTTGTGATATGTGTGTGAGCAGTGCAAAGGTAACCTTGACATCGAAATATCCTGAATAGTGATGTGCAGTGTTTGTTTACATGGCAAAGATTTCGTTTTATCATTTTATTTTTTTAACACTTATTTTTAAAAGTGCTGATAATAATCTAAAACTTCACATAAAGGATCTACCCACGGTAACGAATCTTTCCACTTTGTATAGTAATACCCTTTCCGTTACACCTTGTATACGATGCCACACAATAATAGTTTTTGATATTTATTTTTCTTCTGTTCTTTTTCTTTTATTGAACAAGTAATTCATAGACTACAACCACCAAACTCTACGAAGCAATGAACTGTATAGTAAAGTAATACAGTTGCTTATTATTGCTATAATATATTATGCGAGGAGTGACTTCCAACGGCCCCGGCGGGACGGCCCCGGTGACGGGGCCGTTGGAAAAAAAATCTCCAACGGCCCCGGCGGGCCCGGATTTTGCGTTGACGGGGCCGTTGGAAAAAAAAATTACCAACGGCCCCGGCGTGTTTATTAAATGGGAGGGATAGCATAAAAAAATTATAGCATACGCTCCGGTAGTGTTTAAAGGGGGGGAAATTGTGTATAAGTACCTTAAATATGAAATGAAATTTAAAAAAAGAGTTTGTATGTAACAATCACTTTTTATTATTGATAAAAAATAAATTTAAACTAGGTATCATCAATCATATATATAAGAAAATAAAATACATGATGTTTGTTTTAGATAATGACACATAATAGTACAAGTATTAAGATAACAAACTGTCAACTACTAAATATCTTACTGTCTGTGTTGTATTTTTACTCCGTAAACAGTATTTATAACTGATTAACATATTATTAACTGATTGTTACATACAAACTCTTTTTTAATTTCATTTCATATTTAAGGTCTACAAAATAATACACAATTTCCCACTCCTTTAAACACTACCGGAGCGTATGCTATAATTTTTTTATGCTATCCGTCCCATTTAATAAACACGCCGGGGCCGTTGGTAATTTTCTTTTCCAACGGCCCCGTCAAAGAAAATCCGGGCCCGCCGGGATCGTTGGAATTTTTTTTCCAACGGCCCCGTCGCCGGGGCCGTCCCGCCGGGGCCGTTGGAAGTCACTCAATTCAATTCAATTCAATTCATTTATTAATGCTTCCATGGTTAAGTACATAGGTCATACAATACATAAAATAGAAGAACCTCATGGACCCTGGTAGGGCACTACATTAAATAACAATTTATAGCATAAGATGCTTAAATTTTTTAAGTTAATTAATTACAATTCATAATAATATTTAAATAAAATAACACTTCAATAATCAGCAAATCAAAAAATATAAATAGAACAAAATTATAAAATTAGGGTTAATTATAATATTATTATTTCTCGAAAAACTGTTCTAGATTGTAGAAACAATTTTGCACCAAATATTTTATTTTTTATTTAACTCTATGCGAGTCTAGTATAAAATTAAACTAAATTTACCGTTGAACAACTTATTCATCGCCTAACCGCAAAACTGTTTACACTATCGACGTAACTTCCATGCAATTTAGCGGGGCGAGGCGGTTACCTACACTGTGTCAACGCTGACACTCTATGTCCTTATTCTGGGCAGGACCTAAGTACATTTTAATTATTTATTTCGTACTGTCCGCATCCCGTGGCTTCTCTCCCGTTGGAAGTTCGAGATAAAAAGAACCCTATATACTATTCCTGGTATTTTTCTACCTGTATACCAAATTGCATCGAAATCCTCCCAGTAGATTTTGCGTGATTGAGTAACAAACATCCACACAAACTCACATCCAAACTTTCGCATTTATAATATTAGTAGGATAGTAGGGTTGGGCCAGCGGGTCATCCGTAAGAAGTCAATTGCCCCAGCAGTGGGGGCATAAAAATGGCTGATGATGATTTCTTTCTTATCACGATCAATGAACCGGTTTATATTGGTGTTAAAGTTGCCAAACAGCCGGATGGCCTATGTAACTCCCACACGAAGGTAACCTGGCCCCACAGCTTACAAGGGGTGCAATAATTTTCCTAAAAGACAATCAAGCGATTCAAAATTTTAATTAAAGTAAATATGTTGTCGTGGGATTCAAACCTTCGACCTCCGAGTAGTAGATGACTAGAAACTGATGACTGAACCAAAAGACAGTTAATGGATGATTTATGTTAATACTAGCTGCGCCCCGGGGCTTCGTTCCCGTGAGAATTTCGGGATAAAAAGTACCCTATGTGCTATTCCCGGTATTCTTCTACCCGTATACCAAATTTCATTGAAATCTGTCCAGTAGCTTTTGCGTGATTGAGTAACAAACATCCTCACAAATTCACAAACTCATATTCAAACTTTCGCATTTATAATATTGATACGATACCTCATAGCAAAAAAAATATATAGCTATTTTTGTTTTTATAGAACCGTGAAACAAAGAATAATGCTATTGAGTTTGATACATCAAGCAAACGTTATTTGCTTTCAGTTATGAATAGCTATTGAATAAATGATATGGTGTTCCCAGAATAGGCCGCCCGTCATCGAAGTCAGACCTCCGTCGTACAAATTCTCCTCTACTTTAATGGAAACAAGTCTGCAAACTTCAAAACGGACGTCATTGCGAGCGCTTTAACAATTTATACAGTGCGCCGTTCAACCAGGTTAGCATAGAGCTTGTATGACATGGAGATGACATGGAAACTTTCTTTCTTTAATTTCGAATCCCACTATTATTATTAATGTGAAAGTTTGGATGTGAGTTTGTGACTTTGTGAGGATGTTTGTTACTCAATCAAGAAAAATCTACTGGACGGATTTCGATGAAATTTGGTATACGGGAAGAAAAATACTGGGAGTAGCACATAGGGTATTTTTTATCACGAAACTCCCACGGGAGCGAAGCCCCGGGGTGCAGCTAGTATGTTATAAGTAACACTACAGACACAGATAAAATATAACGGTTTTATCCCCTACGGGGTTCAAGAGCGCCCAAGAATCGTATGACTCGAAGACCACACTTAGCTAACTAGAGGGATTATTGGCGAAATAACAGTACGTGTGGCAGACAGAGATTTTCCACTTTGTAGTTAGACAGTTTAAGTATGTTTGGAGAAATATTTTCCACTTGTGAAATAAGAAATGTTAGCACTATTTTATGTACTACGAAAAATCGCACACTAAGAATTCGAAATTATAAGTATCTAAAAAATATTTTCTTGTCTTACTTAGCTTTGTATGTTAATTGTTTTTGAGTAAATAAATAACAAGTGTAATAATTTTTATAGATAAAAATTAAAAACAAGTTTTAATGGAATTTGTGGCGATTGACACTACAAAGAATTGGTACCACGACGGGACGGCGTTATTAGCCTAAGGATTCTTTTTGAATTAGACGATTAATTTCACGTTCAATTCTATTGGTTTCAATCAGTGAAGTTAGTCTATTGACTACGTTACCTTTATTCTAAGAGGACTTGTGACAGAACACTTAACTCCGATTTTGTTATTGTGCACAATTTCGAGAGCACTTAGAAGAAATTAGGAAACTGCCAGTTAAAACCGATACAGTCTGAAAAGTTATCTTTTATATTTAATTTTATGGTTATTGTGTTGAATGGTTGGGGTGAAACTTTTTGAATAGATTTTATTCAATTTACTTGCGTCTGGGTCTTTAAATAACTTGTTTATAATATCTATCACTTAAGCATTGTATAAAATGATAATTATTTTTTTTATTTTAAACAAATTTTGAGCTAAATCAAAGCGTTTTTTTTAATGCGTAAAAGTTGATTAATCATTTAATTTCAAATTTCATTATTCAAATTACTGAGAAGAATTACTGATCGATGCTCTAAGTTATAAATTAAAATAAAAAATAAAATAGCCATTTATTCTACTACCATGCCATATGTCTAACATTAAAAAAGATTACTTAGTCAATAAATATATCTAAAGCACGAGAATTATACATATCTTAATCCTAATCCTAACTAATATTATAAATGCGAAAGTAAGTTTGTTTGTTTGTTTGTTGGTTGGTTTGTTTGTTTGTTTGTTTGTTTGTTTGTTACCTCTTCACGCTTTATCTACTGAACAAATCTTCCTGAAATTTCGCATACACATAGCTGGAAGCACGGAGAAAGACATAGGGTATTTCATCTTTCATCCCGAAAAAAAGCACTGTTCCCGTGGGAAATTCACGTGGGCGAAGCCGCGGGCGAAAGCTAGCTAATAATAATTCTTGTTCACCAGTTGAGGTTCGTCGAATGTGACATTACGTACATAAATATATTAGTTTTTGTTTTTTATTGTCGTAAGTTAAATTAATATTGTAGGTAGTAGCTCTAAGTTAGATTCTATTAAAATCTATTTTTTAAAAGCTATTTTTGGTAGGGTACCAAAAATTAAAACAACGAAAACCAAACCCTGTGCATTTTTGAAATCTGTATATTGGTACACATCCGGGCATTAAAAAGGGCACGCGTGAGGTTTCACTAATCGGTGTCAATTATGAAGCCCATATCGGATTTATTTAGCATCGGAAATCTGACACGCCGTCATTTCCGCAACATATGTCAAAAACAACATATGGTTAAAATCACGAGATGACATATTACTGCGTGTTTGCATACGTTGATTAATAGTTTTGTGAGGCGCTCTACCTTTTAATACGGTTTCAAATGTTGTGTGTATATGACATGTTTATTTTGATTTGAGTGCCATATTGGCAATTTAATCGTGTGTAATTCAGAAAACTTCGTAGTCAGTCACTTCTGTCAGAGTGGTCGTGGTTGTGCAATGTGCAGATGGTGCTGGCCTGGGATCTCCTTTACTGCCCGTCCCCTGGGCGAAGGTTGCTGCTTTTGCAATCGCTCTCCACTTCTCAAAACAATGATTTAATAAGTTACATGAAGACAAGCTTTAAAATTATTACTCAAGAAATTTTTATTTGCATGAAAGCCAAATTTGTGAAAAAAGCTATATAATGTGAAGTAAGCTATCTGGAATCCTGAAATTTCCAAGGAACCAAAGCCGCGTGTCATAGCTAGTCTTCTCATGATACGCGTCGCCACAAAATCAATACCTGATTAAATTTGAAACCATAAAAATCACGAAGGCAATGTTCGTACACTCGCGTGCCTTAAAACTGTTAAATCCTTTTATGTAAAGAAAACAAAGTATGGAGTTCGCATGACTTTGAGCAGTATTTAAAGGTTTTACATAATGATATTTACTCGTTAGTTCAAGGTAATGAAAAAATATGTTTATAGCGAGATAGGACGAACTCAGCGTTATATTGTTGCAAGGCAAGTCTTGGAGCAAAGTATATTTGCATTAAACTGAAATAAATGTACCTATTTCTCCGTGAATACAAGTGCAAGTTACCACTTACTAGCATTTATAAGCGGCGTCGTACTATATTTTTAGAAATGAAAAGTAGTTTTTTGTATATCTAACAATGTGTGTATATCATAGACATAGGGAAAAAAAACATTCTTTAATTAATAGACATATAAAATTGATTGTCAAATGAAGCCCAAAAACGTTTATAATAGTGTGCTCCAAATTTCATTTTTTTACAGATTGTTCACAAATTCTATGGAACCAAAACACATCAAAAATGTCAAACTTGGGTATTAATAAATGACACTCAAGGCTTAGCTCGATCTTGAAAGCGCCCTTGAGTCGCGGTGCTGGTGCTAATTTATAAATCTTACTTGAGTTCCGCGTATCAGCCGAGTGAAGACGTATTAATAAACAAATATCAGCACTAAAGATGCTACTCAAGAGCGTATTTGCTGATGACAGTACAACCATGACTTGAGAGTGACTTGTGACAGTAGTTAGACCAGACTCAGTAAAAAATAATAGACCCGGCTTAACAATCTATATCGAAACAGTAGTTATGCGGCCGGTTTCCATGTTTTGTCACATTTTTAGTACTTTGTGCCAAATCCTTTGTCGGTGCCGGGTTTAGGTATGCACGGCACAAAGTACTTAACAAAACATGGAAACCGGCCGCATAAATACTGTTTGGACAAAGATTGTTAAGCCGGGTCTATTATTTTTAACTAAGTCTATGGTTTGACACCATACGCTATGTCAAAATTCTCAGCTTGTCAGTTTGAAGTTGTGTGAGTTCTGAGATCTCAAGTGATACGCCGTTGATATAGGTTTATTAATTAGCGATGATCTTAAGTGCGTGAACATAACTTGAGTGCGAATCGGCTGAGTTCGCACTTGACAGCTGTCTTGAGCTTGGTTTATAAATACCGGCCTTTAGTAAAATTAAAAAAAAAATCTATCTCTATGGTGTATAAAAAAAATATATATATTTTACATAAAATAGTATGCTAATGAGCAAGCGGGTTGCCTGATGATAATCAATGTCGATTAGTTGAGATGTTAAAACTATCAAAGCAGAAGAAAAAAAATAGAGACTAATGGCAAAGTTGACATATTATCACGCCTTTTTCTAGTAGAGGTAGGCAGAGACTAGCGATACGATCATAAATAAAATCAAAGACATTATAGGCACAACAAATAGACTGTTGCAGCACTGGCCACAAAAAACACACGTGAAAAAAAAGAATGGAATAGTACTCATGAGGGAGCAAAATATATTAACAATTCGCTCAAAGAATCCAACGCTCATTTTCTTGCAACTATGCAGACCAGTGCCCACTCTGGAGAGAAACAGCCACCGCGTATAATAATACAACATACCTTTAGTGTAATGCCGTATTCAGTTCAATTACCGAGACGCCTGAAAGCTTTGCTTAACACAAAGCTTTGGCTGCCACACGTTATTTCTTATCGTACAAAGAATAGGGTTTAATATTCTGTAAATTTTTATGCTAAAAGGAATTCTCGTTACCTATAATATTGATTTTTTACTCGTTTAATGGAGTGAAGTGACCCGCTTGGTTTTTGAACTTTTTTCGTCGTACAATGTGGTATTTGCCGGGATATGGGGATTGCACTTTTGAAAATCGTGTCTTTGATTCATTTTCTCCCTCTTTCTTTTTAAGAGCTATGCTTTAGTCGGTGTCATTATGCGGAATGACTGATGATCAGAATGGCTTTTTTGGCAACTTTAATGTTTTTTCCAGAGTGATTTCGCCATATGCCTTCTGCATTTCTGTAGCTGATAAATGGTCAACTAGCAGAAAAACAAAACTGGAGGAAAGGTTTACGCACAAAGTGTAAAAATCCTAAATATAAAAGTTGATCGTACCTATCCAACTTTAACTACTCTCCTTATCCTTGTACCCATTTTTTCGCTAAAGGTTAAAAATTCATTGTAGGTGTCATGTTTTGGAACAAGAAAATGTCTGTGAGCCTGTGACGTATCAATAAATGAGGATTGACACGACCTACTCCAGATTTTCACGATGGCTCTTTTATTATTCATCAGTATTTATTTGTTTGCTGCTCCCTGGGACTTTGCTCCTCTAGGAATTTTGTACAAGTTGTACCTTTCGAACTTGAAATGTACCTTTTGGACACCTTACCGCTGACAGTAAGAAGCTCCTAATTACTTTCGGGCACGCAGATACTACAGAACTGATAATGTTGAAATTTAATGAGTACACTGGTATCCTACTTTCATTAGCCTAACCTACTATTTAATTAACCTATCCCATTAAATAGCTATCAAACATACAAATATTTTTTCAAATCGGACAGGTAGATCCAGAAAAATATACAAACTATTTTTAAAATTTTGCGTTGCATTGTTAGTAAATAACATACATGTTTTAAACACGCACGTACCTTTCTTAAAGTCGATTTACATTGATCCAGTGTTACTGGAACCAGCGCCACTGAATTCAGTATCGTTGGATCCAGTTACTGGATGCGGGCCATTTACACAGATCCAGGTACGTTCCAGTGCTACTGGCACGGGTTGAGCGGCGTGCGGAGGGCGGTCAATGGAACGAAAAATAAGCTCGTAGTCTATTCCGATCCAGTGCTGGATCGGTTTACTGGATCAATGTAAAACAGTCTTTATTGTCAACGTTTCGGTACCGTTTACTTAGTTTATTTACTTCTAAATATACAAACAGATTTACAATTTGTCATAAAAGTAAAGAAGTTGAGCGAAATGAGATAAAATATCATTATATCTTAACGTATTCAATACATAGTAATGTGCTATTTCCATTAATCTTCTACAAACACTCATCATTCTGATTGAGTCATCACCATAAATTATTCCTTAATGTAATATGTATGCCTGTTTGAACGAGATGATCAATATTATCCCAGACGATACTGATCTAGTTTCAGAGGTCGGAATGTACACCTATTTATTATATACTAGCTATGCACAGTGGTTCTTCTTCTGTAGGAATTTAGGGATAAAAAGTTCCTTGTGTGCTATTTCAGGTTATATTTTCTATGCGTGTAGCATAGCCGTTTAGTATTTTTGTGTGACTGAGTAACATAAGTTAACATTAGTGTGCGTAACCCTAGCAGGAAAGTATCTCCTGGAGTTAAGTGAATGAGACCAAAACGATGTGCATAGTCCAGTGTAAGTGTGCCGCGAATAAAACTTTTGTGCGTCTTATAGTTTCATTATTATTCATTTATTATAGTTTGCTCTTTAAAATCTCAATTTATCTCAACATTCCGCCAATAAACCACCACCAGCACCACCTATTTACGACTCTTGGCTCTGTCTACCCCGTAAGGGATAAAGACATGATTCTGTGTATGTATGTTAATAGTGGTCCTCATACATCAGTCTCTCATTTCTTTTTGCCCTGCTTTTGAAGGTAGGTATATATTTTTTTTGTTTTTCCAAAAGTACAGAAACATACATAGGTAAATAAAAAAAATCATAGGCCGTATTAACAAGAATATCGAGCAATATTAGTATAGTATAATTATTTTCAATAAACACAAACCCATTATAAATTAAGCTTATAAGCACGGAAAAGCACTTCTCTTCTACAAATAGCTAAGCTCCTTGAACTTGTAGGTTAATGAGAGATTGTAGGTTGTTGAGATGTTAATATTGACTGGAATAAACAAGCTAATTATTAAAAATAAAAAACACGACTGACAAGTTTTTACACAAAAAGTACATACAATCATATAAGTTATATACATTTTTGAAATCGCCTTTTAAAGCCCTTTAATTTGATACCCTACTCGATAAGATTGATCAAATTTTATTTATTTGGTCTGCTATTTATCGCATATATAATCCGCCATTTTGTTTTTATGATGACGTCATATATCCTATGTCACTCAGAGGAATGCCAGGAATCTAAAATACCTTTCACATCAAAATCAGTTAAGTCGTTCAGGACTTATGGTGGAATAAAGAAACTTACATACATACTTACATACATACATGAACCCTGAAAACATAACACTCCTTTTTGGTCAGTCGTGTAATAAAAAAATAATAATGAGTGTGGGATCGAATTTTATTAAATGTTTTTGTGGTTCTATTTTACGTAAAAAGTTATTATAGTTTACGTAATTTTGATTTTCGTAAAAAAGCACTATTATCCGTTTTATATTATTAAACATTGCTAGAAAGGTGATTGGGTGGGATGGTGGTAATCTTAATCCTATCCTAATCCCAACCAATATTTTAAATGCGAAAGTGAGTTTGTTTATTTGTTTTATGTTGTCGCTCTATCTACTGAACCAATCTTCCTGGAATTTCGCATACACATAGTTAGAAATACTGAGAAGGACATAGGGTATCTTTCATGGGAAAAAGCACTGTAAAAGCCGCGGATAAAAGCTAGTATACCCGAAATAAGGAAAATATATGTCAATAAGGATCAAAATCGCATGCAGCACATTTACTCAGTGGAAGGTGAAACTGTGTTTTAAATGCTCAATCTGATGTAACATTTCGCTCAATTGCATTTGATAGGTCGATAGCCATAATGGCTTAGTCGCCGTGGATGCAATATGCAGTTAAAGTAAAGGATAAATGTTAATTTTATTGAAGTTTCGATGCTAGCATTTTGGATAAAATTTTAAACAATGAAAACTGAACGTAGCCTACTTTCAACTTTAACTTTCAGTTTGGGAACATGAAATTGAAACAAGCAAGCCTGTTGTTGTATAAATTTTGTATTATTTTTTTTAGTACTTAATAAGCGATTTTCCGACAACAAAATTAAGAAAAAAAATCAGTGTAAAAAAGTCTCAACAGGTGACGTTTTATAAAAAGCCGGGTCGTAATAATGGCTGTTATAGTTCGCTTTTACTTGTCAACCAGAGGCAGAAAAAAAATCATCTAAGAGTTTGACAGTTGCACAAATCACGATATTGATACTTTTGTGTTTTTTTTAGGAGTTATTTTAAAAAATGCCAATCCCGTGCATTTTTGCTTTTTCTATGGACTCGCCTATTACTAAGCGCCGTCTATGAAGTCATCTGGAACTATTTATTTTTTAATTTGGGTCTCGGAAAATCTCCCATTCGGATTGTATTATCACAATCGTATAGTAGGTATATCAACATAGAGAAACACGGACTCCTTACCGCGCGCGGAAGTCCTTGTTGTTCGAAGACATGGAACTAGGAAGGACTGCGGAGCGCGCGCTTACTACTTCTATGTTCGATGATCACAAATGATTTATTTTTAAAACAACAAAAATAGAACACAGTGACATATGAATCGAGATACTGGCATGAATAAAGCAACACGGACTCATCCCTGCTCACAGCATTGACACTGAAAGCAAAAAAAAAACTGTCAATCCGTACTCTCCTCCGATAACGAATTTCAATGAAACCTGCCGAATCCGATTCTCTTTGTGTGGGATATAGTCCATGAACAGGTTTACTAGAGAATTGGGTCGGACTCGTAATTCTTTTAAAACCCTACACTTTTAGAAGGTTCCTGTGTTACTTTTTCAACGTACCTGAACTAATATAGGGCCTTTTTAGGTCTTTCACCACTATAGTAGGTTTAATTATCATTATGATCTTCTTTTTCATATATACATACTAGCTGCGCCCCGGGACTTCGCTCCCGTGGGAATTTTGGGTTAAAAAAGTACCCTATGTGCTAACCCCGGTATTTTTCTACCCGTGTACTAAATTTCATCACAATCAGTCCAATGGATTTTGCGTGATTGAGTTACAAACAAACTCACAAACTCACTCACATCCAAACTTTCGCATTTATAATATTAGTGTTTATAGTATTAGTAGGATGTAAGTATTAAAAAAAAAACTAATTGTTTTAAATTATTCTATAAATTTTTCTCATGATTTTATCTTTGCCTATGCCTTTCAAAAATAGTTCTACGTTACAGTTGAAAAATGGCTGCTTGATAATATGCCATTCAATCTACTGTTTTGGCAATGATTTCTACAGATTGTGTCAAAAAAAGAATGAATTTATATTTACAATATATGCAGTGCAGGGCATTTTGTAATCTACGACTAAAGTCTGAAACCATCGAGATATTATGTACTAATGCCTAAAACCTATACTTTCGATCTATATACTCTGCGACACTATCATCGATGAAGTTTTCCACCTAACTGTACTAAGTCGAGAGAATCGAGCCGTACTCGTGTACTCGACAGTACCAACCGTTCATAGCGCTCTGGATAAAATCGAATTTCTACTTTTCAACATTTCAACACGTAATTCTAGTTTTGTGAGTTCGATTGTGAGTGACATTATAAATCGGTGCTGGAATGCGTTGCAACTGAATTTCAGCTGAGTGCATTTTTGAGATATTGTGCTTATAAGATACCAAAAAAACTTAAAACTATACAAGATGAAACTCAATGTATTTGAATGTTACGTTGTAGATACATACATCATCTATTTGTACAATTTCTTAAGAGCAAGACTCTTATCTTATGAAAATTTGTCCCAAAAATCGGAACAGTTATCACGGGAAATCAATTATTTCGCAAAAAGCAAAAGCCTGGTCACAAAAATTAAAAGCTCTCCAAAAAGAATCCTAACTAATATCACAGAATTAATATAAGTACTACGTACTAATATTACAAATGCGAAAGTGAGTTTATTTGTTCTCTTCACGTTTCATCTACTGAACCAATCTTCCTGAATTTTTGCATACACGTAGTTTCGTCCCGGGAATAAGCACTGTTCCCGTGGGAAATTCACGCGGGCAAAGCCGCGGGTAAAAGCTAGTGAGTAATTTTTTTGACTCTTTTTTTTGACTGTAGGTACTGATATTGTTAAAGGAAAAATTTAAAAATGCATATTTTAATTTAGCCAGTTCTATTTCAGTCCCATTATTTGCTTTATGAGTTTTATAAAGTTCCGTGTATGTGATTATCTCCACAGAGCGCAATAAAGGGGCGTCCGACGCTGAAATAATTAAGTGCTAAAGGTGATAAAATGCCCCTTTATGTTCTCTACTCGAAATAAAGACGTAATTTGTATTGTTATGACAATTTATTTTAAAGAATATATTTTTTTCTATGTCATGTAGTGTACATATGGAAAAAGAATTATTATTAGCGACAGACTTTTTAAGAAATATACAGTCATTTAATTGTAAGACATATGTTATAAAGTACAAAAGATTATCAGCAACACGCTTTGTCAAAAATCTTCACAAATAATTATCAGCAACATGCTTCGTCAAAAACTCCATAGAAATATATCCGCAACACGCTTCGTCAAAAAAATTAATTAATAGAAAAATAATAATAATTAATAAAAATTAATTATTTAAGAAATTATGTTCTCTTGATAGGTAGTTCCAATTCATGGTGTTTTTATAGATTTTGATGCGTCGATGTAGTAAATTATAGAGCTCACGAGTTTTGTAGATGTTTACTAGCAGTTAATGTATGATCAAACGAATTCAAGTAAGAGATTTCAAGTAGGAGCTATGCAGCGGTAATAACAATGAATTTGCAATGAATTTGAGTACACTGATGTCCTGTTGAATGTACATAAAAACAGGTATACAAACAGGCAGCGCAACTAAACGTTCCCGAAATCCAACCCGAATCCTTTGTCCAAAAAGTAGGTCCAGGCCTTTATGTAGATCCACCAAACAAAAAGTTGCTTAGAACTAGAATGGTAAAAAGTAAAGGTATCAGGCAAAGGCTCTGGTTGCTTTGTGCTCGGTACACTGTCGAGCACTGTAAGTTATACACCTATAAAAATTAATAATTTTTACTTTTCATGCTCATATTCGTATTTGTGCCGTAAAAGTGTTTGTATTGTCGTGTATAAAAAATAAAAAAAATAAAAAGTGTATTGTTGGGCGGTGTGCGCAGGGGTCCCCAACTATTTGAAGCGAAGACGGGCAATATCCCTGCGCAGTGCGATTATACACGAACAATTACTTTAGAGAGAGCCGGATGTAATGCTCAGGATAGAGCCTCGTACTTTTGAAGTACAAGGACCTCTTGTCTAGTAAGCCTTAGGTCCTGGGAGTCATGGGCAGGGTGACATCATTAATACACTATGGTTGAGATAGAATATAGCATTTTATTCCATAAACACACTAGCCGCTGAAGGCGGGCACATGTTATACTAATACCAAAATCTGATAAGTCTTTGCCGCAATAAAAAATTAAAGTTAACATAAACCAAATATAGGGTACCTGGCCAGGTCCGTACACAAACGTCCGTGCGCACTTATAACGTCGTTCCGTTCACCGTTATGATCCGTTGGGTTCGAGCACTGGCGCTGGTCACGACATCAAAGCGGCGCGGTGCTCCTGCGACGCTCCGTTGTATGCGAGATAGTAGATGCTGGCTGGACCTTCCGAGGTTTGCGCTGAGTCACTACAAGGACATCGGATCGGGGGCGGCGATGTGGCCTTTGGAAATAAGGTTAGGATCCGTGTGTTGCACTTCAGGGTCGCCGACGACGGGGCCTGCGCCGTGGCATGCGGTCCACGGTCCGGGAGAACCGCACCCTCTGGTGATGGGAGGACACTCCAGGAAGCGCCAATCCATACGGCCGGGCGGGCACGTGGATATCAACAGCTCATCCTCCTGACAACTTCGTGGCGGCAAGTATCCCCTGTGTCCTTGCGCGTATCGCGGATTTTAAAGCTAAAGGTTAAACTATAGTCCCATGACGGGGTGCCGAGGGCGGCGAAAGTGAAAAAACCCAAAAAATTTAATGATTCTGCTCAAGCCATGTTACGTGTCGTGGCGGCCTCACCAGGAAGAGACCGATCCCTCTCCACTCGATTTGACATTCCGCCTCGTCGCGCTCCATTCCGCCCAATTCGGACGCACGTCAAACCAACTTTTAAACATTCTTTAAAAGAACTAATGTTTAAATAAGGTATTTATTCGTTGAATATTATAACAATCTAAGTCGACGATATTAAAGGAGAATAATTAAAATTCTACAACAATCCAGCCATGATTTCTTATTTGTTTATGATAAGAAAGGTTGGTTAGGAACTGATACGGAACGTGTGTCACCAGCTGTCAATGTCAGACGTCCAACTCTGCAGATTTTGTTGACAGTCTAATTTAATCATAGAATGTTTTGTTATGAATGTTTAGTTTTTGATATAATTCCGTAAGTACACAAAATCGCGTCGAGTTATTGCTACCAATGGTTTCGGCGTGACTCAAAGAACGTTTTGATGAGCGGGTCTCCTGTTTTCTTAATAAGTATTGTAAAAACAACATATGAAATTTGTGTACTGGTGTGTCACTTTCCCATTCAATTTGTCTGGAGACTAATGGATTTGAATGCCTGCTATTGTAGTGAGTCGAGAGCCTATCATGCAGGTAATACGCCACAGGAATAGTATCCCAATATATCAACTATTTCACCTAAAATATGACATGCAAAGTTGACCAGTTAGAAGTTCAAAATAATTCTGTAGTTATCACTACAATACCCCCCTTTTCGGCAAAGAGGTTAAGTCGTACTTAGCCGAAACAGCCGGGGTAACCGGAGAAAACATTCACCTATCCTACGGCAATATATTTCTAAATATAAAACTATCAGCTATATATGAAACTAACTCATGCTATTTCATATATTAAACTAAAATGTATGTTCTAGAGTTCTAAAACTAACTCAATTTATGTTGAGTGTCAGGAATACAGCGTCTGGCCAGACCGCTGCAATTCCCCTGCATTAAAAAATCATACTTGGATTTCTAATGAGATAATCGCAAGTAGCATACTAGTAATAAAGAATTATCTAAAGTAATATAGTTCTTACTTATGTATAATAAGAAAAACTATTTGAGATTTAATTAAAATATATGTAATCTAGCATTCCTACATAATTTACTAGTTAGTAATTAAATTGTAAACCTAATAAAGTCTTTAAACTAATGGAGAGATCTCACATAAATAGACATTTAAAATGTATAGCCGTTGGGCTGACATTGTATAAGGGAAAAAAACTTATTTTCCTTTTTTTCTCAAAAATTAAGGAGTATTAATCCATATCCTTATGTTTACTCTGGCGCCTAGAGTGTGTAGTTACAAAAGAAATTGGTTTTCATGAAAACGCTTGACAAAAAAATTTCACATGTGAGTCATGTCATATGTGAAAAATGAGGCCTCTGATTGGTTATACCAATCCAAAATAACAAAGTTCAAGATAAGAAAGTTGCTAGCTAGGGGACACACCTTGTGAGACTTTTATTATGTCCTTGACATGATATTTTCCAACTTTACCGGTTTCTATCTCCTGAAGGTCGTAAACAACATCCGAATGCTTCCTGACAACTTTACATTTCACAAAGCGCGGTGCTAGTTTAGCGGAGAAAAAGTGAGCTGCGTTTGACTGTACAAAGTTACGCCTCCATACAATATCACCTACGCTTAACCGAAGTTGTTTACGGCGTAGGTTGTATCGTCCCGCGTTTTGTTTGTACGCTTTGGTCAATGCATCGGTAACTTTTTGGAAGATGTCTGCCATCTCATTGAGAGCCGTGGCTTTTTCAGAACGACTGGACATTTGAAGGTCATCTAACGAATTTGGAATGCCGCCTCTTACTGAATGCAACATGCCATCCGTCATCATCTCCCGACCTTTAGCCAATAAAAATGGTGTGTGCCCAGTGGCAACATTGATAGTGCTATTCAAAGATAGCTGGATTTGAGGTAGGTACTTAGACCAGTTTCTTTGATCTTCTCCTACTAAAATAGCTAGGCAGGTTTCTATAGTTTGGTTAAAACGTTCCACAGTGTTGGACTGAGGCGCGTAGTACGCATTGTAAAATATTTTTGGTATCGAATGGCTCGCACAAAAATCTTTAAATTGTTTGCTCTGAAATACAGTTGCATTGTCGCAAATTATAACACATGGAATTCCCTCTTTATATAGGATTTCCTGTTCAATAAATGATGTTATTGTTTTGGCAGTAGCGGTTCTAAGTGGGTGAATCCAACAATATTTAGTAAATATATCTACTATGGACAGTATGTAGATGTGACCAGAATAAGATTTTACTAATGGACCAATTAGGTCAATGGACAAAGTATGCATAGGTTTGTTGACACATTTCTGGTTTGTCATGTGTCCATGTGGAGGTTGGTTGGAGTGTTTATAAGCTTTACACTTCTCACACGTGGCCACATAATTCTTCACATCTTCGTACATGCCCTTCCAATAATAATTTTCTTTAGTTTTAGACAAAGTTTTAAATGTACCAGGATGGACTGCATGTTTTTCATGATTCTCTTTGATGCATTCCTGTACTAGTTCTCTAGGTAATACAATTTTCCAATCGTTATCCGATTGTAGATTTGAATTCGGTTTGGAATATCTAAATAACACTTTATCTTTAATTTGATAATTTCTATGATACATCGGGTTTAACTGAACGTTTCTAAACAACGTATTATACCAATCATCTTTAGAATTGCAACCGCCATCAAATATAACTGCCTCAATACGGGACAGTACGTCTGGTACTACGTGCATAGAACCTTTTTTATGCCTAATTTCAAAATCAAAACAAGATAATTGCATTGCCCATCGTGCTAATCGACCTGATGGGTTGGTTAGTGTCTTGAGCCATTTCAAAGACATATGATCTGTCACTACTATAAAACGACTCCCTTCTATATAAGGTCTAAAATGGTTTATTGAATCCACTAGGGCGAGTAATTCGCGTTCGGTTGTGCTGTAATTTCGTTCTGTTTTCGAAAGCAACCTGGAATAAAAAGCTATGGGGTGTTCTATACCGTCGATTTCCTGGACCAGCACGCTACCAATACCGACGCTTGATGCGTCTGAATGAATTTGAAATGGTTTGGAAAAATCGGGGCAAGCGAGCACGGGAGCCTGAGTCAGAGCTTCTTTGAGCGCTAAGAAAGACCTTTCTGCTTCTTCTGACCAGTCTACCGTATCTCTGCCTTTTTTCTTGCCTATCAGAACCGTCATTGGTGCTATAATAGTTGAAAAATTTGCTACGAATCTTCGGTAGTACGAACAAAGCCCTATAAACGCCCGCAATTGCTTAGCGGTTGTGGGACGTGGAAAATTTCTGATACACTCTAGTTTTTGTGGATCTGTCAATAAACCTTGTGAGCCGACTACGTAGCCTAAATATTTGAGTTCAGACTTACAAAACTCACATTTGCTAAAATTTATAGTTAAACCTGCCTTGCTTAAAGCTTCAAAAACCTCATTTAAAATGGCGATATGCTCTTCGAACGAGCTAGTGGCTATGAGAAGGTCATCACAGTAAGCGAATATCTTCTCACCAAATTTGTGATGGAAAAGAGAATCAACCAATCGCTGTAATTCGCAGCCAGCGTTCGATATGCCGAACGGGACACGTTTAAATTCAAACAAACCACGATTGGGTACCACGAATGCGGATTTTTGGCATGATGTGCCGGAACCGTCTTCATTGTCAGTATCGCATAATGACATTTGCCAGTAGGCAGCTGATAAATCAATGGAACTTAAATAACGAGTACCACGCAAATTATCTAAAATTGAACTAATATATGGCACAGGATATGAGTCTTTAATTGTGACGTCATTAAGTTTCCTAGCGTCTAAGCAAAATCTCCATGAACCATCTTTTTTGGGGTCATGACAACGGGGTTTGACCATGGGGATTTAGATGGTGCTATAACACCAAGTTGAAGCATCCGGTCTACTTCTTCATTTAAGGCTTTTAATTTGACCGGTGACAGAGGGTAATACCTTTGTTTTATTGGTTGTCCCGTTGTTTTGATCCTATGCTCAACTAGAGATGTCCTACCTAGGCCTCGCTCCTCTGTACTAATAGATTTAAACTTTTGTATAACTTTGTCTAGTTGGACTGACTCTAGGGGAGAGAGGTCATGTTTTGGTACTATGGTGCATATTGTTTTATTCGGTTCCGGCCTGACAACTGGTTGTCCATATGAAATATTTAAATCCTCTAAACTTGGTAATTGTATTAAATCTAACGTTATAATAGAATCCATGCCAAAAATAAAATTATTAGAAATTGCTGGGATTACCATAAACATAATATTATAAGTATTACCTCTGAAATTGACTGGTAGCAGGATTTTACCTTTTACCTCAACAACAGAACGGTTTGCACAAGTTGCTGTGGAAGAATAATCCAATAATTTAAGTCCTAGGCTCAAAAAATGTTTATGATAATTGTTTCCTATTATACTAAAATTAGCACCAGAATCTATTAAATTTGTGTAAGGTTTTCCTTTAATTTTAAAATCTATAAAAATTCTATTGTCACTGTTGACTGTTTCTATACCAGGAGTCACAGCGCCTAAGTATGGAATATTTGATATTTTTTGTGTGGCTCCTGGTCTAACTAGTTTTTTTTTACTATTGTTTGTTTCCGGTGATGATACATCCCTATTTCCATCGTTACATTTAGAGCAAGTGCTTGTTAGCACGCCTTTTTGACCACACCGGAAACAGACAATGCCTGGTATAGTGCGACATTGTTTATATGAATGCCCAAATTTTTTACATTTGTTACAAATTAATTTATTTTCTAATTGTCTATTGTTAATGTTTCTATTATAATTTTGTTTATGTTTATTATCATTAAAGTTTGTATTGTGTAATTTAACTGTATTTATTTGTTTTGATTGTTTTGAATTTTTGGAATCGCTAGCTGTGTTAGTGAAACCTGAGTATGCCTCAAAACGTTTGCCAATATCAATAAGATTCTGGATACTATTAGAATTGTCAACAGCCAACAAGTGTCCATATGATGGTAAGATGTTGTGTTTTATTATTTCTAATAAAGTTGTTTCTGTTAATTTGTTTGTTAGCCGCGCATTCATGGTTTGCATTTCCAAAATATAAAAGTGTAAGGATTGACCTGGTGATTGTCGATGCTCACGGATTGACTTTTCTAATTTAAAGTCATTATCAATTGCCGTGAAAAATGACTTAAAATTATCTTCTAATTCTGACAATGTAGAAATTTCATCACGTATATGTCTGTAATAATCTAAAGCTTTGCCACTAAGTAAGTCAGAAAAACATTTCAGTACTTTCTGTTCTGAAATCCTGACAATGGGTCCCTGTTCGGGCGCCATTGTCGTGTATAAAAAATAAAAAAAAATAAAAAGTGTATATGTTAGGTGCATGTGCGCAGGGGTCCCCAACTATTTGAAGCGAAGACGGGCAATATCCCTGCGCAGTGCGATTATACACGAACAATTACTTTAGAGAGAGCCGGATGTAATGCTCAGGATAGAGCCTCGCACTTTTGAAGTACAAGGACCTCTTGTCTAGTAAGCCTTAGGTCCTGGGAGTCATGGGCAGGGTGATATCATTAATACAATATGGTTGGGATAGAATATAGCATTTTATTCCATAAACACACTAGCCGCTGAGGGCGGGCACATGTTATACTAATACCAACATCTGATAAGTCTTTGCCGCAATTAAAAGTTAAAATTAACATAAACCAAATATAGGGTACCTGGCCAGGTCCGTACACAAACGTCTGTGCGCACTTAGAACGTCGTTCCGTTCACCGTTATGATCCGTTGGGTTCGAGCACTGGCGCTGGTCGCGACATCAAAGAGGCACGGCGCTCCTGCGACGCTCCGTTGTATGCGAGATAGTAGACGCTGGCTGGACCTTCCGAGGTTTGCGCTGAGCCATTACAGGGACATCGGATCGGGGGCGGCGATGCGGCCTTCGGAAATAAGGTTAGGATCCGTGTGTTGCACTTTGGGGTCGCCGACGACGGGGCCTGCGCCGTGGCATGCGGTCCACGGTCCGGGAGAACCGCACCCTCTGGTGATGGGAGGACACTCCAGGAAGCGCCAATCCATACGGCCGGGCGGGCACGTGGATATCAACAGCTCATCCTCCTGACAACTTCGTGGCGGCAAGTATCCCCTGTGTCCTTGCGCGTATCGCGGATTTTAGAGCTAAAGGTTAAACTATAGTCCCATGACGGGGTGCCGAGGGCGGCGAAAGTGAAAAAACCCAAAAAATTTAATGATTCTGCTCAAGCCATGTTACGTGTCGTGGCGGCCTCACCAGGAAGAGACCGATCCCTCTCCACTCGATTTGACATTCCGCCTCGTCGCGCTCCATTTCGCCCAATTCGGACGCACGTCAAACCAACTTTTAAACATTCTTTAAAAGAACTAATGTTTAAATAAGGTATTTATTCGTTGAATATTATAACAATCTAAGTCGACGATATTAAAGGAGA
This sequence comes from Ephestia elutella, assembly GCA_018467065.1. NCBI lineage: Eukaryota > Metazoa > Arthropoda > Insecta > Lepidoptera > Pyralidae > Ephestia > Ephestia elutella. The sequence continues at coordinate 19,053,986 of CM031576.1, read as the reverse complement.
ATAATTAAAATTCTACAACAATCCAGCCATGATTTCTTATTTGTTTATGATAAGAAAGGTTGGTTAGGAACTGATACGGAACGTGTGTCACCAGCTGTCAATGTCAGACGTCCAACTCTGCAGATTTTGTTGACAGTCTAATTTAATCATAGAATGTTTTGTTATGAATGTTTAGTTTTTGATATAATTCCGTAAGTACACAAAATCGCGTCGAGTTATTGCTACCAATGGTTTCGGCGTGACTCAAAGAACGTTTTGATGAGCGGGTCTCCCTGTTTTCTTAATAAGTATTGTAAAAACAACATATGAAATTTGTGTACTGGTGTGTCACTTTCCCATTCAATTTGTCTGGAGACTAATGGATTTGAATGCCTGCTATTGTAGTGAGTCGAGAGCCTATCATGCAGGTAATACGCCACAGGAATAGTATCCCAATATATCAACTATTTCACCTAAAATATGACATGCAAAGTTGACCAGTTAGAAGTTCAAAATAATTCTGTAGTTATCACTACAGTATAATGCTTGAAGTAAAAAAATATGAGAAAGTTTATTTTGCTTTTTTTGTGATTCATGTGTATTAATGTGTATTGATTGTTGCTGTGTATCTATCCATTGAACTTTATAGAAATTACAATATCATCATTTTAATAAATCACCTAATGTTTGAAACAAGAAATATTTAAAATAAGTACCTCTCTCTCTCAGCCGAAAGACGTCCACTGCTGGACAAAGGCCTCCCCCAAGGATTAAGTACCTAGGCAGCTCAAATGAATATAAAAGTCTATGGTAAAATAATGCTTTTTATCCACTTGTTGTACAACTAATAGACAAAAACATAATTGAGATTTAAAAAGTTTGAACGAATAAATTATGGTGATTATGACACGACTGTTACCTAAGTTCTAATAGACAAGCTAAAGTTAGGCAGCAGCTGTGGAACTAAACTTAATTCGACTCTCATTAACCGCCGAGTTCAGAAGATTACGAGCTATTTGTAGAACAAGAGTGTTTCTTAGACGGTCTGATGTTCTTACAAGCTAAATAAATTGAGTATAATAATATATATTCTTGGCCTTCGAGTCTCACGACTCTTGGCGATGTCTACCCCGCAATGGATAAAGACGTGATTTTATGTATTTATGTATTTATGTAAATTGAGTATTTATAAAAATTCTCGCGTTATTTAGTTAATGTTAGTTAACACGTTAAGTATCAGCACAGCGGCAGCGGTGATCGCTTACCATCAGGTGACCCGCTTGCTAGTTTGCCGCCCTATGTTACATAAAAAAAAGTAAAATATTTTCGTTATTTAGTTAATGTTAGTAAATACGTTAAGTAGCAGTGCAGCGGCAGCGGTGATTGCTTACCATCAGGTAACCCGCTTGCTTGTTTGCCCCCCTATTTATAAAAAAAAAGTTTGTAAAATTAATTTATTATTTGTTTGCTTATTAACAAATTTTTTTTTATAAATTATGTTGAAATAAATGCATAAGCTATTATGCCTAAATACGAGGATATTATCTGTAAATATTATTAAAAATAACAAAAATATGCCATGTTGCTTAGAACTAGAATGGTAAAAAGTAAAAGTATCAGGCAAAGGCTCTGGTTGCAAATGGATAGAGATAAAAACAATAATTATTGGATCAATGCTTTTAGGACATGAATGAGTTTTGGACTTTAAGATAGTATTGTATGTAATGTTTCACTTTTTTAATCTAATATACTTAATAGAAAATTACTATGTTAATAATATTTACATGCCATATTGTTGGCGAAACATAATCACGTCACATAATCATCCCGTTAAACACCCATTTGTACTATGTTTCATGTGAATAAATATATTTCATTTCATTTCGAGAACCATAATGTACTAACTCAAATCTGATTGTATGAATTATTGATTCGTGCATTTACTGTTTTAAATAAATGATGAAAAATTGGTGTTTATTTGATAAATTATAGCTTTAAAATTACCTTCACAAATACCTTGTCTTAGAAATTTTAAAACTTTTGTAATTAAATATTTCATTGAATCGCATTTAAACTTAGGGCTTAAAAGTTGTTGTATAAAACAACTTTGAAGGGTGTTAATAAAATATTATAAATTATGATTAAAGTTTTTTAATAGACCTTAATACAGCAATAAATTAAATTCTAACTAATATTATAAATGTGAGAGTGAGTTTGTTTGTTTATTTGTTACCTCTTCACGCTCTATTTTGAACCAATCTTCCTGAAATTTCGCACATACTGAGAAGGACATATGGTACCTCATCCTGGGAAAAAGCACTGTTCCCATGGGAAGAGAAATTCACGCAGGCGAAGCCGCGGACAAAAGCTAGTACTTAATAAACTGTTAACATTAATTTTACAATTTACGATGATGCAGCACATTTTTAAATCTGCACTTAGTTTTTTATGATCACATTTAAGAGCCATTACTTAGTTATTAAAGGATATTTTGTGAACTATTGTGAACACTTTTTTCTGTCGTCCACTGTATAAATCTCTCTATTGCAACCGCATACAAGGCGCATGGAAAGCGTGACAAAACGAGTTTTAATACTTAACAATTAGTCCAAGTAAACGTATGTGCTATTGTTTACAGCTCGTTGATTGTGAAAGATAATAAGATATAATAATTGTATAATTATTTTCTTCATCACCATCGTCAGCTTTCTGCTACCCATTGCTGGGTATAGGCCTCCCTCTGTCAACGCCAAGCTTCTCTATTTTGGGCCATGGCAATCCAATTCTTGCCAGCAATATTTTTTTTTTTTATAACATAGGGTGGCAAACGAGCAAGCGGGTCACCCTAATGGGTCACCTATAATGTCCTATACGCTTCGCTTTCCGTCTCTCGGATTCCACTCAATCACAGCCTTATTACCGTTATCTTCTTATTAATAGGTACTCAAAAAAAAAAAAAACACATTTGACTAATTTCTATTTTTTTTAAAGCAGATTAAATAGAGCCAATTTATGTTCCGAAACTAGACCACCAGTCAAAAAGCGAGAGCAATGCACTTCGAGCTCGCGCTCGGGTGCAAAATTTGTCATCACTCACGATACCTACGTCCACTTTTTATCACAATGATTAACATTAGAGTTAAATCACTATCATTAATATAACAACTATAGTCATTTCGGTGTCGTACAATAAATTTATTGTTTTCACAAGCAAGTCAAACAAGGAGCGGTGGTGGTCGAGTGGTAATGACATCCGTCTGAGGTCGGACAGGACCCGGGTTCAAATCCTACCTGAGATACATGAGTTTGTAGACCAATCTGACTAATGTTTGGTAGTTCTCACCGGCTACCGCTTGCTTCCGGTGAAGGAAAACCTGTACATTGGCTGGCTGTTTAGTTTACTAGTGTGTATACGGCTACTGCTACTAGATGGCGGTAGTCGTAAAAGTCATGTCAGATGCCTTTAATCTGACACCAGTGTTAGTAATAACACACTCGATAAGAAAGAAAGAACAAGCAAGTGGGTAATCTAAAGAAACTATTGGACATATTGATCCATATCCTGAGTTTGTACAGTCGGGTGCAGGTAAACCTGACCTGAAATAAGATTCAGTGAGGTAAGATAAGTTTTATCTGCCCGACTGTACTTAGAGGGCATAACTAGGATTCAAACTCCTCTACCATCAATTGGAGTGATAACCACTTGGTGACTTGACTACTAGCACCTCAAATTTATTAATAAAATCACAGATAATACATACATATCTACATACACAGAATCACATCTTTATCCCTCACGGGGTAGACAGAGCCAAGAGTCGTGAGACTCAAGGCCACGCTTAGCTGGTTAGTGGGCTTTCTGATGGAATGGAGATTTAGATATAGTGACAGGTTGCTAGCCCATCGACTATGAGTTCCTCAGTTTAAACTTCTTTTCCTCGATTGACTTTTACAATTTGCGCGGGAAGAGAAGCAGCAGGCAAATCTACTGGACGGATTTCGATGAAATTTGGTATACGGGTAGAAAAATACCAGGAATAGCACATAGGGTACTTTTTATCCCGAAATTCCTACGGGAGCGAAGCCCCGGGGCGCGGCTAGTATATTATAAATGCGAAAGTTTAGATGTGAGTTTGTGAGGATGTTTGTTTCTCAATCACGCTAAATCTACTGGACGGATTTTGATGAAATTTGGTATAACGGTAGAATAATACTGGGAATAGCACATAGGATACTTTTTATCCCGAAATTCCCACGGGAGCGAAGCCCCAGGGCGCAGCTAGTAATAGATAAAATCTAATAACATTCATGTCTTCTCTTCACACCGGCGACCGTCCTAACAATAAATAAATGTGAGGCCACTCAATTAATATTTATAGATGTGACGGACGCTTCCGGTTCCGTTGCCAAGACAATTTGTGATGTGGTCACGATGTAGTTAATGTAATGTATCCTATTATTAGAATTGTATCCTTATTATTACTTTTTTTCCGTAGACAAAAAGCTACTGATAAATAAGTAGAGATTTCCGAGGTAAATAAGAACGAAGAATCATATGTACGTATTTAAACATAGATTTAATGTAATGACGTGATGTTCAGAAATTGATATATATTGAACTAGTTTTTGCCCGCGGGAATTTGTGAATTTCCCACGGAAACAGTGCTTTTTCCCGGGATGAAAGGTACCCTATTTCCTTCTCCGTACTTCTAACTATGTGAATGCAATTTTTCAGGAAGATTGGTTTAGTAGATGAAGCGTGAAGAGGTATCCCACCAAAAACATTCTGTAAAAAACTAGCCAAGTCTCAATGGAGCTGCTTGTTTATCTCTAAAAAGTAATGAAATCTAGACAAAGTCGTTCCAAGTCTAAGGTTCCTTACTGCGATTTCTTTATTATTATATTTAATGCTGTGTGACTTGGCCGTTGAAGGGTACACAAGGGTACAAACCAGGTGCTCCATGACACCATTGCACTAATCTGTCGCCAGAACCGTTACCCATTGACGATGGAAAATTGCCACTTAGAAAACGTTGATTCAATAACCAGTCAATTGTAGGCTTGATAAAGCCACTAATGTATAAAGAATGTTCAACGGCCAAGTCATACAACATTAAATATAATAATAAAGAAATCGCAGTAAGGAACCTTAGACTTGGAACGACTTTGTCTAGATTTCATTACTTTTTAGAGATAAACAAGCAGCTCCATCGAGACTTGGCTAGTTTTTTACAGAATGTTTTTGGTGGGATATCACTTCTTTTTGTAGAAACGTGGACATATTGATTTATTTTATTAAATTTTCTTATTTGACACAGTTTTTTTATTTTTAGGAGTAGTTTTATTATTATTACAATTCTTTCTTTTCTTTTTTTCCGGTTCTGATTCTTGTACAGTAAGCCAGGGCTTGAAACCGGTTAATGAAAAACCTAAAAAATAACCGTCTTACTACAAAAAATATTATAAACACGTGTTTAAACCATGTTTACCTAAACAATGTCTAAGACGTTAGACGCGTGTTTAAGTGTTGTCTAAGTTTAGTTACCACAAAACCAAGTTTAAAGAGTGTCTTTGTAGACAAGGTTTAAACCTGTTCGTTGTTTTTCATTCATTCAACTGTCATTGGTCATTCATCTCTTTTCCATTTCAAGCATTTTATGTTTATCTAATTTGTGCGTAACGTTATTTTAAAAAAAGCATTTAACGTTGTTATATCTTTTTTAACCTATAAAAAATAATTAAGTGATTTAAGCAACGGGTTTAAGATAGCGAAATGCATTTTAATTTTAAAATCAAATAATAGTTCTTGGGTCAAAATGAACGCAACGCCTATAACGGAACTTTTTTAGTGGTCATTGTCTTGTCAGTGTCACACACCCGCGCGTGTTTATTTATTTTTGGTATTCAAAAAGTTGTGGTCGTTTTATTCGTAAAATAAAAATAATTACATATTAATTTGACAATGGATAACAAGGAAAATATTAATAATTATAATATAAATATTATTATTATTAAATATAAATATTAATAAATCATTTTTCACCAAATCCACTATTTTGGCGGCAAAGGCTTTACTAAACCGGTATTTCTTCCTAAAAGTCGCCTCATTGTAATGCTTAAATGAATTTATCCTCACATGTGGTATTTCGTCGTCTCTATATATTCTGTTAAATAGTCCAAGTTTTTTTATTTTTTTATTTATTAAATCAAAACATTTACAATCAATCAATAAAATCAATAAAATTCAATCAATCAATTTCGTCAATAAAATCAACTATTTCAAACATCCCAAAATCCATTTTTGGTCGTCGTAAGAAATCAACACGAGTTCACACAACAAACAAGCAATCAAAATGACTCTAGACAGGATATAAACACTCCGTAAACCAGAGAATTCGCTTGTCTAAAGTTAAACAATGCTTAAACACGTTCTATCCCCAAAACATGTGTTAGACATCGTTTTGTAGTAATGTTTTTTCTAAACAATTATTAAACAGATGTTTAAATCTTTTGTAGTAAGACTGTAACCGTCTTACTACAAAAAATATTATAAACACGTGTTTAAACCATGTTTACCTAAACAATGTCTAAGACGTTAGACGCGTGTTTAAGTGTTGTCTAAGTTTAGTTACCACAAAACCAAGTTTAAAGAGTGTCTTTGTAGACAAGGTTTAAACCTGTTCGTTCTTTTTCATTCATTCAACTGTCATTGGTCATTCATCTCTTTTCCATTTCAAGCATTTTATGTTTATCTAATTTGTGCGTAACGTTATTTTAAAAAAAGCATTTAACGTTGTTATATCTTTTTTTAACGTATAAAAAATAATTAAGTGATTTAAGCAACGGGTTTAAGATAGCGAAATGCATTTTAATTTTAAAATCAAATAATAGTTCTTGGGTCAAAATGAACGCAACGCCTATAACGGAACTTTTTTAGTGGTCATTGTCTTGTCAGTGTCACACACCCGCGCGTGTTTATTTATTTTTGGTACCTATTCAAAAAGTTGTGGTCGTTTTATTCGTAAAATAAAAATAATAACATATTAATTTGACAATGGATAACAAGGAAAATATTAATAATTATAATAGTTTTTTTATATTTTTATTTATTAAATCAAAACATTTACAATCAATCAATAAAATCAATAAAATTCAATCAATCAATTTCGTCAATAAAATCAACTATTTCAAACATCCCAAAATCCATTTTTGGTCGTCGTAAGAAATCAACACGAGTTCACACAACAAACAAGCAATCAAAATGACTCTAGACAGGATATAAACACTCCGTAAACCAGAGAATTCGCTTGTCTAAAGTTAAACAATGCTTAAACACGTTCTATCCCCAAAACATGTGTTAGACATCGTTTTGTAGTAATGTTTTTTCTAAACAATTATTAAACAGATGTTTAAATCTTTTGTAGTAAGACTGTAAGTGTTTTGACCTGGTTACGCAGTAACGCTCGGGCCATTACGATCGGAGTGAAAACCCTTTTGAATCGGTCTCGCGAGCGGAAATTACCTGGTTAATCCCGCGCGGGCGAGTGACAAGGACGGGTATATCGCTCAGCGTTTTATCTCACTTACGCATTTGCAAGTCTCAACGTATAGATTGGTTAGATTTATATCGAGCGAGAGTGAGAAATAATCATAGTTAGAGCGAGATAGAACACGATCGTCGAAAAGAGCGAAATGTTTTGGGTCTTTCCGGTATATTGAACAGGAACCGAAATGATATCGCGCTTTGAACATAACCAGAAATAATATATGGTTTTGCTCAACCGTAACTGATTTAAAACGCTCTTTTTTTTAAATGTCTGGCGCATCGAGTGAGCTGGTTTAGAATTTTAACCAGGTTAGCAAGCCCTGCAGTAAGCAACAGTTTTTCGTATTGCCCATTTGCGTTCATTATTTAATCTTTTAGACGGTTTAGACCGTCTAGTTTCTGTAAGATCGGCGTGGTATTTACGCCTAAGCCTGATTAGCCTACGGTGATCGCTGAAGCTTGAGCTTTTATAGGTACTCTTGAAGTCAACATTTATGAGATGAACCATACCCATGAAGATTGGTTACTAGAATTTTAGACCATAGAGCTAGCAAAAAAATGTTTAATTGTTTTTTTTTTCCTATGTCTATGTTCTAGAAATTTATTGCACAGAATATTGCATGGAAGTATTAAGTACTTTGTTGTACAAAGTACTTATTACTTCCATGGAATATTGTAAAGAATAATTGAAAATTTGCTCGATTCCAAGGAAAAAAATCGGTGATCGCTGAAGCTTGAGCTTTTATACTCTTGAAGTCAACATTTATGAGATAAACCATACCATACCAATGAAGATTGGTTACTAGAATTTTAGACCATAGAGCTAGCAAAAAAATGTTTAATTGATTTTTTTTCTTATGTCTATGTTCTAGAAATTTATTCCACAGAATATTGCATGGAAGTAGTAAGTACTTTGTTGTACAAAGTACATAATACTTCCATGGAATATTGTAAAGAATAACTGAAAATTAGCTCGATTCCAAGGAAAAAATAAGAACTTCATCGAAGTTTTATTTTTCCCATACAATAATACAGCCAGTCAAAACCGCACCGCCTGGCGGAGAATGACGAGGAGAGCCCATAGACATATAATAATAGTAAGCAGACTGAACATGTCATTTGAAATTGCATGGCAAAAACACACACTAAGATTATTATTCACACAACGACAGAATACAGGGTCGGATCTAAGATAATTAATTATATTCGGTACAGTGTAGCAAAACCAAAAATTTTGAGACGCTGAATCTTAAGCCGTGCGCGGTATGCGGACGGATCTGCATCAGCTTTTTACGATGGGAAATTCTATCCCTTTTGGGAAAAAATACTAGTCATTAAATCAATAAAATTTATTTTAAATTATTAAAAATCACGTGCAATGAAACATTGCAATGATGTTAATGGTTGCTGGCGTCCATTCACTGTCCTGGTACTCGTAGTACGTAAGAGAAATACTCCCCATAACAGTTCTCTTTCTTGAGGTATTATTTTCTGGCATATTTTCCTTGTCCTGAAATAAAATTCACTGTCAGTATTTTTATAAAATGTGCATTTTAATCTTCAAGAAAGAATTCCTGAGATTTTTATAGAATAGGTACTAAATTCGTATATTTGCCTTGATTCGGCCCAGCCATAGTAAACAAAACTGGATCCGTCAAATGATCTATGCTATTTACGAAATTATTAAATTACTTGTAGTATTTCTTATGAAATGGTTATAATTAATACACTACTTTATAAAATAAATAATGATATTGCTGATAAATAGCATTCAAAAGTCTAATAATGGTTATTGTTTCAAAAATAACACGAAATTGTATATTATCATTGGGCACGTCAAAAAAACATGTATTGCTTACCGAAGGAACGATATTCCACGAATATTTTTTTATGAAACACTTCCACATATTGTACACGTTGCATTTTATCATTTCTATTGAGTTTAAAAGCACAAAACAGTAAAAAATAATTTTAAATATTTATGACAACTGTGACAACACAACAAATATGACAGTTAAGGATCATTTCGCATGAAAAATCCGGCTTGGATGATAAATCTTTCAGTGTAGTGGTTCGTGTTGCAATACATTGCAATGCTAAGGAAGGAAAGGGACAGAGTTATGTGACAGTCCTTATCATGAACAGGATGCAAATATTGTCAAATATCATCAGTGTGTGTGTGAAATTTGTGTTCCTTCTGCTTATATTTAAAAAAAAATTTTACTTCTGTGGGAGAGCCGACCCCAAATGAAACGGGAGAAGGCTAGGCAAAGAGAGAGAATAATACAGCCAGTGTTCTAAAAACCAGAGACCAAATAAATTAAAAAAAATGGTTATTGTCTGTCATTCTTGGCCTATCACGAGCAGGGTTTCCAACTTGTGGCTTACCCCAAACAAAAGTAAATTATATTTCGTTTGTTAATTTGATATGTAGGGATTTTTTTATTTGACACTTGATCAGTGTTATCAAATTGAGGGTTTTAGCCCTAAATTAAGGGTCAAAATATACTTGATGAGTATTTTTTATTCATTCCTCAGCACTTTGACAATTTAAATGTAACAATATCATTTAAACCACCATAATCATTACCAATTTTCGACATAATTGGGCCTCATGCAAGTTGATAACTTTATTTTCGTCATCAAGCATTAGGAGGCATAATATTTTCAATTTTTCGTACTGAACTTAGGGTAATTTTTGAAGAAGCGGGCAACTCTTAAAAGCAAAATGAAAACAGACAACAACGAAAAATTTGTCTTTAAAGTACAATCAAAATACAACTTGGTACAATATCCCGATGAATATGTACGGTTATAACGTATTGTAGAGGTAACGCGTATGGCAAATACTTGGCATTATAACGTATTTGTCGCGAACCTATTTAGGTTTACAACCTTTTTTGGCGACGATTTAATTAGTTTTTTTTATATTATATGTCAATTCAAAGTCACATGAAAAAAATGAGAAGCAGGGAATAAAACAGATATTATCTCTACGAGTTTATTATTTATTTTGTGTAGAGCAAGGGTTGCGCTGCAGCCTGCTGTTTATTGCTGTTAGTATTTCAAACCTGAAGAGATCATTTTTCGTGTCATATGGCGACCGAGCAGTTTGAAAAAATGGACAGAATAATTTTGGATCGTAAGTTAGCAAGAAGAAGGTTTACTCTATGTGCAAATAAACTAGAAGAATATGTGACTACAAAGGAGATGGTCAGTATTTGTGCAGAGTTCAAAAAGTTAAGTGTTCATCATGATGAATTGGTCTTAGCTCAAAAACTGATTTTTTTGAGGTAACGCGTATGGCAAATACTTGGCATTTTCTGGCGAGAGATCATCTCCAAGCGTGAGCTCTGGAAAATGTGCAACGCTATAGATCGGCCACACGCTTTGAAGAGACCCATATACTAGGCAAGCTCTCGAGTGGATACCACAGGACAAGAGAAAAGTTGGTCGACCCAAGCAAACCTGGCGGCGGCGTACCGTTGCAGTGGAAAGGCAGTCGTTCTCTCCTGGTCGGAAGCAAACTGCATTGCCCAGGACAGAATCCGATGGAGAAGCACTACAACTAATACTTAGATGAAGAAGCTCTAAAAATAAAAATGTAATTATTATGGTAGTAATAAAACTAATAAAAATGTAATTACTCTTTTATTATGATTAAGCAGAAGGGGAGACATTCGCTCAAAAGTGGGACGCTATAGGCTAGATTAAATAAGAAGATGTGTCCCTCTACGCTGGACTTTTGCAATGACAGTCGATTTTTTTATGTAGCAATAGAAGTGGGCGTTGCCATAGGGATATGGTAATCTCTAATACAGCTGAGACCAGCTGAGGGTTCTTCATGAGATACTTCAGACCTTCGATTTTTGACATCAAATGAAGCGGCCCACCAAGTTGAATATTTTTTGTAAAGGCGGTATGTCGATCTCTAATAGTTTGGTTGGGCTCTTGTGTTTTCTAATCAGGGTCACCAGGTACTCCAGATCTTCGATTATCCTAGTTTTTATAGTTTTCCCTTTATGTGGCCATTAAAACCTAACTCTGTACCAAATTTCAGCTCTCTGAGTTTATGGGAAGTACTAGTTCTATTTTGATGATCATGAGTGAGTGAGTGAGTGTCGAAAATGCGAAACTTTGCTTTCGCTTAACTTCGGAACTAAATGACCTACAGACTTGAAATTTTGGATTTTAAGTATGTGATAATAGCTTACTGGATGACGAAAATTTCTTCGTTCTGGTCTTATCCAGAGGTTCTCAAATAGGGGCCTGAAAATGCGGCGAAATGGTTCCAGTAAAGGATGGTACGGCAGTGTTTGCTTCGCGCTCGACTTGGCGGGGGCACTGCCGTGCCCCCTGATCAAACAAACAAACAAACTCACTTTCGCATTTATGATATTAGTTAGGATTTAAAACTGAAATTGACATTAAAAAGTAAAGTAAATAAGAGATAAGATGCTTACGTCTTGGTCTGGGAGCGAAAAAAAAAACATAGAATGTGCCAGCTGCTTCTCTTCCCGCGCAGATTGTAAAATTCAATCGAGGAAAAGGGCTTTATACTGGGGATTCCTCCACTCATAGGCGATGGGCTAGCAACCATTGAATGTGCCAGCTGCTTCTCTTCCCGCGCACATTGTAAAAGTTAATCAAGGGAAAGGCTAGTGGGTTAGGTTAGCAACTTGTCACCATATCTGAATCTCCATTCCGCCAATAAGCCCGCTATCCAGTTAAACGTGGCCTTTGGGTCTCATGACTCCTGACTCTGTCTACCCCGTAAGGGATAAAGACGTGATACTGTATCTGTATAAGTAGATAAGCTTGACTGTACACAATCTAGTGTATGTATAAAGATAACAAGCTAATTATTAAACAATAAAAAACACGACTGACAACTTACATAGCCTATGTCACTCGGAGGAATGCAAAGCATCTAACCTCACATCAAACAGTTCACAACTTATTGTGAAATAAAGAAACTTACATACATGAACCCTGAAAACATAACACTCCTTTTTTGGTCAGTCGTGTAAAAATAGCATGTCAGGCGACCAAGACTGTTTCATGAGTTTCTTTCGCCATTTGTTCTCAGCAGTGGTCGTTCCGAAATGTGAGTAAATTGTAGCTTTGAGACATAATATACTATGATTAAATAACTAGTTGTTGACTTAATAAAGATTTAGATTTTGCTCACGTATAAAATCATACGTTGAATTTACAACACTCCATTTTAAGCCATCTATAAATTGATGATCAATGCCGCAATATAGTCGGTGATCTCGCGACCCTTATAAAAAAGTAAGGGGCGTGCTCACAAACCGTGACGGAACGGAAACGGACGCCGGACGTCCGACGACCGGACCGTGTAAACGCATTCCTATGCACATTGTCCTTTTGTGATATGCTTGTATTGACATTGAAGTTTTATTGTGAACTTTTTTACACGACTGACCAAAAAAGGAGTGTAATGTTTTCAGGGTTCATGTATGTATGTAAGTATGTATGTATGTAAGTTTCGTTATTCCACCATAAGTCCTGAACGGCTTAACAGATTTTGATGGGAGAGGTATTTTTAGATTCCTTGCATTCCTCCGAGTGACATAGGCTATATGACGTTATCATTAAAACAAAATGGCGGATTATATATGCGATAAATAGCAGACCAAAAAAACAAAATTTGATCAATCTTATCGAGTGGGGTATCAAATTGAAGGGCTTTAAAAGGCGATTTCGAAAATGTATAAACTTATATGTTTGTATGTACTTTTTGAGTAAAAACTTGTCAGACGTGTTTTTTATTTTTAATAATTAGCTTGTTTGCCCACAACTTTACTATTGTTAATAGCTTAAGCGGAGTATTAAGTTAAAACCTTAGGCAGATTTTGAATTGTACGAAACTGCATCAAATTTCAATCAGTAGGTAGTTTTTGCGTGATGCGCATTCAAACAGACAAAAGCAAGAATTTTCTCTTTCCTTTATGTTGCATGTCAAGATATACTCTACACCACACCATATCACCACAGTAATAGAGTCCATATTACTGTGGTGATAGTGACGAATATGCAACAAATTGACAGCAGCAGACTTGCTGGGGACCGTACATAACAAAAATAAAACTTAACTCAGCATTCGTTGGCGCTTTAATTCTAAAGTTATTCTAACAAATTAATACTTATCTCGGAACTTGAAAACAGTTCTACTCGAAACGAACGGAGGTGAAGTTTCTACCGGTAGTTATAATTAATCGGCACCTTGCGAAATGATTTGTGCCACTTTGACCTCACTAGATTCGGCCCACATTAAAAAAAGAAATTTTAGTCTTTCGGCCCAGATTTAGAAAAAAAAATACTGCTGATCACAGACATAGAAAAAAATGTATCCTGCCGATTGCACCACCCTGTGTTTGGTTAATGGTTGACTGGTAGAGAATGCCATATGGCGTTACCACCATTTGTATATAATTTTTGTAATTGGTGCTGTTGAGGCCTTCAGCCTCCAATTTTATATAATTTCTTTTTTTTCTCTTCAATTCGGTAACAAGGCACCTTGGTATCGCTGTCCCTTTTAGCGAGCAAATGAGAGACCGAGATGGAGGTCTACTTGCGCCTCGCGGAAGGAATCGCATCGCCAATGATCGCAATTCAGTCTCGCTCCGTATGTCATTGAGATTGCGTGTGTGTCCGCGCCTCCAGTGCCGCGCGCGCGCCCTTACGAGATTCCCGCAGATCTTCCAGAATATTCTTGTCACTGCTGTACTCCGAAGAAAACTGGTGATCACCAGGAGAAGCCTTCAACTCGCGAGCGAGGTAAGCGATTATCGAGCCCCGTCAAGTTGCCGAATTGTTGAAATCTTCCCTTTTATATATACACATATAGGCCGTTTAACCGAAGTCTCATCCGAGTCTTAGGTATATCTTTAGGTCCTCATACCGCACAAAAGGAGTCAACCTATTTACACGGTTGCCACTCCATAATTTGGTCCTTTACGAGCGGATTTGTCCAGCTTTTAATATTATATGTACTTTCGCTTCGGCGTTAGTGCTACGAACCGCCATCTTGTTAATTGCATTTTTGCTAATTCACCTTCCATATACTTTCTTTATAGTAATTTCCAATAATGGCTTCTAACAAACTCGAAGCCAAATTAAAACAACTCATTGCCAAAAAAGAAGCTATTTATGAACGAATTAATCGTTTATACGATATAAGCAAAGGCATTTCCAATTACTATTATCGTTCAAATGAGTCATTTCTAGCCCAATCTGAGACTATCAGCGAACTTTATAACAAATTTGAAGTAATCGTAGAACATATTAATGAGTTGAACTTTGAACTGAAAGAAAGCCCACCTGATTACGCGGCTTTAAACTCGTTCGAAGAATTATATTCAGCTATTAAATACAAACGTAATCTAATTTTAGCCAGAGATAAGACTAACGTTGGCGTGTCACTTAAGAAAGGCCCTATAAAATTACCACCTATCCAGATACCTTCCTTTGATGGCAAAATTGAAAATTGGCCGATATTTTACGAAATATTTCGTAGTAATATTCACGAAAACCTATCTCATGGGCAAACTTATCCACAGTGCTTTAAAATTAACTGCAGGTATTGTCCCCACGGGAGAAACTTATAATACAATTTGGGATTCTCTCGTTAAGAAGTACCAAGATAATCGCACTTTAGGTATTGATTATTTAAACAACATTTTGGACATTAAAAGTTGTGTTAATAATACCGCTAGCTTAAACACTTTTATTGAAAAATATTCGGCGTCTATTGCAGCGCTCAAGCAGCTAAAGATACCTAAATTATTGGATTTCATTTTATTACATTGTGGTTTACGAAAGGTTGACTCTCAAACAGCCCAGCTGTTCGAAACGCATATTAGTGGAAAAGAATTGCCATCTTATACAGAATTTATATCTTTTATACAAGATCATATAAAGGCACGCGAAAGATCACATACTAATAATTGTTCGCGGTTTGAAACGCGAGTGACAAATTCCACTAATACTTCAAAAACTTTCATATCAAATAGCGCGCCACGGTGTGAAGTAGAAACGCCCTGCCCAATATGCACAGGCGAAAAACATCCATTGTTTAGGTGTGAGCAATTTAAAAATATGAGTACACCGCAAATTCGTTTCGATTTTATTAAGTCAAAGCGTGCCTGTATTAACTGCTTAAGCCTAACCCACACATTGAATAAATGTAAGTCGCGTTCGACATGCAAGTTTTGTAAAAAACAGCACCATTCATTGTTGCATTTCTCTGAGAATAATAAACTAGACTCAACTCCAGGCGACAGCAAACCGGTTTGTTATCTCGTAGACGCCGCGCAGTCTGCGCACACCCAGTCCGCACCGCCCGTAGAAAATACAACTTCTGTCACATTAAACACAGGAATGCGAAATTCAAATTATGTTTTATTATCTACGGCCCAAGTGTATGCGACTCATAACAATGGTCATGATAAAATTGTGGTCAGATGTTTGATAGATAGTGCGTCTCAGAATAATTTAATAACTTTGAATTGTTGTAAGCGTTTGAACTTACCTATAGTTAAGCTACATAACTCGTCGTTACAGGGTGTTGGAATGTCCACGCAGTTAGTGCATGGCTACATACATATAACAATAGAATCGCGCGTTAATCCCGAAGATAAATATTATATTCATGCGTTAGTGGTAGATTGTATTACAGGTAAGCTACCCGCGAATTATATTGAATTAAATGACGACATGTCGTATATAAATAAATTACCACTAGCCGATTTAACTTGGAATGTGCCGGGAAATATTGACATTATTCTCGGCGCGCAACTTTTTCCATATATTTATTTAGGTAATATGATTGAGTCGGGCGGTCGCGCGCCTCCGGCTGTTTCGACTAGCTTCGGGTACGTACTAATGGGTAGTGCGGCAGGTCATTGTGACTCGTTTTCTCAATCTTCCTCGTTTACCGCGCTGACTAATGCTGACATTGAGTCGGGTTTACAGAAGTTCTTTGAATTGGAGGAAGTACCATTTTCACGGCTTATTAGTCCATCCGAAAAAGAGTGCGAAGATATTTTTTTTCTTCCGTCACGTTTAAGGACAGTAGGTATTTTGTTGACCTACCCTTTTCGCGGAACCCCTCTGAGTTGGGCAATTCTCGTGCAGTCGCCCACCGCCGCCTGTTGGCCCTCGAGCGTAAATTTGCGCACGTGCCAACCCTACGCGAAAATTATAATAAAACCATCACCGACTATATATCTCAGGGTTATTTATCGGAAGTACCTGATTCTGAATTAACAGAACAGGGCTATTACATACCGCACCACGCGGTCATTAGGCCAGACAAAGATAGTATTCGTGTAGTTTTGGACGCCAGCGCTAAGACGCACTCAGGGTTGTCACTCAATGACATTTTACATGTCGGACTAATTTACAGGCCGACTTATTTTTGTTATTACTTGATTTTCGTACGTTTCCCATAGCTATGACCGCAGATATTAAACAGATGTTTTTAAGAATCGGTGTTAATCCGCATCACCGCGAATACTTGCGAATTTTATTCCGCTTCAATAAGAATGAGCCTATTCGCACCTTTAATTTCAACCGCGTGCCTTTTGGGTTGGCGTCTAGTCCTTACTTAGCCATGCGCACACTACGCCATCTGGCATGTGAGCATAGCGACCGCTTTCCGGACGCATCCAAATTGGTAGAAACCCAGTTTTATATGGATGATTATGTTTATTCTGTTCCTGATGAACAAACCGCTATAAAGTTGTCACACAACTTAATTGATTTATTTAAATTAGGTTCCTTCGACCTTGTCAAATGGGCCAGCAATTCACCCGCTTTGTTAGAGACCCTCCCTGCGTCTCACCGCTTATCAGTTAATTTTTCTAGTATGGATAACAATATTCACAATTTTAAAATCCTTGGTTTAACCTGGGAGCCCGCTGAAGATACTTTTTCTTTGACAACCAGCCCAGTGGACAGTAAATGTACAAAACGCACCATTTTATCATCAATTGCTCGCTTATTCGACGTACTTGGCCTTGTAGCACCGGTCGTTTTGTACGCTAAAATACTTATTAAAGAACTTTGGTTAGCCAAGATAGATTGGGATGATGTACCTCCGCAGCCAATCATAGACCGCTTCACTGCTTTAGCACGGGATTTTCCCGCACTATCTTCTCTTAAAATTCCACGTCATGTTGGAGTTTTTGCAGAATCTGTCGTAAACATTGTAGCCTTTTGTGATGCTAGCTTTAGTGGTTATGGTTGCTGTGTATATTTACACATTTCTGATACTCAAGGTAATATAACGGTCCGCCTTCTTTGTGCGAAATCCAAGGTTTCCCCCGCTAAAGTAACAACACTAGCTCGATTAGAACTCGTTGCTGCTTTATTGCTGTCTAAGCTTGTTAGGGTTGTCAGAGAGAAGCTTTCTGCCCGCATTCCTATTGCCGGTACTTATGCGTTTTCGGATTCCACTATTGCGCTCTCGTGGATCCATTCTGCCCCTCTATATTCTGGTGGTCTATATTTGTTAGCAACCGTATTGCAAAAATTCAGGAAAATTTACCTGCCGCTTGTTTTAATCACGTAAGAGAATCCTAGCGATTGTCTTTCACGTGGCATGCTGCCTTCGGAGTTAATTGTACATTCCTTATATTATAACGGCCCGTCCTGGCTGCGTCAGCCTATAGAATGTCTTTTGAACTCACGGCCTCTTAGTGTTTTATCATCTGATCCGCATCCTGACGTTCTCACGCCGGCTCATTTTTTAATGTCCAGTCCCATTACTTATTTACCTTCTTCTGAATTGACAGAGGAAAGTATGAATTTGACAAAGCGTAAAAAACTTTTGGATCAACTCGTGTTATCATATTGGAAAAAATGGCGTATTGAATACCTGCATACGCTGCAAGTCCGTCAGAAATGGTGCACTCACGATCGTCCCATAGAGATAGGCACTGTCGTTCTCTTGGGTCAAGATAACGTACCGCCCTTGACTTGGCCATTAGGTGTCATAAAGGAGGTGTTTCCTGGATCGGATGGTATAATTCGCGTGGCTTTAGTCAAGACTGTGTCAGGCACATATAAGCGTCCTGTCACAAAGCTGTATCCTTTGCCTACCCAATAGTCAAAGCGCAATTTAATCAAACCGCAATTTAATCAAACCGCAATTTAATCAAACCGCAATTTAATCAAACCGCAATTTAATTAAACCGCTTATTTAATCATAATTTCTACCGTAGATATCGATTCGCTGATATTCTCAGACCGCTATTACCTCTAATCTATCCACCTAGCTTAATCTATCTTATCGTATCTTAATCTATCCACCTAGCTTCTTGTCTATATTTTAATTTGAAAGCTCTGGACCTTTCAAGGCGGGGAGCTATGTTGAGGCCTTCAGCCTCCAATTTTATATAATTTCTTTTTTTTCTCTTCAATTCGGTAACAAGGCACCTTGGTATCGCTGTCCCTTTTAGCGAGCAAATGAGAGACCGAGGTGGAGGTCTACTTGCGCCTCGTGGAAGGAATCGCATCGCCAATGATCGCAATTCAGTCTCGCTCCGTATGTCATTGAGATTGCGTGTGTGTCCGCGCCTCCAGTGCCGCGCGCGCGCCCTTACGAGATTCCCGCAGATCTTTCAGAATATTCTTGTCACTGCTGTACTCCGAAGAAAACTGGTGATCACCAGGAGAAGCCTTCAACTCGCGAGCGAGGTAAGCGATTATCGAGCCACGTCAAGTTGCCGAATTGTTGAAATCTTCCCTTTTATATATACACATATAGGCCGTTTAACCGAAGTCTCATCCGAGTCTTAGGTATATCTTTAGGTCCTCATACCGCACAAAAGGAGTCAACCTATTTACACGGTTGCCACTCCAGGTGCAATAAAGTTTTTAAACACAAAAATAATTTATTTATCAAACATTAACGACTATTTCAATTAATTATTATTTATCTTTTTCTGTATTGGTGCCCACTTCTTCTTTCTTATCGAGTGTTTAAGAGATACCTTTAGATAATACTGGTATCAGATTTTTGTCAAGTCATCCACTTGTACAGAAAAACCAGGATGCGTTCAATTCATACAACTTATTTTCATGAAAGGCATTACGTAGAAGTAAACCATAAAAAAGATGACCAAATGACTTTAACAGATTATTTGCGAATGACCGCAAGATACTTCAGACAGAGATTTATAGAAGAGGAATGGGGAGGCCTTTACCCAGCTAGGATACAATTACCTGGCTAATTAAAAAATACATCCTCCTCCTCCTCGCGTCGTATTCCTCATTACTGAGGGTCGTGACTCCCCCGTAGAATCACCTTCTCTCTGACTACTTCCCTCCACCTGTTTCGGTCTTTCGCTTCGTGGAGGGCCGTGTGAAATTTGGTGTCTAGGGATGATCGGATTTGGTCCGACCATCTTGTAGGACTGCGGCCTCTTGGTCGTTTGCCGTCCACCTTGCCAGTGACCATCAGCTGTTCAAGGTTTTGACCGTCTTTCCGTGCAATGTGGCCGAAAAACTCCAGTATTCTGCGGAGGCAAATGGTGGATAGTCTAGTTCTTATATTAAGCTCGCGCAGAATAGATATATTTGTGCGAAAGGCAGTCCACGGGATCTGCAACATCTTTCTCCAACACCACATTTCGAAAGCATCGATTCGGTCTCTATCAGCCTTTTTCATGACCCATGTCTCCGGGGCGTAGCTGAATATGGAGAATACTAGTGTGTGGACAAGTTTCTTCTTTGTCTTGCGCGAGATGTTCCGGTCTTTCCATATTTTTTGCAGCTGTGACATGGCGTTTTTGGCCATGCCTATTCGCCTCCTTATTTCCAACTCGCAAGACCCCGTGTTGCTGATGTTGACCCCCAGATAGACAAAGTCGTTGACGATGTCTAGGTTAAGAGCACCTGTAAGTTCTAGTTTTTTGGCCCGGTCTACGATCATTGTTTTTGTTTTGGCATGGTTGATTTTCAGGCCCAGCTGCAGACTTATGCTCTCAATTCGGGCAAGGAGGTTCACCATTTCAGTTTCACTTGCAGCTATTAGTGTGGTATCATCTGCATATCGGAGATTTGTTATTTTGGTGCCACCTATTGTGACTCCACCTTCCCAGTCTTCGCATGCCCGTCTGATTATGTACTCCCCGTATACATTAAATAGGATGGGAGATAGTAGAAAAAATACATAATCCTTAACAATATATTAAATACATATTTTGACACGATATACATACTTATATTATTACGAGGGTCGTTTGAAAAGTTCGTAGCCTGACCAAGAAAACGTAAGAAATTAGGGTCAGAATTATTTTTAGTTTTCGACGTAGTCACCATCTAATTCAACAAACTTCCTCAAACCGTCTTGTAACTTGTTTTTGAATTAAAAAAAAAAAATGATTCCTCGAGCCCCTGAAAATTCTCATCTTCGACAGCTATCACCTTCTTTTTGGTCAAAAATTTTGAGCCACAATAATATTTTTTTGTATTAGGAAACAGATAAAGGTCCGACAATGATATATCAGGAGAATTGGACAACAATTCAAAGCCACAATTGCGAATTTCGGCCATCGTTTCTGCTAAAGTGTGAACCCCGCCAATGTCTTGATGAAACAATCCTTTTTTTGCAGTATTTTGCTTTTATTTCTTCCACCAAACGTCATAAAAGTTTGCAGTAATAACTGTTATTTATTGTTTCACCTTTTGGTAAATAATCAATAAACATTATACCTCTGACGTCCTAGAAAACTGAAGCCATAACTTTATTGGTCCAAAAATTACCTTAACCTTCTTTAGAGTAGATGACCCAGACGTATTTCATTGAATCGACTGTTATTTTGGTTCTAGTACATGGTGATGAACCCAGCTTTCATTAATTGTAACAAATCGAGCCAAAAAATTTCAGTGACTACTTCAAATAATCCCGAACAGTGGCATGAAATTGTGAAATGAACAAGTTTCTCTTCAACTCAAATCGGTCTCGTGACCCATGGGGCAGGAATTTTATGAAATCCCAGTTTTTTAAGATTTGATGTTTTGTATCCAATCATAAGTAGGCTTATAATCTCAGCTATCATATTTTGAGCCATTTTTGATTACTTAGAATCAAATCACATATTTTTTCTATGTTTTCTTGAGTGGTTGATGAAAACGGCCTTCCGCTTCTAGGGTCATCTTCAATATTTTGCCAGCTCCGTTAGTATATAGCTATACACTTTTTGATGCTTGAATGTGAATGGGCAGACTCCCCTGATGTACCCAATATATATTGATATATATCTTTTAGAGTAAACCCCTTTTCATGAAGTTACTTATTCACAGCTTCGTGTTAATCTTTACCCACATTGGAAATTACCGTCAGATCACTTCAAACAAAAATTTATAAAAATAAAATGTTGTTAGCCGAATCGCTATGAAACATTACACTTCATATACTAATTAAATAAGCTATCTAATGAAGGTAGTTACATAAAATACCAACGATTCTTTCTATGTTAGGCTACGAACTTTTCAAACGTCCCTCGTACATATTAATAAATTGAGGAATATTGAATTGAGGACAACATAAAAATGTGGCAATAAATACATGTTTCATCCAACATTAATTTTATTAAGGCAAAAACTGTATTTATTATGTAGGGTGCAATCACAAGCGGTGGAAGTGGCACAAACCTGCGAAACTTGATGAGGTAACTCTTACCGTTTTAGTATAACATTTCTCACGTTAATTAATTTATTGTTATTAATTTGCTGATAAATATAGGTTAGATTTGATTTGTACTAGTTTAATTGTTCATTGATTTCGGGGAATCAGTTCAAGGTCTATTACGTAATCAAGCAAAAGTTTGGTTTTTTTTCAAAACTTTTATTTAACTTGCAATTTACGTAAGTATGTTCGTTCGAGCGGAATCTACTCAATTTTGAAGTAGATATCTTTAACCGATTGAGCTGAGATTAGTTTGGATGACAATGCATGATATGGTATGTGACGTCATTCTAAATCCAATATGGCGGACCATCCAATATGGCGGAATAGTTATTTGTAATGCATTTCTACAATATGGGTATCAAATGAAAGGGTTTCTTGAGAGTAACAACAAAAGCTTTTTTAAAAAGTTTTTTTACTATTAATTTATTTTTATAACACTAGTCACACCCTGGAGCTTCTTTTGTTGTAGGTATTTCGGAACAAAAAGTAGCTATTATACCTGTGTACTAAATTTAATAGAAATATATACTAATACTAATATAAAAATACTTTCGTATATATAATACTAGCTTTTGCCCGCGGCTTCGCCCGCGTGAATTTCCCACGGGAACAGTGCTTTTTCCCGGGATATAAAGTAGCCTATGTGCTATTCCAGGTCATTATCTACCTCTGTACCAAATTTCATCGAAATCCGTCCAGTAGATTTTGCGTGATTGAGTAACAAACATCCTCACAAACTCACAAACTCACAAACTCACAAATTCACAAACTCACAAACTCACATCCAAACTTTCGCATTTATAATATTAGTATGGACTAGCTTTCGCCCGCAGCTTCGCCCGCGTGAATTTCCCAAGGGAATAGTGCTTTTTCCCGAGATGAAAGGTACCCTATGTCCTTCTCCGTACTTTCAGCTATGTGTATGCGAAATTTCAGGAAGATTGGTTCAGTAGATAAAGCGTGAAGAGGTAACAAACAAACAAACAAACTCACTTTCGCTTTTATAATATTAGTTAGGACAGGATTAAATATTAGTAGGAAGTAGGATAGTAGACTTTGATTGCATGACTCTAATAAAAAATAGTAACCATCTATATCCGTTATCATTATATACAAAGATCACTCACTCACAGACATAGGTCTTTCTCGTAAAGAAAAACATTCACAGGTTTAAATTAGCTTATTTTTATCAAGTTTCTTTGACCTTATCCGTGAATAGAAGATATGGAGTACAAATCTCTCTTTTTTTGCCAGGAATTTAATAAGCAATTTAAGTTGAAATAAAAGAATTTTAAGTATCGCCCAGTATACTTCAATCAGTAGATAGCAAGGCGGCGTTACGTACCTCACCTGCATACTAACTAAAGTCTATGCAAATCATGGTATTCATATATGGGTAATCGACGCTTAGTGGTATCTCCGGAAGACAGTGCCAATCCGAATAACATACTGCTATGAAGAATAATCTTTTTTTTTTGAAAATTATTTTGAGTCAAGTTTTCGTGACAGTTTTGGAAACAACATCCTTGTGAATCTAACTATCCCAAACTCGATAGGGTTGTGTCGTTTTACGCGTCCCGTCTCTATTTAGATAGACATTGAAATTCTGTTCTATGAAAATGAAATCATTGTAAAAAATTCCAACTAATATTATAAATGCGAAAGTGAGTTTGTTTGTTTATTCGTTACCTTTTCCCGCGTTATCTACTGAACCAGTCTTCCTGAAATTTCTCATACACATAGTTAGAATTACTGAGTAGGATATAGGGTACTTTCATCCCGGGAAAAAGCGCTCTTCCCTGGGGATATTCACGCGAGAAATGCCGCGGGTAAAAGCTAGTAAATAAATAATCTAAATGATTCAAAATTCTTATATTTTTATAAGAATTTTGAATCATTTAGACGATTACTTTTGAAAAGAAATTAACAAAATATAAACTGAAGATTATTCTGCGGGGGACCATTGCCCAGGAGTGCGACAGTAAAGGTGAAAAAATGAAGAATAATTCCCTCTACTCCAGTAACCAACGCTCCGTATGTATCGTTAACAAGTGAAGTATTAGAATAAATTACTACAACAACATCACAATACCGACTCGCTTCCGATATGGTCTGTTGGCCCGGACGCCAGTTGCTCGTCGGTTAGTTCCTTGCCCGGGTTCGAACCCCACACACGTTGGTGATAGTGACTGTGCAAGTGTCCAGTGAAGTGTTTCTTGGATATGTGGTGGATTTTGAAACTGACCATATTGATGCAATGTAAGTTGATTCATGTAGTTACCATCACTCTTCGTCTTGGACATGGACAATAGAGGATCTTGATGACTAAAGAAATATATAATTATAGCTATTACGACTTGATAAGAAGAAGAAGTTGATTCATATCCGTTTGCACTAAACTTAGTTCTTACCTAACTACACATGCAACTTGACTCTCTTCAAAACCAGAGTGAATAGGCTGCGTCTGGATAAGTTCGCTACATCGTAGACCTCATCTCTGTCCTCGGGCAAGATTATTGTTAAGAGCAAACCCACCATTTATATAAAAAAACTGGTTTAGGCTACTCCTAACGAAAAATTTCTTGCATTAACCTGAAGTACTTCCTTAATCTTAATAATATTAAAGACTATTCATAAGCGTGTATCTTAGTTTCATTGACATGATATGCTTGTTGAACGTTATATCGTATATTGCTTAGTTTGTATTGTATCAAGTAATATATGTTGAAATTTGTCGAGTTTTGTCAATAATGTAAACGTATCGTGTGTTTCTATAGATTTGACGATCTATCAATCAAAACTCAGAAAGTTAAGACAGTTCTAGAAAGAGGTAGGTAAAGAAGTTGTTTAATACTTAGTATATGTTTGCCAAGATCTGATTTCCCAAGTGGCAATCGCTAGTCAACTGATTTTAGATCGTAGTCATATAAATTAATCGATACATTGACTTTCGATTTGGAAGAGGGTTAAAGAGGGTGTTACTTTAATACGATATACTTATATTAGCTGCGCCCCCAGGGCTCCGCTCGGAATGTCGGGATAAAAGTATCCTATATGCTAATCCAGGCTAACTCTACCCTTGTACCGAATTTCATAGAAATTCGTCCAGTAGATTTTGCGTGACTGAGTAACAAACATACTTCCTCGTTTTCAAACTTTTGATTAGTGGGATAGAAGGGAGTTACTTATGAATATAAGTAGCTATTATAACTAAGACAAAAACTTAAATAAAAGAACAAAACTAAAGCAACAACTCACGAAGTTTCCCGACGAGGCTCCTCTTATTACTAACTACTGAATAAATAATGGTAATAAAGTATCTCCAGAGTTGTATAAGTTTGCGCGGTTCTCGCCAAGATTGGTTAGGGATTCAGCTACAAATAGGCAATAAAGAATCTTACTAATCTAAGTTTTTTACTTTAATATAACAATAATTCGTACATACTCAGAATTTATGTCCTATTAGTATTTTTATAGATACACTGGAGCAGTAGGGCTTTGGTTAAAACCAAAGTCCTTGACTGTGAAATCCAACGACGAGCTGAACTCAAGCCAAGCGCGATGAGTTTAAAGCCCGACCAGCTGCGCTAACTCTCTACAAATATATGGTGTACTCACATGCCCGTGACGTGCGATAATCTTCACCAATAAGATTGGCTACATAAGCCACATGAGAGCTCACGAGAGAGAGAGCCTTGAATTCATGAAGTGGTCGCCATGACCGAAATCGGTCGGACACACACACAGTGTAGCAGTGGAGTTTGTTGCGCCGCCTCTTCTCCACTTGTGCTTTGGAGGCGGCGGTAACCTTAGCTACGAGTATAAGAAAATTTTTGACGTCAACTAATCTAGTTAATTAAGTGGCAGAACACTTTTAGGAAATGGCATCGACACGTCAAGAAAAATAAATATTTGACGATTTAAAAATGCTATTATTACAAATCTATTTAAATAAAAATACTTACCAATACCTATTAGAATTTACTTTGACAGTCCTTTATCAAGTGTTATTTATAACAGAAGGTTTGATATTGTTGCAAAAATATAAATTCTGCTACCTAGCATTATTATCTATGATTACAAGGGGATAATCTACTGGGACTTAACTGAGCTGGTACGTTAATGCACAGCGAAGTTAAATAATAATTAAGTCTTTGTTCGTGTTCCGCTCTGAATCATCTTAGACGTAGAACGGGGAATCTTTGTTTAATTGAGCTCCACATGTGAGATATGGACTCAACATAATTACTTGACTGCGGAAAAAGAGGGTTATGTGTTAATTTTTAAATGTATATGTGTATACTAAATAGCGGAACCAAATTTGATTCAATATTCTATTGATTTATTGACAATCAATCAATAGAACTAGCTTACTTTTTGTCAGCCTGTTGATGTACGTCCCACTGGTGATCATAGGCCTCTCCCTTATATTTCCACCTGGCTCTATTCAATCCGGCAATTCCTTCTCGAATTTGCTGAGGTCATCTCGCCATGCCTTGGTCTACCTTTGCCTATGCAGCCATTCGGTACCCAAAGGTGGCTCATTTTTCCGCTCAAGCTATAAGTAAAATTCAGTTATTTTGTCATTGTAGTTGTAGAAATGCAACGAAGTGTCCAGCAACAGAATGCCCCAGAAAAGCTACTGATAGAAATAAGTGGAGAGCCATCGTTAGAGCAGCGGCCAAGTCCGATGAGACCGATCCATAATCACGACCACTCTGTCAAGAGTGAACGATTAAGAAGAGAAGTCATTGTAGTGATAAGCGTACTTTTTTTGATTCCAAAAACTTTCCAAAATAAATAAATAATTAGGAAATCCAATTTTTATTCTAAAGGCATACAGATTCAATTCTTTCTTTCATAAAGTAGTAATTTCGGGAGGAATTACCTCCTGAAATTATTTAAGCTCATGTTTCAAAGTGCATTTTTATAGCTCGAAAGTTACGGCCGCTGCATAAAGTATTACTGCATTTACAGGTCAGGAAGAAAGGAAGACATTAAGAATATATTTTTTATTGCCTAGGAAATAATTCAGCGCAGTTTGCATGGGCAGCTTTTTATTTTTCATTTAGACGTGAGAGAGAAGCTTCTTGGTACATTTTTACGTCATTTTTAATTTGGACTCTTGCGTTAGAAAATGACGAGGCAGTTTACGACTTTTAACGTTTTATTATTTTATCTACACAATGTAGTCTACTTTTTAATGATATATTACTTATATGCTGAGATGATCCGATGACAAATTATCCATACTAAATGCGAAAGTCTTCTTGCAATGCTTTCACGGCTTGGCATGGAGGTAGCTGAAGATTCGAAATCCTAACTAATATTATAAAAGGGAAAGTGAGTTTGTTTGTTTGATTGTTTGTTTATTTATTTGTTTGTTTGTTACTTCTTCACGCGTTATCTATTGAACCAATCTTCCTGAAATTTGGAATACACATAGTTGGAAGTACTGTTAAGGATATTTCATCCCGGGAAAAAGCACTGTTCCAGAGGAAAATTCACGCGGGCGAAGCCGCGAGCAAAAGCTAGTCGAATATAACCCGACTACTCAATTTTTTTTAAGTAGCAGCTACTTTAATAAACTCATAATGCTGGACATTTTCCGAATTTGTCACTACAAAAAACCCAAGCAAATACATTAACAAAATCAATGGCAAATCTATAAATTTTCAAATCTGCGCCTAAATCCTAAAAACAAAGTTTTCGTTTCCCCTTTCGCCTCTTTATACGAACTCAAATACTCAAAACGCGAGCAATATTCATTCCGTTATTGACCTTTCAAAGCGTGTGAGTTCCAGCATTACCATAACCCGCAAAGAGGCTCACAACTTCCAAGGAATAATTTGGATCCACGAACGAAAGTGCCTTACTCAATGTTAATAAACCCACTCTCCAGTGTCACTTTTCCTTCTGAATTTTTAAAATCACTGAGTTAAAACTTTGCTATACATTAGGGTGACCATGAATAAGGAAAGTTCTCGGCGTCTTTAAAAATTAACGCCCAGCGGAAACCTAAGAGCTATTGACATCTCGTCGTATCAAATAATGTTAGGAGTTTGCTAAGATCCGGAGTGAATGGAATTTTTTATGTTTTTTGTTTGAATAGAGCCCGGGATGTCTTCAAGTTAGTGCTTACTTTGCGATGGCTTTTATTTAGTTTCTGTTAGAATAACTAATTCTGTATTTTTATAGGATTTTTTTTCACTAACTATTTTGGTATTTCTTATTTTGTGTTAAGATAATATAAATAAGAAAATGTATCCTGGTAATAGTTTTTCTGGAAAATGGATTGGTCGTGCTTTATGTAAAACCAACAGCATTAATGTGCATTTCTAATAACTCTCCACAATTATATATCTTCTATTCTGTTAGTTCATATCTTTTATCTATTATTATATATCTTATTCTGTTAGTTATAAAGCATACACTTGTGATTTATCAAGATAAAAATATCTCATATGTAGATGAGATATAAGATCAGAATTTCTTAACTTTTCTTTACGATAATATTTTTTGTATAACAAAAAAAAGAAATGCTCGTTGAAAATGGATACTGTAAAATTTAAACGCATTGCCACCCTAAAAGCCTTGTCAAAAGGAGACGCGCCAAACTTGACAAAAGTTATCTCCCGATTTGAATTCCACGTGACTCCAATCTCGCTTCTGTATTACACACTGGAATAAAAAAAAAACTTCGGTATATCTTTGTTTTTAAGCGAGAACGGTGTATGAATACTCGATGTGGTTACATTAGCGCTTGGCAAAAAACAGCAGGCATATTTTTATATTTTTTTAACACTTAACCGTTGAACGGAATTTAATGACTTCTGGGAATATGGCCAAAATATTTTTAGAATCATTTATCCCTGGATTTCTAATTAGAGTGTCTTAATCCGAGGCACCCAGGTGCCGGCAACTTTATATAACTAAATAGTTTTAGTTATACAAAATGTGCGCAAAAAGTTTGCTAAATGTTGACCATTATCAGACGAGTGGAAAAACTGAAGTTTATCATTAAGGCTAATTAAGGTGAAGGACTAACTTCTAATGTCTCCGTATCAGCTCCCAGGGGAGACCCTCGTTATGTAGGAAAAACCTTCTAATGGTGTAGTAAATGTGCACTAATTTGTGACTTTACTGTGTAGTAAGATGTGTGCATTGGAAAATAAATCAAAAAAGAAGAAAAAGAAGGCTAAGAAGTCTCTTAATCAGTTTCTATATGGGTAACTGACATTAATTTATTTATAAATATTTCTTGAGTATTATATAATTACTATTTATATAATTTTGTAAGATAAATTTATTAAATGTAACTAGTTAAGCATCTTAACGCTGTGAGAGAGAGAGAACTTATTTTTTATTTATTTTTTAGAATTAATATTCTTTATTGTCCTTATTCTGGTTTTCTGAGATCACAATTGAATGTTATTTTATTCCGTTTTCTAGATGTGAGGACCTGTAAATGACTATATGTTTTTTAAGTTGTTATCTATTGAATCTATAAGAAAGTTGTTGGTCTTCCATGTAAATAAAAAAATAAAATAAATAAAAATGTTAATACTCAATATTTTATTGCATCCATAAAGTACATATGGTGACAAATAAATGATAGTACATTTATGGACCCTGTCAGGCAGATTGAGCTAAATTATTGTAACTACACAACTGAAGTGTACATTTTTATTAAGGTATATTTTTTAGTAGGTATTTGTATGAAACGTATTGAAAGAACGTTGTTTCGTTTATAATAAGCCTGTTTTACATTTGATTGTTCAATTTCTGAGAAATGCCTAGCTTGGCCTAAAGATTCCCCTTTTATCTCAGAAGTATCAGTGATCAGTACCATTAAAAAAATACAGTATACCTATTCTACCCGGACTCATAGTTTGTAAAACGAGGGTGCAGAGGTGAGTTCACAATAAAATTATTAATTGAATGTCCTATCTTCACGTTAGCCGTGTTAAAACACCGTAAACACACGTCTCGGGCGCGTGCCACAAAAAATGGCATGTGCTGTGCGCAAGAGAGCGAGATTCCTGCTTTTTTATGTGCGCCTGCGCCACCTTTTGTGCCCCTTTCTTGTCTTGGCTCGTGCTCATCCGAGCGTGTGTGTTTGCTCGCGTGCTAAGAAGCTTATTGTAGCCTTTTGTATAAAAAAAGTTGGTTCTGGGGTCAGCAGTTACGAACTTATATTACAAATTATAAATGTTTTTTTTTTCCAATTTTCAATCCATTTATAGGAGAGTAGATTAAAATAGATTAGTTTCTATCATAGCTTGTTTGAAGCCTTTTTATCTACAATAGAATGGAAAAAACTTATGTGTGTAGCTTGAGTTGTATGTGCATTGTGCAAAAAACCTAATGCTTTAATTTATTATAATAATCTCTATTAAACTGTCATATTTCAAATTGTGTCGTCATATTTCACATTGTGTCACAATGTGTTTAGGTCCTATAGTGAGATTTATATATAACTAGCTTTCGCCCGCGGCTTCGCCCGCGTGAATTTCCCACGGGAACAGTGCTTTTTCCCGAGATGAAAGTACCCTATGTCCTTCTCCGTACTTCCAGCTATGTGTATGCAAAATTTCAGGAAGATTGGTTCAGTGGATAAAGCGTGAAGAGGTAACAAACAAACCAACAAACAAACTCACTTTCGCATTTATAATATTAGTTAGGATAGGATTAGTATTTTAAATATTTTAGTGGACTTATTTCATTACGAAAAAAAATACACTTAGCTTTGACACAACCACCCTCATTTCCCGATGACGGTTTGTAAAATAAACCTCCTTTTTACACACGGAGTGTCGAAAAAGAATTTAAATTTTTTCGATAACTTCCCCGAATCTATAAAAACCATAATTAATTTAATTTCGGTAAGTCACTTCCGGGCGCGTGCCGTTTCGGTATTTTTTGTATTTTAATGAAGAAAAGAGATGGCACGAAGCACGTGTGTTTACTTTTTCTTGAGACACCTGGTGAGTGAGGGAGATAGCAAGACAATGCCAGGTGTGTCGGTGACTCGTTCCAGTTAGCTGGTGTACCGTTGATAATACTTTGGCGCCTTGGCTTTTGTATATTTTTTGTTAAAGTTGCTCGTGATAAATATAAATCCTAATCCTAACTAATATTATAAATGCGAAAGTGAGTTTGTTTGTTTGTTTGTTATCTCTTCACGCTTTATCTACTAAACCAATCTTCCTGAAATTTCGCATGTCACATAGCTGGAAGTACGGAGAAGGACATAGGGTACCTTTCATCCCGGGAAAAAGCACTGTTCCTGTGAGAAATTCACGCGGGCGAAAGCTAGTTATATATAAATATTCTACACCAATCATTCGTAAATTCCGTTTTACGCTTACTTCGATCCACTGAGGGTAAAAGTTCTAAAATTCCTAAGTAAGTCTAAAGATCCTCTTTGCAAATTTTCAAGTTTGTTCTCTCAGCAGTTTTGGCTCTTCGTTGATATGTCATAAGTCAGTCAGCGTCATATACCAATAGAATCCTACTAATATCCTACTATATTATAAATGCGAAAGTTTGGATGTGAGTTTGTGAGGATGTTTGTTACTCAATCACATAAAATCTACTGGACGGATTTCTATGAAATTTGGTATATATGTAGAAAAATACCGGGAATAGCACATAGGGTACTTTTTATCCCAAAATTCCTACGGGAGCGAAGCCCCGGAGCGCGGCTAGTAAAGTCATATATATAGCGTCATATAGAGTCAGACGTCACATACGAATAGAGAGCCATATGAGTCAGCTATGGAATGCTATTCGTTATCAAAACTAGGTCTCACCTGCTAGTTCCACTTCAATGCCCACCCCATTCGTCGACCATATGCCAGTATATGTTCAAAATCCCTAGTTCCTGTAGTTATTAGGAATGGCATCCTGTTCCGAGCGTGCTATTCGAAACCCGTGTGAAGTGTACGTAATTGGGTTAAACGGTATGATATTTAGGTGATCTCTGTGTGACCTGACCCTTATATTCTGACAGCCATTATGATAGATTCAAAGCAAAATAATTAGCACCTCCTCTTCCTGAAGCGCTGGTAGCCGAGTGGTTAGGGCGCCCGCCTGTGACTGCAAAGGTCCCAGGTTCAAATCCTGCCCGTGCTACATAAGATTGTATACGAATCTGTCTCATGTATGGTAGTTTTCGTCGACTACCACTTGCATCCGTCGAAGGAAAACATTGTAAGGAAACCTGCACTCTGGTTGATGATTATCAGCTAGTGTGTGAAATGGAAACGGCATTGCAAACCACTCCATTTACATTGCCAAGATAGTCAATGTGTGTGTTTCATGACAAAATAACGACGACCCTCAGATGATGACATGATGAATACGAGTAAAGAGGAGCCTAGCAGTTGCTGATGTAGCCAGTGGCCCACCGGTGGTGGTGGCACAGTTTAGTGGAACGATATAGTGTTAACAAAGGTTTTTTACTATATCCGCTTTTAATGGAAGTTGGTGATAGTCCATAGATTACCAAGTATAGAGTATGAGGCATAAATTATGTTTCTGAGGCATAAATTAATAGATTTCCAACCTGAAACATGATCCATATGGTTGCTTGGCATCTTAATTTTATAAAAAGTTTCAAGACGGCTTCTAACCATTTCAATTTCTTCAACAATGTTATCAGTGACACACACTAAAGCATATGCCGCGCAAACCTGGGGTGTGCGGCGAAGCGTGGTGCGCAAACGCAATGCACCGTGCAATACCGACGTCTGCGATGCAATGTCTAGAGATATTTTTTCCAGAATTATACTTGGTTAATTCATGGATTCTTGGAGTGAATTATATTATTTCACTTACTTATATGGTAAAGAATAATCAAACTATAATAATCTTTGGCACATAATATCTATACTACAGTAATACTTAATCACAACACACATTTTTCGGGTTAAATAAACCACTTAAATAAATGCGAAAGTTTGGATGCGAGTTTGTGAGTATTACATATATATACGCACAGATCACACAGATTGAGTTAGACCTATAGGGCTACACAACACAATCACGCAAAATCTACTATGGATTTCAATAAAATTTGGTACGCGGGTAGAAAAATACCTGGAATAGCACATAGGATTATTTTTATCTTGAAATTCCCACGGGAGCGAAGCCCCGGAGCGCAGCTCGTACAATAATCGGTTAAATCCATACAGATTTTAATTTATTTCATAACAATATTCTCGTCATACTGTAAGTTGGTATTCACTGTTCTTACTCTATGGAAGTATTGATATAAAAAAAAATCTTAGCAAAACTTCGATCCTTGCTCAATGCTGTATCTAGGTACTAGACACAAACAATACAATAACTGGCATCCTTTCGATGTGTCTCTTTGCGTAACGCGTCCTCCTATACTATTATGTTTCGGTTTCCAACTCGAATAATTATGTTGATGCAATTCATAAGGATGTCTTTAAACTTCGCTATATGATTCCGATATATGGTAAACTTGGTTAAGGGCTCTCAGTAAGTGAAAACGGCAATATTGGCTGTTTTCTATAAGCTGCTGTTTAAAGAATTGGAGAGTTTTCGCCCTGAAATTTCTGATATGTATTGTAGAACGTATGTTTAAAGGGAGGACTGTTTCCAAAACACGATGGGAAAAATTTTGCTCGATAGAAAAAAATCCTGAAGTTACCTCTAAAATTTCATATGAATACAGATAACATCCGTGTTTTATAATAAAAAATGTTTTAAAATCACCAACACAAAGGTATTTTACCTTTTCGATTTCGTAACTGATTTAAATTTTTGAAAAACTAAACATTTCTATTAACTTTTTGATAAAAATGGGACGTCCCCCCCCCGCCTCAGCCGCTTCATATGAATTTTCGCTGACCGCCTAGCTTATAACATGTTACGTATAACTAATTCTTTGAAAATGGCATTTAATATTATTATTTTTAATAGAGTTCTGGCAGTTATTATTTCCTACCATTTTGAAATGCGTTGTTTAATACTTCTTCTAAGTCGTACACTCTTGTCAGAGTGGTCGTAGTTGTGCAGATGGTGCTGGCCTGGGATCTTCTGTACTGCCCGCCCCCTGGGCGAAGGTTGCTGCTTTTGCAATGGCTCTCCACTTCTCTCTATTACTGGCATTCCGAGCGCACTGGACTATTGAAGAATGGGTTGCCTGCTTTATAGAATCTGTCCAGCGGGTTGGAGATTTGCCTTGTGATCGCTTGCCCGCCACCTGACCTTGTACTACAAGTCTCTCCATCGATGACTCCTTTCTAGAAATGTGCCCAAAGAACTTAAGTATTCGTAACTGCACAGTCGACGAAAGTCTTTCTTGTATATTAAGTTCCTTGATGTTGAGTTGTTAAATACTCGT
Source organism: Ephestia elutella (assembly GCA_018467065.1). Taxonomy (NCBI): domain Eukaryota; kingdom Metazoa; phylum Arthropoda; class Insecta; order Lepidoptera; family Pyralidae; genus Ephestia; species Ephestia elutella. The sequence goes on along the minus strand of CM031576.1, from coordinate 19,019,357 downwards.
ACTCGTAAATTCTAAATTACAAAAAAAAAAAAACAATTTCCATCAATCGAACATTTATCGAAAAAATAACAACGATCGAGAACTCATTTTAAAATGCTAAAGACAAGAATTTTTCTCATTATCTTTCGCGTACTGCCAAATATTTGGGCCTAACCGGGAATTGATAGAACCGCGAAACAATATTCCCGGGAATCCCCCGATAATATGACGTTTCCGACCGATCGGCTAATGCGCCCGGGATCTCAGGGATTACGTCGGCAACTCGGATCATAGGTATAAAGAGATATGGTAAACATTTCTTCTCTTTTAGAATGTACTCAAGGTAAAGGTAGATAAACTTATTTTCTTTTTATTTAGAAATACGCCATGTCTGTGGCTAAACCAAAACATTGCATATCGAAATCCAAAAATTCTATTTATTTTCGGCTAGAAGAAAATAAAACTGGTAAAACATATAGTACATTCCAAATTAGACTACTACCTAATTGATAATGACATTCTAAAGGGACAAAAATTAAGGAGACTTTTGACCAGCATTGTAAGTATCCCAATAAAGTATTTGAAATAAAATTGACACCATTAATAGTTAAAACACACTCGAAAAAGAGAAATAGAGGTCTACTTGCTACTTGCAAATTGTATCTATTAATAAAAAATATTTTAATATGTGATCACTGTCATCTATACATATAATAAAACAGTAAAAATATTTTGTCTGTACATTTAATATTTTTGACTAAAATGGATAGAAGGAGACCTAAAAAGAACAATAGAAAGCAAAAAAAAATTTTTTGAATTTCTTGTCTGTCTGTCTGTCTGTCTGTCTGTCTGTCTGTCTGTCTGTCTGTCTGTATGTATGTACGCGTTTCACGCAAAAACTACTGGACGGATTTGAATGAAACTTTTTTTGTTGTATAGCTTTTAAGCCTGGGCAACATATAGGCTATAATTCATTTTGAAAACTGGAACACCTGATGAAGAACCATAACGGAACAGCTAAACTATAAGTAATATGGAAATGGTGCCTTAACAAAAATCGTTCAACCTGAAGTGCATTTTCTGCCGACGTATAAAAATTGAAGATCTGGAACATCTGATGAAAAGCTCCAAGAGACCAGCTACACTATAACATATATGGAAATGGCGCCTTAGCAAAAATCGTTCAACCTGATGAGCATTTTCTGCTCCAAGAGAGATTTTTCATCTAAGCGAAACTCACGCGGGCGAAGCCGCGGGCGACAGCTAGTTTACTATAAATATCGAATGATTAACAATATTTTTTATTCAAATTAGGTACATCATTTTCCTCTTACTGTGATCGTATAACGAAAAAATCCCGAAATATTAACCCATTGTATCGGAACGTCTCCCAAAGATTGATAGGTATTAATAAAGAGGATTGATGCTCCCATCATTATTATTTTCGGGTACCAAATATGTAAATGGATTTTCAAATTGCTTATCAGTTTTTTGCTTCGGAATTTTCACAAAAATTCGGCCGAATACTTTTTTTGAATTTACATTTTGTGATGGACATTTGATGTTGATAAGGGATGGTATTTTGGTTTATATATATAATTGAACAATAAGGCATACAATTATATGAATAGCTTATTAAGTTTTATTATCGGGCAAAATTTTACGTTTTCTTTGTTTCTATTTCTAAACAAAATAATACAATATTTTGTAAACCACATTGTTTCTGCCTCCGTAACATAACTTGAGAATATCGTTTTTTATGGATAAAATTAGGTACTTAATTTAAGCATGCAATATTCAAGTTAGTTCAATTAAAGTACTCTAATTTATGTGGAATTTGCTTCTTCTATGCATGTTGACGCTCTATCCCAACATTTTGTTATTTTGAATTATTGGACATTACTTTCTTTGCATTAGTTAGAACATTACCAAGTTTTCTTCCGTCAGTTGAAAAAGGAATACTTTTTAATAAAAATACTCACTCACTACTGCGGCGCAGCGACCCGAAGTGGATCTTGGCCTCCGACACGAGATGACGCCATTTTTTGCGGTCTTGCAGCAATTCTCGCCAGTTTTCCGGTCTGAGGCTCTGTAGGTTTTTCAGAACCTCATCGCTCCAGCGGTACCTAGGGCGCCCGACTGGTCGATGGCCTCGCGGTCGACCCTCGTATGCTCTTTTGACGGCACGATCCTCTTCCATTCTCTCCACATCTCCGAGCCAGCGGAGTCTGGCTGCTTTGACCTTTGATTTTTTTTATAAAAATAAAAAAAAAAGTATTCCTTTTTCAACTCTTTATAAAAAAACACAACAACAGTTTTAAAAAACTGTTTTTTTTATTAAGAGACCAACAGCCAATAAATATTAACGGTGAGCTGTTACCGTTATCCGAATACACCTGCAAACGTTCGGAATCAAACCGAACAAGCGCCGTTTCCTGAAAGTCACTGGCCGTACTCGTATTTCAGGCTTATCATTTCCGTTGGACCCCCAAGCGATATAGTATAGAACACAGACGAATAAGTTTACAGACTAGTCAAACACCAAATTGTACTGTTATTAGGAGAATATAGTTATTATCTTTCGTTTTGATAGTAATATGCGAAAACCTAATAACTGTGTTTTAAGATGTTTATAATTTTTAGTTATGATGTTATATTGTACTGTAAGTTTTCCGATTAAAATAATAGAAATAAATAAAATAATATTTGTATGGTGTCGAAGCTAGAAAAATAATCAGCCCGTCTAATAAAATTTTATCTAACGGCAATTCAGCAGAAATTTAGACACAAAGGTATCCTTATGTTGATATAGATTATATTCTACCCATGTATAATTGTATACATTTTTAAGGTGAACGCAACGTTTTGTCCAAATAACCCGCTGCAAGGTTTTATTTATTTATTTACGGAAGATTTACAGCATACATTAAACAATAGTAATAATATAGCCAGGAAAATGCCAATTACAAATAGATTAAAATTTTAAACACTGTATGAATGCTCACAAAAGGAAATTATTTAAACATATACAAAACGGGGAGTATGAAAAAATACTAAATGTTTACTCAGCGACATAGGTAAATTTGCATTGCAACGTGGTAAATAGTTATTTTAATGCTCAAAAAATCTACAAGTCACCAATCGCTTTATACAAGGCATACTATTAGCACAGGGCGGGCGCTTCATAGAAACGGCGCGTCAAATATGCCTACTACTACTACAAATGAAACTGTATATCCGTGAACACGTCAGTAACACGTCAATGTGTGCGTTTTCATAGTCGAACGTCCCACAGTTACACAAGAACGGGGGAGAAGTGCGGAAGGAGCGGGGGGGTGCCATATTGCGGGAGGGGCAGGGAGTTTCCTTTCTGTACGTAGTACTAATATTAATTCTGTGCTATTAGTACAAAATAAGTCAAGGTCATGTTCACTTTCAAATTGATTAAAGGTGGAACAACCTCTTATCACACATCCTCTCACATGGTTTACACTCAACGATGATGAGTAGCATGATGATACGATTACACTACTTATCCTGTGTTCTGTATGTATACTACAAGAAGTTTACTATCAAATAGGGTAGCATATGTTTTTTATGCTACCTTTCTTCCAAAGTCTGCATACTCTATGCCAGTTATATACGTACAAAAACAATTCCAGCTTTTATAAAATAACCGGGCGAACCAACGATGCGCAGTCCCCAAAGCCTAATGCTTGGTCCCAACATTATTGATTCGGCGATTCGTGGAATGTTTTAATTTTTTTTTGGTGTCCCTCATCGGGTGGATGCCAACGTTAATGACGGTTCGGAAATATTAACCGGTATTATGCATACCGATACGGTTTTATTTTTTTGTCAATTGCCATGCCTTTCGTCCCTTAATTTCGTTGTGGAATTTAGGTTATCGATTGACGTGGCGTTGATGGACGCTTCAACTCTTCTCGAAATAAATTAGCTACAACGTTTTTCTGAAGACACTGATGGATAAGCGCTCATGAAGGACCTGTATGGTGTTATATATATGAGTTTCTTAAAACTAGTTTTTTAAATACTTTTGGAACCTTACTATAGCCACCTTGCGGTGGTAATCTAGTGGTTAAGACACCTGCCTGTGGATGAAAGGATCTAGGTTCAAATTCTACACGTGCCATATGCGTTTGCATACCAATCTGACTCATGTATGATAATTTTCAATTTTATATACTACCACTTGCTTCCGGTGAAGGAAAACATCGTGAGAAAACCTGCACACTAAATTGACTGTTTGGTTCACTAGTGTGTATACAACAACTACCGCTAGATGGTGGTAGGTATAAATATAAATTTATACGGACAAATCACACAGTTGTCAAGTAATATCAGATGCCTTTAGGAGACTTGAGAAAAATCTGACAACAGTGTTATCAATAACACAATTGATGAGAAGAAAACTACAGGCAAATAGAGTGGGTTATTTCGACATGTCTATAAACCCAACTATCATTACTTTTGTATTCTACTTTTTGATAGGATTAGTAAGGTAAAATAGACTGTAGATAATAAGTACATGTTTTCCTTAAAAATTTGTATTTTTCTTTCTTTGGATCTACACTCATGTATGTAATAAGTGTATCCCATACATATCTAAAGTAGCCGCCAGGAAGGTGTAGAAAATAAGATCATGATGTCACTTATATTCTACGGTCTCTTGAAGGGGCCTTTGAAATAAAAAAAAATTGTATAATCAAAAAATATAGACCACCCGTATATGCACTAGAAATTTGGCCAAAAACTCACAAATTCCTTTGTTTCAGGCGTGGTATCAATCAGGATAACAAACATGCGGGTGCCTGAAGTGATACAATACGGGACTTTGGACTCTGTGACACTAGACTGCGATTTCGAGACGGACAACGTGACTGGTTTGGTGGTGAAGTGGTTCTTCAACGACAAGTCCCATCCTGTCTACCAGTGGATCCCGCCGCAGAAGCCGCAGGCGCTGGGGATGTTGAGAAATAAGGTAATTTTAGCCTATTTTTATTTATTTACTAGCTTTTGCCCGCGGCTTCGCCCGCGTTAGTTTCCCACGGGAACACGTTTTCCACGGATGAAAGGTACCCTATGTCATTCTCCGTACTTTCAGCTATGTGTATGCGAAATTTCAGGAAGATTGGATCAGTAGATAAAGCGTGAAGAGGTAACAAACAAACAAACCAACAAAACAACAAACAAGCTCACTTTCTCATTTATAATATTAGTTAGGATTTAATCTTTATTTACTAAATTGGTACAAAGGGCGGACTTAATGCTAAAAGCAGTAGAGAATGCTTTTAGCATAAGTCCTGGTGGTGAAGTGGTTCTTCAACGATAAGTCTCATCTTGTGTACCAGTGTATCCCGCCGCAGATGCCGCAAGCGCTGGGAATGTTGAGGAATAAGGTACAAGGTTATCGTAAGTGAGGTAGGTGAGGGGTAAGGTAAACGTCATCATCATCATCACATATTTAAGAACTATGTTTTTGTCTTGGGTGAAATTGTCCCAGCATGAGTGGACTGATCACCCGTCTGTTGCTTGCGCTGGCGTCCCCAAATTGTAAATAATGTTCTTGTAGCATCCTCCATTTGCATAAGGTACCTAATATTATAGTCTATTTTTATTACTAGCTTTTGCCCTAGGCTTCATCCGCGTTTCCCACGGGAACAGTGCTTTTTCCGGGATGAAAGGTACACTATGTCCTTCTCAGTACTTCTATGTGTATACGAAATTTCAGGAAGATTCGGTTCAGTAGATACACGTAAAGCGTGAAGAGGTAACAAACAAATAAACCAATAAACTCACTTTAGCATTTTAATATTAGTTAGGATTAGGATTCGTTCTTTACCTACCAAATTACTACAAAAGGAATTCTCTGCCAGTTAACCGTTGGGAAAACGAGTCTTTCGTAATTATTAAGATATAATACAAATAGTGCATTAGTATGTACCATAAAGTTAAATGTACATCGATGACCTGACCTATGAGATAAATTTATGGTTGAAAACTTATAACTATTTTTAAAATTAATTTTAATGGGTAAAATAAATCGTATAAGATACAATAAGTACAATACAAAATTATTTTATTTGCACAAAAGTGATTACATCAAAAACCTTTATTTATTTATTTTTGTACACAACAAACACATACAAAGGAAACATAAAACATAGGAAAACTAAGTACAAAGGTTCTACTTAGTTTCTATAGAAATTTCTTCCAGTAGACCCGCGAAAGAAAAAAGGGAAAAAAAGAGGCATTGGCGTGTACTAAAAAGAAAAGAAAATAGCTAATAGAGATAAATAACAGATAAAAACAACACATATAATATAAGAAGAAAAATATACTACATATAATACATATAGACAGTATTATACATACAATGTATAACAAAAATATATATGAATATAAATAAATAAATTATACAAAATATATACTAGGATAAGAGAGAGAGGTAGTGTTCCTTCACTCTTTCTATTTCTACTTCTCGATTTTCTCTGAATTTTTATTTTATTTTAAATAAAACATGTTGAAATCCGATCCTCCATTGTTTGAAGTTAACCACATATTTTGCCTGACATTGATGAATAATGTAGCCTACAATTTTCCGAAGGGTTGGGTTTCTTAAAAAAATATTTTTGTTATTTTTAGAAAAATTCGATAAATTTTGTTTATAGGCAAGCATAAAATTCGTTTCAGCTGACATTCCATGAAAGAGGTCTGCGATATTTTTTTTTGCCAAATTTAATTTACGTATTTTTTATCCAAGCGTGGGTTGTTATTTTATTTTCACAAATATTTTTCTACCTCTGAGTTGTGCTAATTTTTGCGTTACAGTAAATCAAAATCTCATGACCCACGACCCAAATATGCTTACAAGAATTAAATCGTTTTTGAGAAACTCTTCCGGAGGTATTTTTTTCGTATTTATATTTCCGTTGCGGATGAGCTCAAAAACTGCGTGCACTGCACATAAATGCTCGCAGTTATCGAACACCTCCATTAAAACTGCATAAATAAAAATTTATGCAGTTTTTTATTTGTATAGCACTAATACTCCCTGACGAGTAATTCAGTGATTCGTCCCATGTACCTACGGCCCATTTGGGACGAAACGCAGAAAATCAAAATTATATAAAATTTCATTCTGCAATTCGTCCCATGTTTATAAATGGTACAATCAGTAAAAAAAGTGTTAGTGTAGAAATAATAAACATTGAATTTTTCATTAAGAAATGTAATAATCATAGAATAGTTACATAGAGAAAAGGACTTAAAAAAAACAGAAAACATAAAATCAAGAAGTATTTTTACTAGTAAACTAAATATGACATTAGGCCTTACTGTCCGTTTTAGTTTCTTATTTACGATGTATTATACTCGTCACAAAACAAGGAATTTTAAAGAGTTTCTATTACAGTCTTATAATTATTAATCACATTTAAAAACTATTCTACATACATAAAAAATAAAAAATCAACAGTAATAAATATAAAAGATGTTATTTATAATAATAAAGATAAAAATAATCAACAATTTGTAAAAGATTTATGGATATATTAGTTTTTAATTCTTTTTTTAAAGTTTTTTTCTTGTCTCACTGACTGTACCAAGCGTTGATAAGGTTTAAATTTCCACAAAAAAAAAAGAATGGGACGAATTGCAGAATGAAATTTTGATTAATTTTGATTTTCTGCGTTTCGTCCCAAATGGGCCGTAGGTACATGGGACGAATTATTGAATTACTCATCCTGACAATTCCTAAAACCCTGCATTACAAGCACACAGCTAACATGAGCAGAACTACCACCAGTAATTATTACAGAATAAAACCCGTTATGTGGACTTTGACCTTGGCATTCTACGACTTTGACATTTCAAAACTTTGACCTTGACACTGTCAAGGTCAAACTGACAGTCTACGACTTTCTCATTTCCAGACTGCGACTTTTATTTATTCTTTTTTTCTACGACTTTGACATCTCCTGACTTTGAAAAGGTTGAGATAGCTATTACTATTTTTTGTGTTTGTTACAGCTAGACCTCACATACAGGGTGTCGCACAACCCGTACACCCAGCACCGGGCGTTGCGCATACACAACCCAGGGTTAGAGCTGACTGGCAACTACACTTGCGTGGTTTCCACGTTCCTGGCCGAAGACCAGCGTACGCGCCCGATGACCATATTCGGTAAGCGTCAGAGTTTCTAATGTTATCCTAACTTCCTAACTTATATTAAATATGCGAAAGTGAGTTTGTTTATTTGTTTGTTACCTCTTCACGCTTTATCTAATAAACCACCTTTCATCCCGGAAATAAGCACTATTCCTGTGGGAAATACACGCGGGCGAAGCTAGTTATAAATAAAAAATGCGCCAGTAAGTTTGTTTATTTGGTCGTTAGTTTGTTACCTCTTCGCGCTTTATCTACTGAACCAATCTTCATGAAAGGATAATGCAACCAATTGGGCCCAAAAAATAAAAGTGATTGCCCAGACATGAAACTTATGCCATATTGTAGATCTCATTTAATTAGTCATTTTTTATTATGACACAAAAATAATCGGCCCCAGAGAAACAAAGATATGATTTATCAAACATTTATTTCTTTTAAGCAAATAACAACATTACTAAGTATCAGATTAACCTAATTAAATTCTACAACTAGTTTTAGCATGTTACATAATATTAGAAGAAAATAAATCTTACAAGAAAAAAACAAATTGTACAAGGAAAAAACAAATCATACCGGAAAATAATATTAATCATAATTTGTTATTACACTATCTAAATATAAGGTTATGCTCTTTAAACCATTCCGATTTCCTACAGACACTTTATATAAAGAAGCTCAGGTTTTAACCATCAGAAAGCTGTACATTCTTCTCACAGTATTAAAAAAACATAAATTACTTCCTTACAATCCCGCTAGGTTATCTGGTAGGCGGAGGAGAAGGAATGTTGCGCCTGTGGCTAAAGTCAAGTCTGTGTTTGCTAAGAGACAGTTTGCAAATCAATCATCTCATTTGTATAATGTAATTAATAGGGAGTTAAGCATATATGCACAAAAATCATACTTCTGTAAAAGTGCTGTTGCCGACTGGTTGAAATCTAAAACTTATGATGAGATAGAAGACTTGGTACACCGGTCCAATAACTAAGATAAATTGTTTGCTATCAGTGGTGGCCTCTAACTTATTAGTGGCCACTGAACCCAAGACTTTGTTCGTAGGGCTGATCTGTACTCGGATGTCACTCTTAATTCTAAATTTACATTTATATCTAATTAAGTTCTTGTTGATATTGTGTTATGTAATAGTAATGATTTTATAGAAGAGCGAGGTTTTTTTAACACAAGCATCTTCCTTTGCTTAAAAGAAAACCTCAACCTCTAGTATTGAAGTATTTTTGTGAGAAATAAAGAAATTTTTAATTTTTAATTTAATTTTTTAATATAATAGGTCGCGTAGATGTCACAGTCGTACATATCGATAAGCCGGGCGAAGGGATTAACGCTACCTGGCATGTATTGGTTAGTCCAAAAACAATAGAAATATTTTCTTTTAAGAACTTTTATTTTTTTATATTCTAAGGTATATAATTTTTCCACTGGGTTGGATTTTGGTAACGTCTTAATGAAAGTTACTAGTGGTGATTATAACTACCGTTTGGCATGAGTTTCATATCTGGGCAACATGTTTTAAAAAATGGGCCCAGATCACTATGGAAGAGTAGCATTATCCTTTCGCATACACATAGTCAGAAATACTGAAAAGGACATAGGGTAGCCAGGGTGTCATCCCGGGAAAAAGCACTATTCCTGAGGGAATAAGAAATTAGTCGTTAGTCGCGAACTTGGAGCTGTACCGATTTTGATGAAAATAACTCATCAAAATCGGTACAGCTCCAAGTTCGAATGGTGATTTTATGGTTCACGTATTATTCAAGTTTAAAAAGTTATTTAGTTGTTAATCAGCAAGCAAGATATATAAATATAATGTATTATATTTATAAATTTTTACAATAAAAGTTCGTAACTGAAAGTTCGTCGTGAAATTACAGTTTGATTTCTAAGTAAAAATCTCTATTAAAATTTCATTCAAATTTTGTCAAGAAGGTTATTCAATCAAGCAAATCCTACATGACGGATTTCGATGAAATAATATGTATATGCGGTTAGAATAAGCCCTGGAATAAACATGGGATACTTTTTATCCCGTAATTCCTATGATAGCGGAACTCCGGGGCGCAGTTAGTAACAAAATATCTCCAAAAATATACTTACATTCAACAAAACACAAACTGGCAACCTCTGCTGTGGTTTCTACATATTTGGCAAAAGACCAACTACGCACTCAGCCTATAACCATTTTTGGTTAGCCGTAATTGTTGTTTACATAAGTTATGTTTAATAATAGGCATTTGCGCCACTGTGGGGAGGTTTTACTAAAATAATGATTAATTTCTACTAAAATTTGATGTAATATAAATATTTAAAGTTAGTACCTAGTCAAAATAATTATTAGTAATTATAAACTATGCAGATTTTGGTGCTAAATTAATCATGTAGATATTTGAGTAATTAATTGCAAATAATAATATCTTGTTATATCTATATTTAATTTTATAACTAAAATTATTTGGCCAAACCATATATACCTGATGTCGGAAAGAAAAAGAGTTTCGGCTCAAAAATATATTAAAAAAGAATCATAATTATTTTAGTCTTTTGAAATTGTGTTTTTGTAAATCTACTATTTTTCTGAATTGGAAACTGGTTTCGAAAACACAAAAAAACCCGGTTGCAGAAACAGAATTACTTTTCTTTATTGGTAACGAATTTCGAAAACAGAAAAAATATTATTATTTGGAAACTAGTTTCGGTTATAGGAATATTATTCGTTATTCGAAACTGGTTTCGACATTTTGGTTTCGAAAGTGGCCGAAGGGAAATTATACGACCTTTTCTTTGACTACTGCTGGGAGGTTTCCTCCCAAAAAACTCTATTTTTACGACTTGATACAACTTTTTAATTTTATTAAAAAGTACCATTTATGTCCACAAAGCAGTAATTGTTTTCCAAAGACTGACAGTTAAACTCCAGTAAACCCAGTTCGATATAGATGTCATAGAATTCCACATTTACGTTGAACATCCAACGGGGCGCAGGCACGCAAGCGGTAATGGATACTGAGCTATATCTACAACGATGTAAAGTACTAGATTATCCGTCTTTTTTATTTAGTTTTATTGAGACTGTCTCTGTATGTATATACCTGTCCGTGTGTTGCCACACTTGCATTAACAATAATTAACCCCCATCCCTGTTTTCGGCTGAGCAGTTATTTGTAAATCGGATGACATTTAATCAAATGACGTGATTTGAATTATGGACTTAGAAGTACTAAGACACTTGAAAACACAGTCGATTTAATAAGGAATCTGAACTGGTCAATAACGACGTGTTACAAAAATGTAATTGAATTAAAGAGTCGAACAATGCAAGTAAAAAATCAGATAATGCCCATGTTATATGTTATGATTGTAGGTTTCTTAATTCAATTTCATTGCATGATCTCGGAATCAACCTATTAAAGCAATTTTCAGTTATATAGATAGTCGACCGAGCGAGCGCAGCGAGCGAAGCGTCTCAGTTTCCACTAGCCGAAAATTCTTTTGTCTGTCCGGATGTTATCGCCTACAGGTCGCATTTCTGAACCGATTCTCATGAAATTTTGTAAGCAGGTTCGGTAATTTTATAGAATTTTTTAGTCAAGCCAGTTTTTCGAAATTTTAAAAAATGGCCGAAATATATAAAAAAAACCTCATATCTCAGCTATTTAAAAAATAATTCAAAAATGTCATTAGACATTTTTGTTATTCTTATTAAGACGCATTTTTTTTGTTTCAACAACATAGTAAAATTCAATAAAACCGCTATAAATCCATATGTTATAAATTCTCATACGATAGTTCACAAAAAAATCAATAGATGGCGCAGTAAAGCTTTTAATACTCGCAAAATCGCTAATACATTTACAAGAGTGACTTGATTTATTTATTAAATAAAATTAAATGGTTCTTAAAAATCATATGGTTTTTTTTGTCTTGCTTTGCTTTGAATTGTGTGTATTTATTTGGTTAATGGTATTGTATTGTGGATTGCTTTGCATGGTAGAATTATCTTGAACACTTGAAATAAATCTGATTTCAAAAAACTTCATTGTATGATTAGAATCCTATTATAAAAAAAAGTAATATATATATATATATTACCTACATACCTACTAATCAGAGAGATTCGATTTCATTCAAATTGAACTTTCTTTTTTGAACTTCAATTTTGTTGCGCAAATAACATATACATACTTATAACCAATAGGTACCATGCATTTCTGACGACTGACGACCTCCGTGGCCTAATGGGTTCGATCCCCGGTCGGGTCAAGATGGAAAATAATCTTTTTCAGATTGACGTGGGTTTTGGATATTTATCTATATCGATACCTCCTACGTAAAGTATCTTAACCAACAATTTGCGGTTTTTTACTTTTCTTCATTTTCGTACTTCTATACATAATAACTATCGTCTGCAAAAATAAAAAATGTGATATTTTTATTAGAAGGTCTAGATATTCAGACTACAAAATATCGTATACTAAATGTTGTCCGTGTATAAAATCGTATACTATACTACCAATAGAATATGCGGGGGTGCGGGTACGCACGGCACGCGAGGGCATATCGTATATATCAGTTACCATAGAGAACGCGGGGAGGGGAGCGCAGCAGAGAGAAATGAAGGTATGTAATGGTTCTGTTTCTAGTTATGTAATTTTGTGTATTTTTAAATAAAATTAAAAAAAATATTTTTGCCGATGTAAAATATAATATATCATACTTACTATATTTTACGTCGTTTTTACTTAGAAAATAAATATCGTATGTATAAAATAAGATATTTTACACCGTAAAATAAAAAAATATATATATCGGAACATGTACATACGATGTTTTACGTCGGCGTTTAATTTTGTTTTTTTATCGTATGTACTACTTCCTATAGATTACTTCGGTAAGTTATGTAACTTACCACATTATACGTGTCATAAAATCGTCAAATTTAACAGATATTTTTTTTTTTTAGAATCACGTTTGCTTTTAAATATTAATTTAGATGCCATTGAGCAGATGATTAGTTTTTGTTTCGATTCAGAGATAGAGATAGAAAACAACGTCCAAGATCGTAGTATTACTACATCGCGGAATAGTAAGTTTTATTTCTTTAAACAAACTGATTTTTGGTATACTTATTATTTTTTACTATTTTCTTGCGGTTCGTGAACTGTTCTTAGAATATATAACGAAGATTTTTATTAAGTTATTTATTTTTAGGTCCGATATCGGAAATCAATGAAAATTTTGATGCAAACCCTGACGATGCACTTAATTTTATTAATTTAGAAGCAAATGGTACACAAGAAGGTGAACTATGTCAATTTCTTGGTAATGCATAGTAAATTATATTATTCATGTACATAATATTAATTTAACAATTTATTGTTATAGAATCATCCGAGAATAATACCAACCGGTCATATGAACATAGTAATATTACATCTATACCTTCCCCAAAGTGTGATACAAACCATTTAGACTACGATTGTGAAAATTACTTCTGACCTTGGTATATATATTGAGAAAGCTTTACAGGAACCGTTATCAGTCATTTCATCCACTACCGATCTACTAACAACACCACAAGCAAACACTCCGTTAAATCAATGCCAAGTTGTGCTAGAAAAAGAAAGAATATTTTGCGAAAGGATGTCAGTATGTTGCAGATTGGATTGATAATAAGAAGAAGACGCTTAAAAATTTAGGCCAAGAATATAAGAATCGAGATGGTACCACTAGAACAATAAAACCGATGTGTTTGAAGAAGTGTAGGCAGACAAACATGTTCTTCGAAAATTAGTAACGATGAAAGAATTGCCGTTTTTAATAAATTTTGGAGAGGTAACAGAGAAAAACAATGGACTTATGTAGCTTATTTAGTGCAGAAACAGAATGAAACGTAGGGTTTTCATGGATACAACATCAAGGCATAATTTTACTTTAATTTATAGACTTGTTAATGAAATGATTAATATGTTCTATCGGTAAAAAATTTACAACGCATGACAAATTTCAACAAAATTTGTTGAAATTTGTCGCGTTGTACATTTTTAATAAAGAATTTAATTCTTTATTATCAGTTGAATCGTGGTACCCAAGTAAGCTTCCAATTGCAAGAGCCAAAAAAGACGATTTAATTAATATGTGTGTGTAATTCTGGAATTATTCCCATTGGTTGTCATGATTTTTTTATAAATCTCCAATCAGTTGGATCATGATCTCCCCTAGATAAGGAACTTCAGTTACATATTGATGAGATTTACTAATTATTTTTTTAATTTTAATTTTACTGTTTTTTATAAATTTGTGCCATCATGAGTTAGTTCGTTATGTTGTTTAAATCTGTAATGTTATTTTAAACTTACGATTATGAGTAATAATACAAGGTTTAAGGAAACCAATGATAATGTTTTTCCTACATCTTAAAGAACTTACTGATTGGTACTTGCCTATTTCCTAACTCAAATGTATAAGTCTGATTGTTATTATTTTTGTCCCAAGAAGGGATTTTTTTGTTTTTTTTTTAAGTTTATAATTAGTTATGTTTAAGGATCACAAAGTAAGAGATTACCAAAATTACTAATATAAGTAAGAAAAACAATGATAATGTTTTTCCTGCATCTTAAAAAATTTACTACTTATTAGGTAGGTACTTGCCTACTTCCTAACTCAAATGTATAAGACTGATTCATATTAGTTGTTATTATTTTTGTCCCAAGAAGGGATTTATTTTGTTTTTTCAAAGTTTATAATTAAGTTCAATCAAAGTGATTTAAAACAAGTTATGTTGAATCTAATTTTATAGTACTTTTGTTATCTAATTTTATAGTAGGTACTTTAGGTACCTACTAAAATTATTATGATACACATGATAAAAAATCATGGTAGTAACAATAAAAATTTTGATTTCATCATTTTTTTATTATTTTCCTATTATTGCAATGAAATTGCTAAATTTAAGATATTATTATTTACAGATTAAACGGAGTAGAATATATTATCTATTACTTACAATATTTTATTACTAATTTTTACTACGTAGAATATAGTATCTATGACATAAGTTAAATAGTTTTGTTAACTGTCCAAAGTAAATCATGGTAAGTACGACATACTATACTTTACTTCATAGGATTATCCACGTAAAATATCTTAAATGACTTTTCTCAAAAACTAGAACAAATATTATTTAACCTAGTACACTTGATTATTACGTACCTATTTCTTAATTAATTTGCAAATTTGTAAAAATTTAGGGATTTTATTTTTCAGAATAATCATCAATAAACTAGAAGCGGAACTTTAAACGGCTGTGCTGTAAAGTTGACGAAATGCAATTACGATACTTTACGTAGGAGGTATCGATATGTATTTGTTATAAAATATAGTATTGTTAAATTAGCATCCCGTAAAGTCTTGAACTTACGTTGGGGCTAACTCAATCTGTGTGATTTGTCCGTCTATATTTATTATTATATTATTATTTATATTATTTGAGGCAAAAAAGGCAGGTTTCAGTATTTTTTTTAGTGGTATTGACCAACCACAAGAACATGTTTGGACTTATGGGTAAAATATGAGAACGTTTTACTTTCTTTCCAGCATTGGTAGGTTGGTTTCAAAACTCTTTTTAGCCAGGGACACGGTAAAATATCGGTTATTTCGTGGAAGGGCTCGCGAGGTCTACTGTTCTGACAGAACCACTAGTATTAATAGTAGATAGTCGTACTCAGGTTAGGTCCAAGATACAGCTGGCCTCTAACCTCACTTTTAGGTACACTGTAGTGGCTAATAAAAAGCCTCAGAAAAAAATCATCTACGGACGTAGTGTGATAGTCGCGAAAGTACACTGACTCTTCCAGAGAATCCACATCCGCGGTGGGATCGCTTGAAATATTGATGGATTTTATCGTATTATAACAGAAATGGCCATTTGTATTCCATTAGCCTGGCATCCTTTCCTTTGTTTTAGTTCGCCGGCTGCGGTGCGCTATTATTATGCTGTATTTATTGTGCTAGTCTTGTGGTCTAGTTTGTTAACTTCTGCTTTTCAACTTGCTATGAAAAGTGTTTTGTAGACAGCGCTTTATTAAAACACTACGTATGTACAGTGAAGAATAGCAAATTTAGCAAAGATCATTATGCCTTGCTTTAAAGATTATATTGCCTTGTAGATTCTCTTATGCTGCTGCACTTATGACGCATGAGTGTACTTAACACAGTGGTTGTGTGTTTTCTATTTTGAATCAAAATAAAAAGTAATATAAGAATTGATTGATTAACAAGAACTGAGAGAAATTATTATTACTGTGTTTATTACAAGTACGTATATTAAAAAATTCACGGACGAACTACTTAAATACTTTTCTTGACAAAAAGCATAAAATTATGAGATTGAAAAAACAATTTTGAGTTAAATTTGCAAGCTAAATTCAAGTCTATACTTACACGTTACTTTGCGTTATTTTAACTTAGATTTTATGGAGCTGATTTGAGCTGAGAACGCTGTTGAATATACTTAATCAATCATCATACCTTATATACCTTACCTAACATATTCCTTACATTTTCCCATCATCTGGGGTCGGCGCAAAATGTCCTTTCTCTCCACAATTTTCTATCCTTAGCCATAGTTTTATCTACTCCCAATACCTTCATATCCTCCCCAACACAATCCATCCATTTCTTTTTAGGCCTTCCTCTCCCCATATATCCACCTACTTTTACTCAGCTCTTGATCTTTCTTTCATGCTTTAAACTTTGACCAATACAATATTCATATGCAAGCAAAATGTATAATGTATAAAATTCATAATTAAAATATTTGCATTGTCCTCCTTCCGTCGTGTGGTGAATAATAGGCCACAACTCACGCCGTCGACAGCGAATTAAATATTAATTTTTGTTTGTGCACGAAACGCGCCATGTTTCCTGTAGTTCAATGACATTTAATTGATAGCCTGATAAATAAGTGCATTAATTACTGTTCAGAATACTCGGAATTAACATCAGTCTGTAATTAAATAGGTTGTTTTATATCTGTAATAAAATATACTATTTCGTGATATCAGAGCTTTGTATTACATATTTCTGCGTATGTTAACCAGATTCATGCATACATATTATCACGCCTTTTCCCGTTGATAGGCAGAGACTAGTGATTTTCACTTGCTACGATCCTTACAGATCTCTCTCGCTTCCTCTACACTCATCACTCTTTTCATATATGCTCTCCGGTTATGAGTGCTCCTGATATCTCCCTTTTTAAGGAGGTCCGTAAT
The DNA here is from genome assembly GCA_018467065.1 of Ephestia elutella. NCBI lineage: Eukaryota > Metazoa > Arthropoda > Insecta > Lepidoptera > Pyralidae > Ephestia > Ephestia elutella. The sequence goes on along the minus strand of CM031576.1, from coordinate 19,001,903 downwards.
CTGTCGAAGTGTGCCAATTCATTAGGAAGATTAGCTAAAAGAAATCCCAAAATTCCCACGGGAGCGAAACCGCGGGGCATAGCTTGTATAATTTTATAAGTTTTACAAGCATGGGCCCCTGACCTTGTTTCCATGGGAATTTTTGGGAAATACTGTCTTAGTGCTCCCCTACATTTCCTAAGTTACCTTCAAACCTATATATAAACTTCCTACGCTCAGTAGGCAGTGACTCCGTAAGTGGCGAATAAATTTTCCGCGGGAACAGTACTTTTTCTCGGGATGAAGGGTACTCAATGTCCTTCTTAGTACTTCTAACTATGTATATGCGAAATTTCAGGAAGATTGGTTCAGTAGATAAAGCGTGAAGAGGTAACAAACAAACACACTCACTTTTGCATTTATAATGTTAGTTAGGAAATTAAGATTGATGGTATAAAAATCGCTACCGCCAGCACAGTGGTCTCACCATATGCAGTAGGCAAAGTTGCGCTACGTAATTTCCGCTTCGTCTCAGCTCACAAAGCATATTGTTACTGCTTGAGCGAATCTACTTTAGAGCATCTTGCTGGATGCTGCTTCATTATAATACGTTGTGTACGAACTAAGAAATTAGGTCCAGATAAAAATAGACGTGTTCAGAATTTCGCAAAATTTAATACTGACATTTTACAACTACATTTTTCGACTTTAATATTAGATGCTGTTACGATTTTAGTTCTAGCCTATTATTATGTCCACTGCTGGGCATAATAAAAGCAAAAACATTCTGGTTCAGACCAGGTTACTAGTAATGGTAATACTTAACCACTTTCCTGAAAAGAAAAAAAACCGGCCAACCACGCGGTCCGACACGCACTTGGCCGGTTTTTTTTTCTTAAAAAGTAGGGTTATAAAGTAGGGTTCCGTAGTCATTTTTGGCACCGCACTGTTTTGCATACTGTTCTTTTAGAAAAAAGTATATATTTTTATTTTATTTATAATTTCAAAAGTATTCATCACAGGATACCCGAAACAATTTTAAATAAGATTTTCCGCGCCTGTTTCTTTACGTGAGTGATTTGAAGCTTATAGGTCCGAGACTTTAGAAATTACAGGGACACCATGTAAACGACTTTGGCGGGCTATATCTCGTAAATGGTAAAGCTGATAAAAAAGTGTTGTATGGAAACCCTACCTTATTTTCATAGTCCTTTTCAACGATACCCTACACAAGGGGGTGCATTAAAAAAATAATTCACCCCCCCTTTACATGTATGGGGAGGACCCTTAAAAAGGGGTAATTTTAATTTTTTGTATTTTTAAAAATGAGATCTATATGTGAAGTATCCTCGAACCAAGTTACATGCAAGTCAGTCCATAAACGAAGAAGATATTCTGCTGTGACAGACTAGGACGGGTGGACGGACTGAACGATCTTATAAGGGTTCCTTGTCGGACTACGGAACTCTAATTAATATTTCATTTCTAGTATAAATAAGCACTCAGATCACCCGAACAATTTAAGAGAAGTGGATTTAAATCTTTAAATGATGTAGGGGTATATCATAATAAGGGTTTCATAGAAGGTACGTAAAATAACGGCAACTCATTTATTATGTTAAAAAAATAGGATGTGACAAAATTTTTTTATTGAAAATTCTAAAATATGTAATTATATTTTTATTTTTTTTAAACTCTTATTTGTTGTTTCAGTTCCCGAGAAAAGGTTCGACATGATACAAGACAGGGTTAATGACGGCTTCCTGAATATCATCTGCTCCGTCGAAGGCGTCTACCCGAAGCCCGAACTTGTTATTTTGGCTGGGAATAGGTAAGAACATTTTTTTTGAAATATAAAAACCATAAATTAATTATATGTCGTCGCGCGCGTAGATGAATTTCCGTTGTATTTATTTCAACTCATTTTTATTTCCCACTACCTTTTGCCCATGGATTCGCCCGCGTGAATTTACCACGAGAACAGTGTTTTTTCCGGGGATGAAAGGTACCCTATATCCATTTCAGTAATTCTAACTAGGTGTGTGTATGCGAAATTTTAGCAAGATTGGTTCAGTAGATAAAGCGTGAGGAGACATTAAATAAACAAACTCACTTTCGCATTTATAATATTAGTTAGGATTAGGCTTCTGAAACTTTTGAATTCATAATTTAAGTAGGAATAAAGATTACAAAATTAAACGACAGGCTGTAGGCTAGTAGTGATTTAAAATGTCGTAGCACCGACAATTCACCGCGTAGCATTCGTAGCAACATCCGTCGTGCTACGGTCGTAGCAACTTCGTAGCACTGTGTAGCATTGCGATTATGTAGAGGCCTATTCCTACTTCCTAATAATATTATAAATGCGAAAATTTGTATGTTTGTGAGTTTGTTACTCGATTACACATAATAATCTACTGGAAGTATTTCTATGAAATAACATACATATGTCGGAGCCATTACATTAGTTAAATTAACTGTGGTTTATTTTGTTAGTTAATCAATGTTTTAAAAACAGTTTTCAATGACGGTAGACGGTACGCGTCAGAAATGTGACATTTGTGTTACCCTCACTTTGTAAATAAATCGGCGTGCGATCGATATGACATTATGGCAAGGCAGTCTTGTTTGTGGCGCGGTGCGGTGCTGACATGTCGCCCGGTTGTTGTGTTGAATTCTCTGTAGCTATGTAGTCAGTGATAGAATAGTGTTATTGTCGTGTTACTTAGTGCGTTAACGTTGTGACTGTGTGTGATGGTGTTGCCGGCGCGATATTGGAGATCTTCGTTGTTGGACAGTTTTGATGGTTAAACTGTGTTTGGCTAGTTAGCACGGAAGACCATTCAGTAGAACTCACTGGTTGAAATGGATTGATCTGTGCGTGGTGGGGCACGATCCTATGCCGTGGGTAGGTTAGGGCACGGACCCTAGCCGTGACATGTGGACTAAATGAGAGGTTAGTGCTAGATGATTTCTTAATCCGTTAATATCCGATAAATCCCTGGATGCTTTGGGCTGTAACTTGAGATAGGAGTTGTTTACCCTGTCTATTAGAGCTGTGCATGTTATTTTGGAAATACCCTCATCCTGACAGTTAATATTTTGATCTGAGTTTAGTACCCACATGTGTTTCCGCGTGAACCTGTTGTTAAAGTACCTGTACTGTTGTGTTTACCGCTCTGGTCATCGATATCTGAGCTCGGCTCCCCTGAACCCATGATTATCTGGTAATTCTGATGTTGTGATGATGTGCTCCATTCCGACATCAGAAGTGGGATCTGTTCCTACTTTTGTTGATTGCGATCCGATACTCTCTTGTAGCCTAGGATCTGTACCTACGTTTGTGGATTGTGATCTGATACTCTTTTAGTGGCTTAGGATCTGTTGCTACTTTTACGAATTGCGATCTGATACTCTTTTGTGGCTTAAAATCTTTTCCTATTTTTGTGAATTGCGATCTGATCCTTTTTTTGTGGTTTACGTTATGATCCATGATCCTCTTTTGTGGCTTAAGATCTGATCCTTCTTTTGTGGCTTACATGAGAAAAATTGTTATAGTATTCGTAGGGTATTTTTCAGTTGAAATTTGATCTAGAACAGTTATTTGAAATAAAATTTTAATGCACCCGCAGTGAAGGGTATTATTTCGTTTTTAAGTGATTTTTGTGCGTGTGTGTAAAAAAGAAGTGTAGCCATGAAGGGAATGGGATATGTCTTAATTTTATTTTCCGTAAGATGATAATAGTAAAAACAAACGCTATAGTTGTTTTAAAATGCTGACATATTTCTTTTTTTATCATTTGAAGGTAAAATTACTGTTGCTATTAAAATTTTTGTTATTTTAAAGTTGAATCAAAATTTTACTTGTAAAAATGCAGTTTATGTGATATGTTAAAAAGAATACCCGAAGGCCATATACCAGTTGAAATTAAGATGAGGTACATCATAATATTGACGAGTTAAGTTGTGAAGGAAACTCGAGTGGGTACCCCAACGGCCGTACTAAAGTCGACTGTACCAGTAGCTATTACGTAGTCGTAGCTCAGTAGAAATAGACTCTCTTGAGGAAACTTAAGAAGTCCATGGGTGCGCGGTGCGCGTATAGCTCTGGCGGAGGTCGTGGTCTGTTGAGACCGTAGTGTGTAGTCAGAGAGTGATGCACACGTGCGCGAGATGCGCGTATGAGGCAGTAATTGTTATTATTGGTCGGCTGTGGGAGCCGTGGCGTTGGTGGGTTACTCGAGGAATCTATAAAGTTTGTGAATTAGTTCGAGATAAAGTAAACGTGGTATAAGGTCGAGGGTAGTGATTATGTTTTGAGATTATTGGTTGACAATTGTCACAGTGAACAGAATACTTGTGTAACGATAGAAAATCACTTTAGCGAGTTGAATTTAAGATTGGTTGGTTAAATCTTGTTATTGTCTAATCGATTGGACCTCGTTGATAAAACTAATGTTGGAAGTTTAAAGTAGCTTTGAAAATAGCGTTGAAGACAGAGGAGATCATTGCGGAAACCAATATGAATTGAGATCATTAGTTAACAAGCGTACCTATAAGTATGCTCATGATCGTCTTAGGAAGATGCCTGAAGGCCAAGTACCTGTTGAGATTGTATATGAAGCTGATATTGATGACGAAGAAGCGTCTGAGTAATTGCTCGATCTGGTGGCCGATTCGGGGGTCGGAGACTGTACCAGTATATCGTAGCCGTAGCCTAGTAGAAATCGGTGTCATCTCTTTGAGAAGTCCGTGGGTAGGCGGTAGGCGATAGTACTGGGTAGTACAGTCGGATCTTGCCTTGTAGCATAGATCATAGAGTCGTGGTCTGGCTCGGGACTCCCGTGGGGAGGTCCGCAATGTGAAAGTTTATAGGGCTATTGTGATAGCTATGGGGCCACGAATTCGACATCAGATGAGCAACTGTAGTCAGTGTTAATTATTTTGAATGGTTTTCTATTTTGGTAACAAATAATACAGCTCAATGGTACAAGGTATCAGTAATCTTCGGAAGTAGACTAATAAAGAAAAGAGTGTGTTGGGCAAATGTTGCAATTCTGTGTTTTTTGGCGATTTTGAGCTAGTGTGTTTAGAGTTCTGATATTGATATTCAATGATCTCTTGCGTCTAAATTCTTTGAACGTTGTGGAAAATTAGAGAATTGGTGAAAATAAACGTTGTGTTGTGTCGAAAGTAATTTTAGTAAGTAGGATGGCCGAACGGAAACTATGTAGTTCTTTTAAAGAGAAGAATCGCCCGAGGACGTGCGATTTGTCAGAATGGCCGTGTCGGAGCCATTACATTAGTTAAATTAACTGTGGTTTATTTTGTTAGTTAATCAATGTTTTAAAAACAGTTTTCAATGACGGTAGACGGTACGCGTCAGAAATGTGACATTTGTGTTACCCTCACTTTGTAAATAAATCGGCGTGCGATCGATATGACATTATGGCAAGGCAGTCTTGTTTGTGGCGCGGTGCGGTGCTGACATGTCGCCCGGTTGTTGTGTTGAATTCTCTGTAGCTATGTAGTCAGTGATAGAATAGTGTTATTGTCGTGTTACTTAGTGCGTTAACGTTGTGACTGTGTGTGATGGTGTTGCCGGCGCGATATTGGAGATCTTCGTTGTTGGACAGTTTTGATGGTTAAACTGTGTTTGGCTAGTTAGCACGGAAGACCATTCAGTAGAACTCACTGGTTGAAATGGATTGATCTGTGCGTGGTGGGGCACGATCCTATGCCGTGGGTAGGTTAGGGCACGGACCCTAGCCGTGACATGTGGACTAAATGAGAGGTTAGTGCTAGATGATTTCTTAATCCGTTAATATCCGATAAATCCCTGGATGCTTTGGGCTGTAACTTGAGATAGGAGTTGTTTACCCTGTCTATTAGAGCTGTGCATGTTATTTTGGAAATACCCTCATCCTGACAGTTAATATTTTGATCTGAGTTTAGTACCCACATGTGTTTCCGCGTGAACCTGTTGTTAAAGTACCTGTACTGTTGTGTTTACCGCTCTGGTCATCGATATCTGAGCTCGGCTCCCCTGAACCCATGATTATCTGGTAATTCTGATGTTGTGATGATGTGCTCCATTCCGACACATACATATTATCACGCATTTTTCTCGTGGGGGTAGGCAGAGACTAGCGATTTCCACCTGCTACGATCCTTACAGATCTCTCTTGCTTCCTCTACACTCATCACTCTCTTCATACATACATACAAACTTTCGCATGAAATAACAGGTAGAAAATTACTGAGTGAACTTTAAATCCCGAATTTTCCTACCAAAATAGACTTAGCAATTCTAAGTTCGTTTAAAAATTAATCTGAAAATTACTTTTCGCAAGCAGTTGACAGGTATTTAACGAATTTTTTCCCATGGTAAAATTGTTATTGTATATAATTATCTGTTTGTCCGGGATTATGTATGGTAATGACTGCGTCAAATGATAATGATGAGTTATTAGCAAGTGACAGGTTAATTTGAAGCGTAATAATAAAGTAGAAAAGTATTCAATGAAAATTACCGTAGACGTTAGCTTTCTTTAATCTATACATATAATAAGACAGTAAAACTATTTTGTCAGTACATTTTGTTTTTTTGACTGAAATGGATAGAGGGTCACTTAAAAAGAATAATAAAAAGCAAAAAATTTTTTTTTGAATTTTTTGTTTGTCTGTCTGTCTGTCTGTCTGTCTGTATGTATGATCACGCTAATCTCCGAAAGTACTGAACCGATTTGAATAAAACTTTTTTTGTTGTATAGCTATTAAGCCTGGGCAACATTTAGGCTATAATTTATTTTGAAAACTGGAACACCTGATGAAGAACCTTAACAGAACAGCTAAACTATAAGAAATATGGAAATGGTGCCTTAACAAAAGTCGTTGAACCTGATGAGCATTTTCTGATGACGTATAAAAATTGAAGATCTGGAACATCTGATGAAAAACTGCAAGAGACCAGCTACACTATAACATATATGGAAATGGCGCCTTATTAAAAGTCGTTCAACCTGATGAGCATTTTCTGCTGACGTGTAAAAATTGAAGATCTGGAACATCTAATAAAAAGCTCCAAGATAGATTTTTCATCTAAGCGAAACTCACGCGAGTGAAGCCGCGGGCGACAGCTAAGATGCTACTAAATGTTATCGAATATATATAGATTCAAAATTCGTTTATTTTGTAAACATATGTAAAACATATTGACATGCGGCAATCCTAACTAATATTATAAATTCGAAAGAGAGTTTGTTTGTTACCTCTTCACGCTTTATCCACTGAACCAATTTTCCTGAAATTTCGCATACACATAGTTAGAAGTACTGAGAAGGATAGGGTATCTTTCATTCTGGGAAAAAGCACTGTTCCCGTGGAAAATTCACGCAGGCGTAGCCGCGGGCAAAAGCACACTTACTACTTATAATGCCATATTTTAACTATTGTCGCACCGGTCATACACTGCAAGTCGCCATATACCGCAGTGACTTTGAGATGATATGGCCAATATGGGTATTACCAATTATGCGCCCTTTCAAGTATATGGTCGTTCGAACTAAATGGCCGTTTAGAGAAGTGGCCGTTCAAGGGATGTGGCCGCTCGGGGGAAATGGACGTTCAAACCCTAAGTTTTTGACTTAAAAAATGTCTCCTTCTATTTACAACATAAATAATAATAACAATTTACACAGAAACCGCATACAATTTCACACGAGCTCCATCAAACATTCACGTTACAAATATCATTATTGATTTTCACGCAGCTATCCGCCGTCAAACCACAAGGGAATCAAACACTATTCGATACCAAAATACCGATGTGACAAACTAAATCCATATTTAGAAACGTTATTTTGATGTTCTCTCAGAGCAGTTCTGAGATTTTAATATCAATGGCACCTAAGGAAACTCATCATCATCAAAAAAAGCGAGGCTCTTGTCGGTGGAGTTCCATTTTACTCTTTTCCTTGTCAGCTGTTTCACTTCTTGATACTAAAGAAAGTGAAAAATAGAATTTGATTAATGCGTTAAATTAATGAGGTCGAGCGATCAGCGTGGCCAAATACTGGTTCAAATCAATTTAATAGCCATTCCGACCCGAAAAAAGAATAAGTGCGCAAAGTTTAAATTTAATTTTTATGATTGAATTCATTTTTTAGCATCTATACAAATATATCGGGACACGAATCATACAGCTTGAGCTAGCCCCAATGAAGGTTTCCTTGTAGTAGATACTAGCTCCGTGATACTGTTTGTAATAAACTTGTTGATGTTTATTAAATCTAAGCATTGCATTGAGCGTGTGCTGTGCCGTGAATAGCAGGCCTTTGTTTTGCCTGCTGGCAACATTGCGCGGACGGCTTCCGGCCGTCGACATTCAGTGGTCCTTGGAACGCGCGCGCACGAGGCCGTGTCGCAGGAAATATCGCGGTGATATAGCCACCATCTTGGGTTGTTGCATTTTGAAGCCGCGCGGCGTGGCGTTAATTTTGTTTGTAATAACTGATTTGAGTTATAATTGTGAGCTTCCTTTTGTTAAATAACTATTGAACGGTTGTGTTTGTGAAAAACCCTGTTATTGTGACTTTTTCTTGTGAGACGTGACCTGTGGCTGCCTGGAGACGCCGAATCCTGTTGCCGAGTGAACCTTCTAGAAGAAAGACAGGTATTTTTTCTGGGGATTGAGATCTCATGGGGTAGGTTGGGTGATTTAGGGAACAACCCCCTCCTCTTCCGAAGACACTCGAAGTTGGATCCGAAGATTAAGAAGATTCAGTTTGGTAAGTGGTTTGAATTTTAGTTACTTAGTTATTAGTACATAGGGTTCTATAGCTCCCTTTATAAGCTATAGTGGTAGCAGACTGCGTATAGGTTAGGTTTTAGGCTCTAGTCGGACAGACGCAGTGCCGTATATAATCTTTACCGTCGGGTATCATCGGGCTATTTTGGGGACCTATAGGTCTCCACTTAAAATCTGGTCTTTTTCGGTGAAGAGGTTCACGGCGCTTCGTTTGTCCGGATTCTCTGCGCACATTTTCTGGCAGCAGAGCGTAGTTGCTCTGCACATTTTCTGGTAGCAGAGCGTAGTTTATCTACCCTCTATTTGTTCGTTTGTAAAAAATAATTAATTGTTTGTAAAAATTATTAGATTTTTCTTAGTTTGTTTGTATAAGAATATTTGTAACCTTTTTGTATTTGTTTGCGGTTTGTACCGTGCGTTCCGGGTTTGTGCCATTCTCATACCTACCGCGGTTCTTCGTGTAGTTGTTTGATTTTGTTGTTTTTTATTTACCTTTTGTTATTTTTTGTTTGTGACTTGACGCGATGGCGAAGGTCCCCAATGCTAAGGCGACACTCGCCAACGAATTGAGATGGTTTGTGACGGCCGGTGGACTCCTGTCCCGGAAGGACAGGGAGGCCGCTATACTGGAAAGAGCGGATCAGCTCCGCTCACGATTGAACAACGCGGAAGCGGCCATGGCGGCGCTTACCGAAGCCGACCTTACCCCGGAGGTCTACGCAGGTCACGTGGCGGACCTGGACCAGATCCTGAGTCTGCACGATGACATCGTGGAGGCGGCGGCCGCAATAAGGGCGAGACAGGCTGGCGGACCAGCCCCTCGCACACCTGTTAGACAGGAAGGACCAGCGGTTACTAGTCGGCTCCCCACCCTTCAGCTGTCCCACTTTGGGGGTAGGATGGAGGAGTGGGTGGCATATAAAAATATGTTTGAGTCCCTGGTCGTAGCACGACAGGATTTGTCGAAGGCCCAGAAGATGGCCTACCTCCTTTCCACTCTTGAGGATGAAGCGCGGTCGCTCATCCAGCACCTCCGGGTGGAGGACGACCAGTACGATACGGCTTGGGAGTTATTGAACTCCCGCTACCAAAACTTACGTTTGTTAGCGGATGCGCACGCCGCACAGTTGATGGCCCTGCCCAAGGTGGCCAACAGGGCACAGTTGCGCCTGCAGTTGCTCACGCCTGTTACAGTGGCCTGTAACGCGCTCCGCACACTGGGGCTGCCGGTGGACCAATGGTCTTTTTTGTTGGTGCACATTGTATTGGGCAAATTGCCCAATGACATCCGCTCGCGGTTTGAGCGCGAAAATGCGGAGCGGGATAGCACCACCCTACCAACATTCACTGACTTGGTGAAGTTTTTGGAGTTTGAGGCACGGGCTGCTGAGAATACCATGACGGACTCAGCGCCATCCAGAGCGCCTGAACGTAGGCCCTTGGAACCCTCATGGCGAGGGAAGCCCCAACAGGGACGGCAACCGCCACCGCGTGGAGCTGGTGTGCGGGTTGCACACACGGCAGCAGTCGCGGGGGACGCGGACTGCTTGCAATGTGGCCGGATGGGCCACAGCCTGCTGCAATGCAGGGACTGGCAGAGACTGCCAGTACAAGATCGGCGCCGCATAGCAAGGCGGCATGAACTTTGCTTTTACTGTTTGGGCAGTCACTATGCACGTGACTGTCCCAGAGCCATACCATGCAGTGCATGCCGTGGGCTGCACCACGTGATGCTCTGCATGAACCGGAACGGGGATGGCCCCCGGTTCTTGAGGCAGGGGTCCCCTATGGGCGGGGGCGCTCCTGCGCGAAGCCCTCCACCATCGGACGGAGGACGCGGCTTCGCTCGTCGCACCCCCCCTCGGGAGGGGGGTCGCGTACCGGCGCGGGTCTTGGCGGACCGGGACCACGCGCCCCAAGGTCGTGGCCAGTATGTGACTGGCCAGGCCCCGGATAGGGCCCCCATGGGCGGGGGCCCTAGATCGGACGTGAGAGTGGGGACACCCCCCTCCACGCGGGTTACCAATGCCCAACACATGCAGCCGCAGCGGTTTTCTCCGCCGCTGCACGAGTACCCACGGCTGGAGTACCACCCGCCGTACCATATGTATGGCCGGGCCGCGGGTTATGCCCCCCTTCAGATGGGGATGTGCACTCGCCCGCCATATTATCCGGGTCAGTGGCGCGCCCCTGGTTTGGAGAGAGTGGGGAGCCCGTAACTAGCTTGCTCCCTTGCTGGGACAGAGCCGCGGACGGTTCTGCTCCCTACCGCGGTGGTCCGCGTATGGGGTCGTGGGGGAAGCCATTAATTTGAGAGCTCTGTTGGACTCAGGGGCTCAAAGCAGTTTGGTTACCACTCGAGTGGCACGCCAGTTAGGTTTAGTCGTGGAAGACTCGCCTGTGCCACTTCTTGGAGTTGGTGGCATACAAGTGAAGTGTCTGACGGGCCAGACACTTGTCACCTTTTCTTCGCTGAAGTCCTCCACAATGAGGATCACGACTTCGGCTATGGTAATGGATACCATTGCGGGTTGGCACCCCTCGACAGACATACCGCCGGGTGTGTTGTCTTTGGTTTCGGGTCTGGATTTGGCCGACCCCTTTGTCTTTCATCCCGGCCCAGTGGACTTGCTCCTGGGCTCGGACGTATTGGGTTGGATTTTGTTGGGTACACAGAAGGCTCTGGGTTCGTCTTCACTGATGGCAGTGTCTACGATTTTTGGTTTTGCCCTGATGGGCCCTGTGTTTGATAATGGCACCGCGGAGGAGCCACCGGTTGTCGCATCTGCGTCCTTGGCCAAGACCATGCAAAGGTTTTGGGAGGTGGAGGAGCCACCTATGAGTTCCAGGATGGATCCGGAACACGCTGAGTGCGAAGCCCTTTTTCGATCGACCACGGAGAGGTTGCCCTCCGGTCGGTTTGTAACTAGGTTACCTTTTGTTGCCTCTCGTCCTAGCCTAGGGCAAAGTAGGGCGCTTGCGGAGAAACGACTGCTGTCCATGGAGCGACGTATGCAGCGTGACCACGTACTTCGCGATAAATATATTGAATTTATGCGCGAGTACGAGGATTTGGGTCACATGTCTCCGGCTCGAGTTGATTGGAGCTCAACTGAGCATTATTTTTTGCCCCACCACGCGGTGGTGAAGGCCTCAACGGGCAAGTTGCGGACTGTCTTTGATGGGTCCGCACCCACTTCGAACGGGGTTTCGTTGAATCTGTGTTTGCATTCGGGTCCCAAATTGCATAGGGACATAATTGACATCATCTTGAACTTGAGAAGACATCAAGTGGTTTTTGGTGCGGACATCCGGATGATGTTCCGCCAGACAGTCATACATCCTGAGGACAGGCGATTCCAGTTGATACTCTGGCGTGAGCGCCCTGAGGATCCTGTGACGGTGTATGAACTCAACACAAACACGTATGGTTTGAAATCTAGTCCCTATATCGCCATCAGATCATTGCTTGAATTGGCAGAGCGGGAACGGATCCGCTTTCCCCGTGGGGCTTCCGTGCTGTCACGTGACTTGTATGTTGATGACGTGTGCACCGGAGCCCAAAGTATTGAGGAGGCCCTCCTACTGCGGGATGAATTGATTGAAATATTGAAGACAGGTGGCTACGAGCTACGTAAGTGGTTGTCTAATGAGCCTAAAGTTCTAGAAGGGATCCCGGAGGATCACCAACAGAACCCTCACCTATTTGAGGATGTGGATGATCCCAACAGGATAGCGGTGCTGGGCATGCAGTACCAGCCGCTAACCGATATTTTTACATTCCAAGTGGACTTGGAAATACCAAAGGTCTGGACTAAGAGAACGGTGTTGTCCGTAATAGCCCGTATGTTTGATCCAAGCCGTTGGATCAGTCCAGTGATATTCTCTGCAAAGTGTCTTCTTCAGAGACTTTGGACTTTGGGCGTCTCGTGGGACGAGCCGCTGTTTGGCTCTCCATTGGATGATTGGCTCGAGTTGTTTTCATCGATTAAGGAAGTCAATCGGATTGCCTTGCCTCGTCGAATATTGCCACCCGGGAAATATCGAGCCAGCCTGCATGGCTTTTGTGACGCGTCGGAGCGAGGCTACGCCGCGTCAGTCTATATGCGGACAGTTGACGCCGATGGCCGGGTCAATGTCTCGCTTTTGTTAGGGAAGAGCAAGGTCGCCCCCATCAGGACTAGGCTGACTATTCCCAAGCTTGAATTGAGTGGAGCTCACCTTCTCTCTAAATTGTTGCATCACGTTGCATGTGAGCTGGCGGCCACGGTCGAGATACGGGACATCTTCGCCTGGTCGGATAGCCAGGTCGCGCTTGCATGGTTGCGCGCGGCCCCACATACCTTGGAGGTTTTTGTGAGAAATCGGGTTTCCCAAATCCAGAATATCGGAATTGATATAACATGGAGACATGTGCCGGGAGAGCTTAACCCAGCGGACTGTGCCTCCCGAGGTTGTACGGCACCAGAATTGGTGTCACACCCGCTCTGGTGGGGTCCAGAGTGGCTGATGGGATCAGAAACTTCTTGGCCTGTCTGTCAGACAGATGTTACTTCTTTGAGTTTGACTGGGCTCCGTGTACATGCTGTAGTCGCTGAGACGACGTCGGAGCCGGATTGGCTACTTGCTCGGTATAGCAGCTTGGATAAGCTTCTGGGTGTTACCAGTTGGATTAAGCGTTTCATACATAATTGTAGAAACCCACAGGCAAAGCGGTTGGAGCCGATTGCAGGTGCAGAAGAGCGCCGGAGCGCATTGTTGCATTGGGTCCGTGTCGTGCAGACCGGACGGTTTGAGTCAGAGCTTCGTATTTTGCGCGACGGACGCGCTAAGTTGAAGGGCGCGGTCGCTCGTTTGAACCCGTACATCGACTCGGATGGGCTTCTTCGGGTTGGAGGCAGGCTCCGGAAGGCGGATCTTCCATATGAGACTCGCCATCCTCTGTTGTTGCCCAAGGGCGGACCCTTGGTGCAGCTTTTGGTGTCTGATCGACACATTCGTAACGCCCATGCTGGGTGCAATGCTTTGTTGGCTATTTTGCAACGCGAATTTTGGATATTGTCTGCCCGAAGAGCAATCCGTAGTGTTCTGTTTCGATGTATTGCATGTTATAGGTTGAAGGCATCCACGATGCAACCACAGATGGGTGATTTGCCCGCTGATCGAATCCGACCTTCGAGACCGTTTGACGGCGTTGGAACCGATTTTGCCGGTCCCTTTTCGATCAAGGCTTCTCCCTTTCGTAATGCCCGTATTGTGAAGGGCTATTTGTGTGTATTTGTTTGTTTGGCCACCAAGGCTGTCCATTTGGAGGTGGTATCGGCTCTGACTACGGAGGCCTTCGTCGCCGCGTTGGATCGCTTTGTTTCGCGTCGAGGTCTACCTTCCCTTATTAGGTCTGATAATGGCACAAACTATAAGGGAACTGTAAATTATCTTAAGGATGTTTCTGTGTTTATTGATAAAAATTGTACTAGTTTAAGTCAAATTGCTGCCCAAAGGGGAATAACCTGGAAGTTTAGTCCCCCAAGTTGCCCCCATTGGGGAGGGATTTTTGAAGCGGCTGTGAAATCCGCAAAGACCCACCTCCGCCGCATTATCGGAGAAACGGCTCTAACTTTTGAAGAGCTGGCCACAGTGTTTTGTAAAGTTGAGGCGGTCCTCAACTCTCGTCCTCTCTGTCCGCTATCTCCAGATCCAAATGACTTGGAAGCTCTCACCCCTGGTCATTTTTTGGTGGGAGGGCCTTTGAATGCCCTGCCCGAATACCCGTGGAAGGACGAACGCGTATATCGGTTGTCGCGTTTTCAAATGTTGCAGCAAATGAGCCAGGACTTTTGGCGTCGCTGGTCGCTTGAATATTTGCATTTGCTGCAGCAAAGAGTGAAGTGGACAGACAGGACTGAGCCTCCCAGGGAGGGTGATTTAGTATTGTTAAAAGAGGCAAATTTGCCCTCATTGCTTTGGCGACGAGCTCGCATATTACGTTTGATTCTTGGCGGAGATGGCACTCCGCGTGTGGCTGAGGTGTTGGTCGACGGTTCGATTTTAAGGAGAGCTGTGACCTCTCTCGCCCGCCTTCCCGTGGAGTAAGCTAGCGGTCTGCTTCTCAGACCGGGACGGGGGGATGTTTGTAATAAACTTGTTGATGTTTATTAAATCTAAGCATTGCATTGAGCGTGTGCTGTGCCGTGAATAGCAGGCCTTTGTTTTGCCTGCTGGCAACATTGCGCGGACGGCTTCCGGCCGTCGACATTCAGTGGTCCTTGGAACGCGCGCGCACGAGGCCGTGTCGCAGGAAATATCGCGGTGATATAGCCACCATCTTGGGTTGTTGCATTTTGAAGCCGCGCGGCGTGGCGTTAATTTTGTTTGTAATAACTGATTTGAGTTATAATTGTGAGCTTCCTTTTGTTAAATAACTATTGAACGGTTGTGTTTGTGAAAAACCCTGTTATTGTGACTTTTTCTTGTGAGACGTGACCTGTGGCTGCCTGGAGACGCCGAATCCTGTTGCCGAGTGAACCTTCTAGAAGAAAGACAGGTATTTTTTCTGGGGATTGAGATCTCATGGGGTAGGTTGGGTGATTTAGGGAACAACCCCCTCCTCTTCCGAAGACACTCGAAGTTGGATCCGAAGATTAAGAAGATTCAGTTTGGTAAGTGGTTTGAATTTTAGTTACTTAGTTATTAGTACATAGGGTTCTATAGCTCCCTTTATAAGCTATAGTGGTAGCAGACTGCGTATAGGTTAGGTTTTAGGCTCTAGTCGGACAGACGCAGTGCCGTATATAATCTTTACCGTCGGGTATCATCGGGCTTTTTTGGGGACCTATAGGTCTCCACTTAAAATCTGGTCTTTTTCGGTGAAGAGGTTCACGGCGCTTCGTTTGTCCGGATTCTCTGCGCACATTTTCTGGCAGCAGAGCGTAGTTGCTCTGCACAGATACTATATTTTATCTGACCGGGGACCATGGTTCAGAGGCAAGATCTATTTGTACCACTGCGCCACTGAGGCCTGATTCGTCAAGGTAACAAACGTTTTTGAATGGTTTCTTTTTTCTTTTTCAAACAAGAACTCAGTAATTAGGCACTACTAATCAAAAAACATTCAGCAATAATTATAATTTAACGTTACCAGAATCAAAACCCTGTTCATTAAGCATTATATTCCGACAAACGTGAATGCATCGAGTTAAAATTAGCATGAAATTCAGATATCAACAGTCGCTGGTAACCTAATACATTGGATTCGTATACGACAAACTAAATCCGATGTTCGTGCGTCATGTTCGGATATGCCAGGGTCGTTAGCCGAACTTTCGCGAGGCAGCCGAATTATTTAGTCCGAAATTGCAAGGTGGGTGGAAACATACGGGCCTTTATTGCTTTACGGACAGCTTGGTATTTGCTTTGTACGGACATTCATTAACTACTAATTGCGACATGTTAGGCGACCAAGACTGTTTCATGAGTTTCTTTCGGCATTTCTTCTCAGCAGTGGTCGTTCCGAAATGCTTATAGTTTGTAGCTATGAGACATAATATATTATGATTAAATAATTAGTTATCGACGTGAAAAAGAGCCTTCTTTGAAGGCCAAGTTTCAATAAAAAAAATTACTTTGACTTTGACTTGACGTCAGTAGTGAAGCGCATAACCCAAGAAAAATAAATAAATAAAAAAGGTTCGTGCTTATAAGTCCCGTTAATATTATAGTTGTGTATTTAAAGCGCTAAAGTTTGATAAAGACTATGATATAATGTACTTATCATTTGATGATTTGATTAAGCCTTGAAACGCCTCGCTGGTCATTTCGTCTTGGGGAGACCTTCCTGACTTGCTTATCTGAATTCCATAACTGTATAATACAGATACTACAAAGTTGTTAAGTCCAGTTTACCAGCTGATTTCTTGGAGGTGTGAACTCGAAATTAGTGAGAAGAATTAGAGAGTAACCTACCAGCCAAAATACCAAGATGTTATATTATCTACTTTAGGAAGCAAAACTTTGAAACTCCCTTTCCTCCAATAGGATGAAATGCTTATGTTTAGTGGGCAAAAAAAAAAGAGAAGGAAAAAGAGTAGGCTGAAACAAATTAATGAATGATCGTGACACACGATCACTATGATACAAATAGTCAGTACATCGGTGTACATTTTACTCAGACAGCACATTATCTTCAACTTACGAATGGCAGTTAGAACCAAAATAGGCTCCCGTATGTTCCATAATTGTGGAACGCCAGATAGTATAGGATATTATTCACAGCCGGAATCCAGAAGTTTGTAGTGCTCCATCTCGCTATTAAGATTAATGCAATAGTGATTCATCGAGGAATGCACGTCGTTTAAGATCGATGCTCTTGTTTGTTTTGGATCTTCAATGTTTGCTTTGCAGTTACTTTCATTTAGTCTGTAATGACGTAATCTTGAATGTTTGTTAGTGTTATTTCTTCGTTAGTTAAATTTCGCATGTAAAGTACATGCAAAAATCTTAAAGTATTTATCCAACGGAAGTAGATGCGAGCGCAAATGTCTATGTAAAAAAGTCTGCTATTTTCGGTGGGAGGAAGAACGCACTCACTAACGCAATGCGCCGTGTTAGACAACGTAATTTATACACGCGCACAAAGATAATGCCGACCACTAACTTAAAAAACTACGCACACAAACCACAAACAGTATGAACAGATCATATGGAATTTGGCAGAGGGGGATGCCTGTAGTGTAGGTGGCCTCTCCCGTTGCTTGGTTGAATGCTTTAAGGCAAAGATAGATAATTGGATATCATGACTTGAGGACTCTTGCTCTTTCGACTATTAATTAAAACTAGATTGGGCATGGACTCGTTTGATTATGTTAAACTTTGTTTGATGGAAAATGAATTTTGACTCTCCGTCTAATCAAATTACATCTAAAGATCACGTAAGTTGTTTTTCTGTTAGAACACTTTTGATGAGCGTCATGTAAGTTTTTCATCAAGATCGTGAAGTCGCATCGATAAGTACTAAATTTGATGTACCACCGCGTAAAATCTTCATTACGTGTTTTACGGAAAAGTGTTCACGTTCAACCAGAAATACAAAAACGCCCGGTCTATTTAAAAATACCAGTTTTAGCCCATTAGATTTCTTTTTCTATAGTTGTACTACTCTTGGCTGAGGATAGTCAACGAGGAATAAAAAACATACAACGATTTTCTTGGAGTGATTTGTTTTTGCCTCCTCCATTTCACATATCAGCAGATACATTTATCAACCAGAATGCAGCTGTTCTCACGATGTTTTCCTTTAACGAAAGCAAGTAGTGGTCTATGGAAACTATCATATATGAGTCTGATTGGTGTACAAACTCATAATGCATGAGTAGGATTTGAAATTAGGATTTTTCAACAACAGGTGCACTCGACCACCAATTGCTTCATGGATCAAAAACTGGGCATTTTACAAAAGTCTACGTATAAGGTTCTCTGTGCTCCACAGATTAAATTGCGTTCGATCTCGTGGGAATGGCGCTTTATAAAGCTCACAAAAAGCACATGCAATATACGCGGCGCGCGGCGTAAAATTGTATGGGCGTTGATTTTGCACAAAGGTTCAATAGGTCGCAAGCAAGTTCTGCAAATAAACTATAAAGATTTTTCCTGTATCAGCTGAACCTAAAACGAGATAGATTAGGATTCTCAGTCGATTACGCATTTAGATGCGCTAAGTGCGAATAAAGGATACTTTTTCTTTGTCAATTCTCAATGGGAGCCTGTGGGAATTCCCAAAGAAAGCTGATGCAGCTAATGGAATATGTTTACAACAACAACTGTTGTCAACAATTGGTTTGTGGTTTTGCGTTGTATGGTCAACACAGCGGTAGTGCGCCACATTAGAAGTGAAGATACAAAATTATCTATTTCTGATTGGTTTTGAGTGTAAAACTGATACATAATAAAAATATTTGTTAAAAAAAATCTACTTTACTGACTTTACTACTAATTTTGTAAACTTGAAGGTTTCTATGAATGGAAATGGATGTTTTTCTCTATTTCACGCAAAAACTAATAGAGGGATGTCGAAGAAATTTGGTAAACATACAAATTTTGTACCTACTATAACATAGGGTACTTTTTTATCCCAAAATTCCTACTGGACCGGAGCCCCGAGGTGCAGTTAGTATGTCATAAAATAAGGAAAATTTAGGAGCTAACAAAATCTGTTTTTTTTTCCTTATATATATTTTTTTCACTCAGGCTGCTAAGCGCCAAGGCTTCCACCACCCTCATCAACGGCCGCTATACAGCGGTGACGAGCACGTTCGTCAAGATCAATGCCTTGCCCCCCACCGTGGAGATCCTGTGTGACATGCAAGTCCCACTAGCTAACTACTTCAGCAGGAAGAGAGAGATATTTTATAGAGGTAATAATTGAAGCAATAGAGTTATACTTTATATGGCGCCATTACTCGAAAATTTATTGACGTTTCTTGTAGCTGGCTATCTCGCTCAGAGAATAGGCAAAGCATTGCCTTTCATTTGCAATGCTGTCAACCTCGGGGCACGTTACCTCAGGGCAACTAATTGCCGGGACTGGCATTATTGAAAATATATTTTTTTTAATTGTTTAATTTTAGTTTTATTTATTTCATAATTTAATTTTAGGGTTTTTTACTTACTTACTCCACTGGCTCAGTGACCACAAAGTGGATCTTGGCCTCCGATACGAGGTTAGGTTTATTAAGTTTATAATTTTAATAAGATTTTAATTAAGTTGTGTACCTAACCTATGCTTAAATATTTCAATAAAACTTACTTCAGAGTAATTTTTACAAGTCAAATTAATACATTTAAGAAACAAGGTCCGGGTAATGCTGGTTAAATCTCTATCAGTTCACGAAAAATCCGTGTGATTTGAAATACATTTATTTTAATTCCATATAATTTTCATCAGAAACCTTCCAAAATATAACCGAGAAAATTAATTCGGACGTTTCAGATCTGAGCAAAATGCTATTCACGAAATAAATTTATTCATTGACATACTAAATATTTCCATGGTTAATTTATGCCAAGATGGCAGATTTCTCCCGGGATCCGAGCGTAATGTGGTCGATTTTCATATTCCGACTGAAACCATTTTCATTGCCCAGAGGTATTTCATCGAGTCGATTAGTTCCGATGTAAATTTTCTTGATGCCTTCCGCAAAAAATATCTTAGGTTCCTTTAAATACTTTATTTGAAAATGTTCTGTTTATTGTTTTTATGTAGAAATTTTTTTTTTGTTTTTTTGTAGACATACACACACACATACATGTCCTACTGCTGGGCAAAAGCCTCCTCACTCTCTTTCCATGTGTATCTCTGGTCTTTTCTAATCACTTTCTATCGAATGCCCTAAGTTCATCCGACCATCTTGTCTTAGGCCTTCCTCGCTTTCTGTGCCCATCAGCTGGGACCCAGGTAGTAAGTATGTGTGTAAGTGTGAGAGCCCAACTTTTGGGATGCATACGGCCAACGTGAACCGTCAATTCTAATACAGTACATACATACATAGAATCACGTCTTTATCCCTTTCGGGGAAGACAGAGCTAATAGTCGTGAGACTCGAAGGCCACGCTTAGCTGAATAGTGGGCTCTCTGATGGAATAGAGATTCAGGTGTATTGACAGGTTTCTAGCCCATCGCCTATGAGTGGAGGAATATGCTTCCATGCTGGTCTGGGAGGGAAGAAAAAACATAGAATGTGCCAGCTGCTTCTCTTCCCGCGCAGATTGTAAAAGTCAATTGAGGGAAAGGGCTTTAAACTGGGGATTCCTCCTAATATTATACTTAATTAATAAATATTACTTTCTTTCTCAGATCCATTACCAACTACCACTGAAGAACCATCTTCAAGATATACACAATTCGAAAAAGATGCAGGTATGTTTTTGTCAAGATTTTTATGATAACTTATATTAAGTATACACAGAACTTTGAATAATAGGAAAATCCTATGCGGTCAGTCGCAGGCAGTGACAAAATTATGGATCTATGCTACTTCTATTTGGATTATATTATTCCAATTCTGTGATGTTAAAGTTCCCGCTTTTGTGTAAAATATGCTATATTTAGATCTAACAGAACTTTGAAATCCCAGGCTAATATTTATTATGTTATTATACAACAATTTATGAGGTTATTTATTGCTTACTCCATCATCTGGGGAAAAAGTTATGATCTTTAAAACGCCGAACAGATTTTCATTAATCAATTACTAAAAACTATAACCAAGTATATATCGTCCCCTTACTGCATAAACCAACTAACTGCATAAATCATAGTTTCGAGAAATCAGCGTTTAAAGGTTTGCACTGTCAAATTCCTATTAAAGATATAACCTATCAGGAATATGTTTGTATTTTTTGATTGCTTATTTCATTAGCTGTGGGCTAATAAGGGCTAAAGAAACAGAAATAACCGAAATACTGGTTAAAATTAAGGAATAATATTGAAAAATCGTGCAGATAAATGGTTTTAACTGTAGAGACTTTTTTATTTAACGACTTAAGTGCACATAAATTTACTTGATGAGTTAAGTAAATATATAGAATAAATTGAAAATACTCCAAAACTCGGCTAAATTTAATAAAATAAAATAAATTTGTTGCTAAAATGAAACAAAAACACAAAGTACGCAGTCATTATCAGTGTAATGCCATTTAATACTAACAGACAATGTATCAAAATGTTATTCCAAACACAGAAACATTATAGAAAATAGCCAACAATTCGTTATTGGTTCAAAATCAATTTAAATTATATCAAAAATACATACAAATACGAAAATATAACAAATAGCTAAATAGCTAACAATTTTTGATAAACTATGTACCTTCAAAGCTTTGACAAGTTTTTTTTTATAAAAGATGGGTCTGCTCTTGGCCACAATTTTTCCCGAGGACAGAGATGGGGTCTACAGTGTAACGAGTTTACCCAGAAGCAGCCTATTCACTCTGGTTTTAACGAGTGTTAGGTTGTGTGCTCAGGAACACAGACGCAGGCAGGCCATTCCTTCACTGTGCGCATTAAAAATGTTGACGAAAAGTGCTTCTTGCGTACGTGAGGAATATCAACCAAGAAGGGATGATAGCCCACAGTGCTTCTGGATGTCCGATTGAAAAAAGGGGGCGGTATGAGCTTATGCTGCTTATGAGTATACTCCCCGAAGTTCAACTGAAAACCGATAGACAGGCAACTTTTTGACAAAGAGCTAGGTTGTGAAATTTAGCGTTCGTCAATTTTTCATCGCTGATTATTCTCTTGGTTATGCTTTAATAGAATCCAATGTGGCTAGTTGGTACTTCACCGAGCCTAGCTTTATAAAAAGTATAAGAAGCTGTCCACGTGAAGTAGCGCTTAACCCTGTCAAGAATAGCCAATTTTTTGGCAGCTGATTGGTCTTTAGATTCGACGGTAGTGCCGAAGTTGAGGTTTTTGGTCAGCTCCATGGCAAGGAGTTCAAGCTTGTCGGTTATGGGAACCAATGTACCCCGAAAAGTAGGTGCCAGGATAAAAGGGCTCCTTTTTGCGGCGAATAGACACGCCTGTGTCTTGGAAGCATTAAAACTGACCAGATTATTCTCTTCGATAAGTAGTCTAATGTTTGGTCGTTCGCTCAACCATGGTCTTTCCCTCATGTTTTAATTGATCTCCGTCACTACTTGCACTGCAAAAATACAGTCACCGCACACACCTGACCCCCCTGAGATAGGATTCAGTGCGGAAGGGCGTCAGTTTTATCTGCCCCTGACTGTACCTTTCCACAACAAGTACTGCCATTTGCATATCTGTCACAAAAAGGACTGACCCCTGAGGAACACCGATGACCACTTTTTCGGTCACTCAGGAATTCAGCTATCCAGCTACAGGTGCCAAACACTGTCAAAAGCTTTAAAGATGTAAAGAGAAACAATATGTTTTCCGATGGCCTCGCCCCAACAGTGTGTTATCCACACAAGAAGATCCCCCAGCAAATCGTTCCTGGCGGGAACCATAATGATGATCACTAAGATCATTGTCTTCTAGGTATGCGAGCAACTTTTTATTGTAAAGGTAATCAAGATAACTTTTTATTGAGAAGATAATCAAATAAAAATCAAGATTAATTAAAGCTCTGCGAACCTCTTTATTACGGATTGTCATCTCGGGTATTTAAGAATCACAACGAGGTATGGTTGCTTAGAGCCATAGTCGAGACGCGAATTGAGTTGCAAATAAATTTGCTTTCTCAGTTGAGCCAGTGAACCATCTGGCTTATGCATGGGAGGCAGTGAGGGACGGCAGAAGTTAGACTCAACCGATTTCAATAGGAACCAGAACTGCTTGCAGCTGCCCGGTGGTTAGGCAAAATGTAAAGAAAACTTAGGTGGGTCCGTGCACATTTTGCGTCAGACCCTATCAAAAGTATTCACTATAACAACAAATTTAAACCAGACGAAACGCACAGTGCCGGCCGTTCAAAACTCGACTAAACGGGGGACCGCGCCGCGAAACGCCTCCGCGCGAAGAAATAACGTGCGCTTACACGGTTTTTGCTGACGGGCTAAATGTTATCCAAGTTTCAAATCCTAGAAACAAAACCAACAAAAGTTACATTATTTTGTTTTGGTTGTACAAATTTCTCTTTAGTGTAAGAAGTTGTGAAGCAGTAAAACAGATTAAATAATGATTGCATATTTTTGAAGTATTAAAAATTAATAATTTTATCACATAGGCGATTGCAAAAAACTGGTAATAGCTGTGAAGTCTCTTTTTGCAGTTGCCAAATTGGGATTTTGCTTCAAAGTTTAAAAAGCCAAAACCATTAAAAAGTATAACTGATTTTCTCTGTGAATATTGTACAAAAATTTTC
The DNA here is from genome assembly GCA_018467065.1 of Ephestia elutella. Lineage (NCBI taxonomy): Eukaryota > Metazoa > Arthropoda > Insecta > Lepidoptera > Pyralidae > Ephestia > Ephestia elutella. Next base: position 18,978,233 of record CM031576.1, on the reverse strand, counting down.
TATAACCGATATATATTGGTATTTTCCTGTCCATTATTTCCAAAATGACACGGTAAGTTACCTTAGCTAAAAGCTAAATCGGGAACGAAGCGTAATATCGAAAAACGGGTTTTACCAGTATGTAGATCTTGAAGAGGAGATTCCGAAGGTATCCTTAACTCATTTTTGATAAAAAGTGACTTTAGTTGGTTTATGCAGTAAGGGGACGATATACACAACCATATACCTTCATATTTAATGAATTCCATAGTTGACTGTAATGAAATTTAGCATTTCTAAAAAAAATACTTCAAAAATAAGAATACTTAATGATTTATTTTTTCGCAGGTCACTTCCAGAAATCAACACCGATGATAATTTCCATTTCCTTATTATTATGTCTATTACGGCAAAAGATTAGTTGAATGTATAAAATATATGGATAGTCTTGTAAAAATCTAACTAAATTAAGCATCTCTTATGGGTTGTTTTAAGATAATTAGGAATTTAAGGAATATTATTGTAAATATCCATTTATCATAGATTACGTGTAGTGAATATGAAATATTTGTGAAACGACATACACATTTTTATTTGGAAGTATCTTTAGTAATTGTTTGTGGAACATTTTAGGTCAATGTTACACAAATAGTGTTATGTTTATTTTTGTTTTGTTAAACTAAACTAAATAAACTTATATCAAATTTGATAGGTACTACTTTGGTTATCGGTACATTAGTTTTATTACCCAAGCAAAAATATAATGGTTTAAATTTGTTGGTTCACTAATAAGTAAGTAAATTCGCAAAAGTATGAATGAATCACAATGCCTAAAATAAATTGTGTGATTAAACTCGAATGATTTCGAAAATCTAAAGAGACTCAATCCTAACTAATATTATAAATGCGAAAATGAGTTTGTTTGTTTGTTTATTACCTCTTCACGCTTTATCTACTAAACCAATCTTCCTGAAAATTTGCATACACATAGCTGGAAGTACGGAGAAGGACATAGGGTACATTTAATCCCGGGAAAAAGCACAGTTCCCATGGGAAATTCACGCGGACGAAGCCGCGGGCAAAAGCTAGTAAGATATACAAATGCTGTTTGTAATCGGCCATTCGGAAGCGATTTCGCAATTTCACTGCGGAACCCCGAAACGATTACAAGAAAACATGGAAATTTTAATTATGTCTCCATTATTTCTTAATATTTACTGAGCAAAGCAATTCTGGGAAGAAACATCGTTAAAATTTTACAGGGAAAAATCATGATGGAAATAAATTACCTTTTACATGTTAATTAAATTGAAATAATTTATTCCGTTATATTCCAAAGATGTTTTTTCTCTAGTCGTAATTGGAAATATAAATAATAAATGTTCTTTGAGAAAAATATTTGTTTTAATTTCCTGGTGATTTTTGTGGGAGTTTTTTATGGACTTAATTTCAGAACGATTTATAGAATAAGACTTTGGGTATGCCTTTCATAGAAATCATTGCAAAAGTTCGTTTAGTAAATAAACTAATTTGTTTATTTGTTTTTCCTGACGTTTCTGTAAAATTACATTCATCGTGGTCACAACTAACTTCATTAATACGGTTAATATAAATAAAAGATTAGGTCTAAGTCCAGAAATAATTCACTAAATTTTTTAAAAGTCATGAATATTTTTGTAAAAAAACGAAAATGTTGGATTGTTTAAAACATTAAAGGACAACAAAGAGGACAATCATTTAAAGCGACGTGGAAAATCGCAGGTTGCATTAAAACTCGGCCATAACGTGATTGCTTACTCTCATCAACTGACATGTATTGCGGCTATGCACTGGACTGAAATTATATTTGTCGTTGTAGGTTTTTCGGTTTACTTCATGTGTTTATATTACACGTGAGATTTACTCTCTTTGAATTAAATAACAGTAATTAAGGCCCATTTTTAAAACATAATATTTAAATGCAAAAAAAATCTTATATAATAACCTATTATAACAAGGTAGGGTGAGTTGAGTTGAAACTTGAGTTTACTACAGTTAAACAGTTAGATCAAGATCTCCAGCGTTATGTGGGACTTTAAACTAGAAATATTACCAATTTTATAAAGTTGCGCCAGTGCTTATCTTTAACAATATGTTAAACATAATATTAAACATTATTATAAATAACACTACCCGAATCGTAAGAAGATTCCTTTTACTGGAGCTCTGATCACCGGTACTGCTAGTGGATATCGCTTTTTTTTATTTTTTATTGTTTTTTCATTAATTTAAATATTTTATACATTTTTTTACATTGTTTAATAATAAAAAAAATTGAAAATAAATACTTAAATAGTAACATAATTTTAACGTTTAAGAATATGGAATGTACCAGTATTTGTTTAAAGTATAGCTCTGGAAGTTTACGTCAATCTTCAATCCAGCATGTGAGTATAGACGTCATTGTGTCGAGTGCATACGAGAAAGTTCCCCTGCGTTATTTCCCACACGCTCACAATGACTGCTATTTTTTCATAGTACAGTCACACGAATTTGTTTGCTCCCTTTTCACAGGAGCTGAGTTTTATTGCTGGGAATTTTAGTTTTCAACAAAGGTAGGATGTATAGAAAATATTGCTATCTAAAAGGTAATATTTTATGGATATTACGCTGGATCTGATTTACATGTCAAAAAATTGCAGATAAATCCGAACTGCTGAACGGATTTTCTTGAAAATTTTATAAGCGGATGGCATAGAGCGCGCGGAAGTCCTTGTTGCTCTAAGGCGGATAGTGTGGCTCTTGAAAGTTAAAAATTTAATTTACAAAAAAAAAGTTTTAATTAAAAAAAAATCAGTAGCTGATTTACGTAAAAAATATTTAGCCCAAATTCTAAGTTGTACTCAGTTCAATACACAGTAACAAATTAAACCCAGTTGGCAGTATTTATTTTCACTGACTATACCGCTGAAATATTTACGTGGGTGACAGTACGTCCAATCCAATCCTCTCGCCAGTCTCACTGGATTGCATTGATAGTGCACCTGCGGATGAGACCAGATCAATTGCAGCATATTGAATTTATATTCGAAATGATTTATATATTAGTAACAAAAAATGTAAAATAATAACGTAGTAACGTATTATGTTGTTATAAAAAAAATACTGTAAATGTCGCATAAATTTATTTTGCAAATGTTCACTTAAAATAATCGTAGTTTGTTTATATCCTTTTAACACGACTGACCAAAAAGGGAGTGTTATTGTTTTCAGGGTTCAAGTATGTATGTAGGTTTGTTTGTATGTAAGTTTCTTTATTCCACCATAAGTCCTGAACGGCTTAACAGATTTTGATGTGAAAACTATTTTTAGATTTTTTGCACTCCTCCAAGTGACATAGGCTATGTAAGTGTTCAATCGTGTTTTTTACTTTTTAATAACTAGCTTGTTTGTTTAACGAATCATGTGACACAGTTTTCGGTAGATAGTATATACTTATCTATCTATAAATTTTATGCGAAAGATTGGTAGGTCATTCCTATATAGCGTCACTTAACGTGGTGATACCAAACCCACCGTACAAATAGCGGTATGATCAGGGATTTGAAGGGATTTTTTCTCCAACTATACAGCCGAGATATTTACGTAGGTGACAGTCCATCCAATTCAATCCTCTCACCTGTCTCACTGGATCACACAGGTATAGAGAGCGTACCTGCGGCTGATACTAGATTTGAGTACACTCTCCGTAAACATGCAGTTGGTAAAATTGAATTTGATTTGGTTAAAATCACATAACTCTGAATAATGTCCTATTGCATTCTATTGGCAAAAATATTTTTGCAAGACATTTTTTTTTTTTTTTGCCTTAGTTATCAGTCAAATTCCTTGTATCAAGCAATAAAGGAATTGTTTGTTGTTCGTATGTTTGGAAAGAATATAAAGAACTCGATTACAGTTCTAAACTAACATAACCTTTTTTACCAATTATTATAAAAAAAGTTGCCTATGTTTGACCCCGGGTTGTCAACTAAAGCCATACGAAATTGCATCAAAATCGGTCTAGCGCTTTAGCCGATAGACAGACAGTCTTTCACATTTATAACATTAGTATTAGGATTGTTAAGAAAATTATATTTTAATCATGATGATGTTGCCGCGTACTTATTCATGGATCCAGTCAGGTGCGTTGTATTTTTTAATCAAATTGCGTGCTACACCTATCCATCTCAATATCAATTTACGTCCAAAACTCATCTAGTGCATACAAAACTTCCAATATGCAGTTAGAATTGATCTGCTACTGAGAGTAAATAATCCCAGAGACTACCACTGTTAAAATACATATTGGAAAGGGAAATTTTAAGCTGTCTTAAGTCAGACTTAGCTTAACGACTGTCATCTAGCAATGACAATGGGGATTAAAACTTCAAATAGCAGCTAATCTGATACCTTCAGAATTGTTCAGCATACACTTGAAAATGTCTGGTTTGAATTTATGTTGTGAAGGTTTATTTTTATGGTGTGACAATTTTATTTAAAGCTAATATTAAAGAGACAAATTTTTATTTTTATTCGTTTAATAAATAAGTAACACATATTTTTTTAGTATTAAAAAGTAGTCTTGTCTTAACTTGAATTTTAGCACACAGCTATAATTAAGATTAAAAATTACATTAAATAAGGATAAAAGTTCTGAAATGCAATAATATGCCTTTTTATCTTGTTTTTTTGTATGTTGATAGATTATTATTATTAAACTGGAATGAATCATGAAAAAGAAGAAAAAGATCGTTTGTTTGGCTGCTATGACAGAACCTAAAAGGCTTTGTTTTTACACATTTGCGTTCTCTCCTGCAGCAGCATTGTTTATGGGTTTATTATCAAGAATTTGTCGTAAAAAAAGCTTAGTCTCTATACTTTTGTCTTCTCTGCCTGGATAAAGTTGTACTATAGTACAAAGAGTATCATAGAAAGATGAACAATTGCTTGTGGGTTTGTCCGCAATAATATGTCGTAAAAAGCTTGGTCTCCATACATTTGCCTCCTCTACCTGCTAGCAGCTGCAACATTGCATGCAATTCACACGGGGGTACTTCCAGTTATTATTGCGACTGTCGATTGCCCATTGGACCCGTAGATTGTGTTGTCTATAGGTACTAAAAGAGCTGTAAAATTACTCTTATTTGCTTCTGTATGTTCAGAGAAAAAAAAATAAAGAGATGAAATAAAATCTAGGGAGAGTCATAAAAGAAACAATATTTCTTTTGTTCTTTGATTCACACGCAGTTTCCAAAAAGAAATAATTATCCTAATATTATAATCGCGAAAGTGAGTTTGTTTGTTTGTTACCTCTTCACGCTTTATCTACTGAACCAATCTTCCTGAAATTTCGCATACACATAGTTAGAAGATAGGGTACCTTTCATCCCGAAAAAGCGCTGTTCCCATGGGAAATTCAAACGAACGAATCCGCGGGCAAAAGCTAGTGTTTGTGTTGTAAACGCAAACGACGTCAAATTATCATGATCATTTTCATTATTTTTACTTTAATAATAGATTCGATGCAGTATGTATAAATAATACACACTGCATCGTTCCGTGTGCTTCTGATTAATAATCGTAACATGCATTTTTTTCTCATTTAAAAACTTAATAACGAAATCATTACAGAACATTGTAAAAAGGTATTATTATTGACCCTAGAATAATTTAAAAGAGTCCATTATAAGCCGTAGACGGTATTCCCCATTCGATGCTCTTCAAAATAACAATTTTGCGGCGATGTAAAACAGTAAAATACGCGACCCGCGGGAAATTTGTTCGATCCTAAGCTGAGGAATAACTTGTATTCGATGTCTTCTTCACGTCTTTCATGTGGTAAATATATTTCCTGGCTTTACGAGTAACATTTTATATTTTGAAAATAAAATGAAATACATGAATTGTCATCTGTTTTCTAAGTTTAATCGCTAGAGTTTATATAGAAGGTACCAAAATCAAAAATCAAGATCAAAAATTATTTATTGAAACTTGGCCTTCAAAGAAGGCTCTTTTTCGCGTCAAAAACTAATTACATAATCATATATTATGTCTCAAAGCTACAAATTACCAGCATTTCGGAACGACCACTGCTGGGAAGAAATGCCGAAAGAAACTCATGAAACAGTATTTGGTTTAACCTTTTCGCAGACAATAAAACTTAGTTATTTATCCATAACTTTATACATACAATAAACCATAGAATTATTAAAGAATAAACGAGACACAGAAGAAGCTTAATTGCTATCACAGCTTTATACGTTTACTTTTTGCAGGGTTATATGATGCAATTAATTTATCTACCGTATAATTGATGGTTAAACAAACTTACCTTAATGAAGTTTGACCATAATTATACAAGACGTTGCTTCCGAAGATATTTAATTCAATTCACTAAGCAGCTCGCTCTGCTATGTACTAGGCATGACACAATTTTTAGAACCTAAGGATAAAATGACATATAATAAAATAAGTCCAAAATTTACATCCGACATTCGTCCCACCCCTATATTTTACCGGCGGCGAAAAGCGGCGGCGCCCCACTTCATTCCTTTAGAACAAAATTTCGAAATGTGGCGCTTGGGATATCGTAATATGTATTTAACATATTGATTGGGACGGGTGGGTTATAAATATCTTCGGAAGCAACGTCTTGTATAATTATGGTCAAACTTCATTAAGGTAAGTTTGTTTAACCATCAATTATACTACGACGTTGCTTCCTCGATATTTAATTCAATTCACTAAGCAGATGTTTAGAACCATTGCGAAATTTGCAAGATTTTTATTTTTATATCATTATAATAATATTAATTATTATTTTTTTAAAGTGAGCTATTAAAAATGTATCCTTAGATACTTTGATATAGGATGGTTAATTACATGAATAAATACAAATGTAGTTGTATCTACGATTATCTTCCATAAAGATATTAGATATAAACAAAAAAAAATACGAAATTGGAGAAAAAAAAAAAATTCTTCGAATAGGCTATGTGATGCAATGCCATTACGGTTTTTTTATTTTGTAATGCAAAATGGTGAAAAATATTAAAGCTTATCAAATACAATGTTTAACTTCTGTAGGGTACAGACTTTGGTTGCTAGCCTTGATATTTTGGGAGAAAAAGTAGTTAACAAGAAACAGATTAAAAGTTCTATGAGTATACCGTATGGGACAATAATTAACATAACCAAATTAACACTATAGTTATTTCCTGTGAGACAGGATATTTTAACAGGCTTATTTGGGAATAAGATATGTTAACTTTAAAACGTAAATATTTGCTAAGAGAGATGTGATGGATGAACATTTTTTAGTCTGCAATAGCAAACTCAACGCAGGCAGAGTTGCTTGTTCAGAGTTAATTTACGAATAGCGACTAGAATTTTTACTACCTATGTAAGAAAGCTTTATTGTATTGATTATGAACATATACTTCTAGATGGGTAATGTGTCGAGTTGAAAGGACACTATACTAATTTAGGATTCTTTCTATAAGTACTCGAGGAATATCTTCACCTGACAAATATATATTAGTTTGCAAGAGAAAAAACATGAATATGCAAATTTGAGGTCGGTACATTTCTGCTGAAATATACTGTTTATATAAACTACACTGTTTTTATAGACTGTACTTAGCCGAATATATAGGTGAATCGGCCACAGTCATAGAGTATAAACTATAGGTAGTATTAGGTACCTACCACAGTACGATGATTTCACTATAACTTTTGTTATGAGTACGTACTCGTATGCACGAGCCTTTAGTTAGAACTATTAACGAAAGACTGAATTCAACAAACGAAATTAAAGTGTACTTTCTGTACAAGCTTATTATGTTTCCAGTAACAAATACATATTATAAAGAAAATAGTTATGTCCGAAAAAGAATCTAAAAGTTCTGTAACGTATAGGCAAATGACGTGTAATGACAAGAGAGTCTTTAATTGTGATTAGATTCTCGATAATAGATTATTTCCTTGTGCCAAATGGTAACTTACTCACGCAAGTCGTTGCAGATGACCTTGGCTAGGAGTAATTTGTAATAAATACAGTAGCTGTAGAAAAAATAAAGGTCCATATTATACTACTATACATCTTTTTTTTTTTTTTTTGTTATTGATCAAAAAATTCGCATCCAAATCACTAAGATAGATATCTATAATTATGCTTCCAGTTGTTGAAATAAATTTGTTAATAGAATGATGGGGGATATTAGTACTAAAGATTCGGGTTTACGTAGAATATTCAACACATTTACGATAAGAAAAAAAAAAAAAAAACCATTGCCATATTGGCTATTTGAATAAATCCCCATAAACAGAAACTAAAACAACATACTGAGTATCTAATATTGTTCAGTACTTGCTTGCTCAAGCTAGAGCTAAGGGCTAATGTCTAGTTCTTAAGAAACAAGTGCTTTGTTATCTTACTTTAATTTGCCCAAAAAAGAAAGCACTGCTCTTACTGGCTTAAGGTACTTTTATTCCATTTATAAGGTGCTTTAGAGCGTTGCTGTTGTACAACTACAGTGAACGTAAAAGCCGGTTAATTGGATTGATAAGCTTGATCATATGTAAGTATTGAAATATAGTATGTAATAATAAGTAAGTACATAATCTCAGTTTGTAGTAGGTATCATTACTTATTGAATTTGGATGCAATCTGCAAAAAATCAGTCAAGAAGCTGAATCTTTATGTATTATAATCTTTATGTATAAAACTTTATGTATGTGTTCTTTATGTATAAAGATACGTGGGCAACTGTCAGTGAAGCGAGTTGCTAATTATAAAAAGATAAAGAGACTGGTATCGGATATTGACCCGATATTGGGTGATTCCGGAGTCACCCGGACTGACAATGAAAAAATTTCATTATACAAACTTTTAGGAGAAAATTGATCGCCTGAACAGTTTATTTAAAATACTGTCAAATTTGACGCCATACTCAATAGTGACATAAAGTACCTGTTTTATATATGAAATATATAGGAAATAACTAATTGATCGATTGATCAGTCGATTTATTAAAAGTATTTAATAAATGTACCAGACGTGTATATTGTAAATTATCTAAATTATGTACATTTGGTGAATAATCATCTCGATTGATGAGTGGATTTCCTTTCCTCAGTTTACCGAACTCCGTTTCCCAACTTTCTCTTGAGCTCTATGTGTTAAACCCCAATGTTTAGATATTTGGTATGAGTACATACCTGTTATGATGACCAGCAATGGTCAGCGATTTTCATCAGTCCTGATGTTCAAACATTTATAACAACAGATACATACAGATAATCTGTCTGTGTGACTTCGAGTCTCACAACTCTTGGCAGTGGCCAAGAGTTGTGAGACTCGAAGTCCGTGCTTAGCTGAAATGAACAGAGCTGAGTTAATAATGACAGTGCATGGTTATAACATCATTATAGTTCTAAGAACTTACGCAGCCAGAAAAAAATAATACTTGACTGTATCAGTCTAGTAAAGTTTTGATAAGTATGAGATACTTAAAGGGTGTTCGAATTGTATAGTAAGATACACACTTTTGTTACATGGTTATCATCTGATAATATTACTATTTGCATAGTTATACTTCGGATAATAGTTTGTCTACGATAGCTTCGGAGTTCTATTGCGTATATCTGGCTGATAATGTGTAGATTTGGCCACAATCGCATTGTAGTTCTGTATATGCTAATATAAGTGTGTATAAAATAAATAAGTAAGTAAAAATACTTTATAAACCAGGCTACGATCGCGTCGTAGTTCTAATGGGTAATAATGTGTATACCTGACTACAATCGCGTTGTAGTTACATAAGGTAATAATCATCATCATCATCTCGAGTCGAAATGGCAAAAAATTAGACTAATTAAAATTTCATAATAATGTGCACACGTGACTACAATCGCATTGTAGTTCTATATGTGCTATTATATAGGTGTAGAATATAAACTAGACTACGATTATATCGTAGTTATATTGGGTAATACTTAGCGCGAAGATTTTGTAGTTAAGCCTCTTGATTGGGCCCGTTTTGCGTAAGGAGACTGGGCAGCTGCATATCTTCTGCGTTGTTGTTGTTCTTCTATCGGACTATATGTGCTTGACTATAGTCGCTCTGATTACAATCGCATTGTAATTCTAACCCCGTCTACAATCGCATTGTAGATCTATTGGGTCGGAGCACACGTGACTACAATCGCATTGTAATTCTGTATGTGCTTGACTATAGTGTAAAACCCTGATTACAATCGCATTGTAATTCTAAGGGTAAATGTGTATCCCTGACTACAATCGCGTTGTAGTTCTATTGGGCAGTGCACACGCGACTACAATCGCATTGTAGTTCTATATGTGCATAGCACAGTCCACACGTAGATCACTCGTAGTCCGCCCGTAGATCACTCGTAGTCCACCCGTAGATCACCCGTAGTCCACCCGTAGAGTACCCGTAGATCGCCTGTAGACTCCTCGTTGACTACCCGTAGACCAACCGCCATCATCATAGCTATTTTAATGTCCCCAATATTGGGGCACTGTCCTTCCCATGGATGGGTAAGGAGGATTAGGGCACCAAGTGGGCCCAATGGGGTTTGATGGGTTTTTAAGACTGTGAATACAGCTGAGACAGACCCATCCAGTGACTAACGAAGTAACGTTAAAATCGAAAAAGGTCAAATGCGTACAAAATAGGTACGTACGTTTTTATCACAATAAACAATTAAGCAATTGACGTAACGGATAAAGGTTTACTTTTAAATGTTGCAATGATGATAGCTTATGCTTGGCTAAAATCTTGTTCACACAATTATTCCAGGATCTTCAGTATAGAATTGGACCCAGATTTATTGCGAATCTAAATTCTGAACATATTTGTTACATCGTAGTTCAATATTATTAATCTTTCACCAACAAATAACCCAATGGGGCCTTGCGTTTAACTTTTAACGACGGTCAGAACAATCAAGAAATAAGAAGAAAATTATCAATACATATGTAGATTCGTGATTTGCATTTCGTGATTTGCCACGAAAAAATGTTTTTACAAAGGTAAAACTTAAACATGTGACGTATATTATGGTTACGATTCATGTAAAATCGCAACTCAGGACGCGATATACTATTCGCGATATTGTATTATGCAACATCATGCACAGACAATTCCAAGATAAAAGGAAGGTAGGTGCATAGTTGGGTCAGCGGAGAAAAAAAAATCAATTGGTCACGACCGTTGTTTGTTGAGTTTATGATTAAATGTTATCAAAGTACCCGCAGGGGCACACAGGTGTGATGTAAAATCACGGTTATAAAAATAAAATAAAATAAAAAATAAAAAAGCCTTTATTCTACCAAAATTTACATACACTTTAAACAAACTACAAATAAACTAACTACAATTTTCGGAAGTCGCCTGTTTGGCGTAGGCCTCCCCCAGCTTCTTCCACCTCTCTCTACTTCTCGCCTGTCCCATCCAGTCTGCGCCACATCTTTTCCTAAATATGTCACTCCAGCGTGTCCTTGGTCTTCCCTGCTTTCTCTTTCCATCTCTAGGTATCCACTCTGTACTTTTCTTCGCCCATCTTTCATTTTCCATCCTACATACATGCCCAGCCCATTTCCATTTAAGATTCCGTATCTTCTCAATGATGTCTGTAATTCTAGTTTTTTCCCTAATAGCTTTGTTTGTAATTTTGTCCGATATTTTTATTCCTATCATACTTCGCTCCATTTTCCTTTGATGTATCGCTAGTCTGTTTTCGTCTTGTTTCCTAAGGGCCCATGTCTGACATCCGTATGTTACACATGGCAATATTGTAGTGTCGTATAATTTTCTTTTCACATTAAGATCTATATTCTTATTTTTCATTACTTCTTTCAAGCTCCAATATCGTTTCCACGCAATAGCTATTCTTCTATTTATTTCATTTTCTGTTGTGTCTTTAAATGATATTAGTTGCCCCAAGTAAACATATTCTTCGACATATTCTATTTGGTAATCCTCCACAATAATTGGTTGTTCATCACAATTTGTTATAATTTTTGTTTTTAAACTGTTTAATAGAAGTCCAACTCTCTTACTCTCTTTTACTAATTCGTTTATCATCCTTTCTAATTCTTGTGGCTTCTCCGCAAATAACACTATGTCATCCGCAAAACGTAAGTGGCTGAGATACTCCCCATCCACCTTTATCCCTCTATTTTGCCAATTGATGTTTCTAAATACCATTTCTAGTACCGAGGAAAATAATTTTGGGGAAATTGGGTCCCCTTGTCTTACTCCTCTTTTGATAGAGAAGTCTGGTCCTTCTGTCTCTAGTTTTATTTTAGCCGTACATGCAGAGTAGATAGCACTCAGCAGCTCTACATACCGACTATCGACGCCTTGTTGCCGAAGTGCTTTCCAAATGGACTCGTGATCTAGAGAGTCGAATGCTTTTGTGTAATCTATAAAACATAGGTAAAGCGGTTTGTTGTATTCTTGTACCTTCTCTATTATTTGCGTCACGACCTGGATATGATCCATTGTGGAATAGTGTTTTCGGAATCCTGCCTGCTCACGAGGTTGTTGTTCATCCAGTGCTTTTGTTAATCTATTAAGTATGATTTTCGAAAAAATCTTATAAATGTTGGTCGTGAGGCTTACTGGTCTATAATTTCCTAAACAAGATGGATCCCCTTTTTTGTGCAATAGGATTATTATGGATTTTGACCATTGTTGTGGTGTTGTCACTTGTTCACGGTTACGTTCACACAAAATCACGGTTACGTACGAGTAATAGTAGCCAATGCAACATAAATACGTAGTTATCTAACATTTTGTTAGGCATTATAACTTTTTCAAAGTATCGTTAATATTCAAACCAGATATCAGGTAATGAAAAAATACTTACATTTTTTGTTGTTTACGAGTGTTATGAATTTAAAGTACGTCATGGTCCACTGACACTGAAGTTATAAATTAATTTTAAGATATTCCAGATACTTGGAATATAAAGAAAATAAAAATATTGTTGTAGTGTGTGTGTTGCCATGCCCGCACACAAAAGCGAATGAAGTGGGGCGCCGCCGCGCTGCCGCCGGTAAAATATAGGGGTGGGACGAATGTCGGATGTAAATTTTGGACTTATTTTATTATATGTCATTTTATCCTTAGGTTCTAAAAATTGTGACATGCCTAGTACATAGCAGAGCGAGCTGCTTAGTGAATTGAATTAAATATCGAGGAAGCAACGTCGTAGTATAATTGACTTTACCTTCTACTTACTTTATATTGCTCAAGTTTCAGTCAATAAATTAAAATGAACGACTTTCGTTGGCAGAATTTAAGTTTAAAAATTATCTGTTACGTAACGCGTCGGATAGGTTAAAAAATAAACTCGAAAACTAAAATATCGAAGAATTCCTTTCTATACAACCGAGCGGTATATTGAAACTTAATAAGATTAATATGAATTTTTACTTTTCTCCATTAATTTTCATCCACTTTTCCGTATATAAAAAGGCGTATAATGTCAGTTTTTCGCAACTATTTCTCCCGGGAAGGACATCGAAGGCACATTATGGAGGCTTAGGATCTGAGGCAGATTTCCCCCGGGCGGCGTATTTCCAACCCGAATTATTTTTGAAGAACTATCGGCTTGCAATATGAACGTATGGTAAATTGACAAATTGATTTATCGTGTTTTTCCATGGTGTTTCACGTTATGGATTATGGAGTACTGTTGTAAAGTGACAAAGAATAAAACTGTGTAGTATTGGGTAGAATGAAGGAATAAAAAATTGTCTATTTTAATTTTTTCCCTAGCTATTAGTGTTCTATATAAGGGCCTCTCCTAACGACGTCCACGCATTTTTATTCTTGTACATTCCCTCCATTATTTGTCAAATCCCTTTAATTATCCGACCATCTCGTTCTTGGCGTTCTTCTCCTGTTAATATACCTATCAGTTGGAACCTGGTTATAATCTATGTCCAAACCCTTCAGTTGCATGATGACTGTCTAAAAAGGAATGTAATATTTTATGATGTATGTATTAGGGTGTCCCGAAAAACTGTTTTTTTAGCTTTGCTTAACTCAAGACGTCTCAAAAGTTGCGAAATCGATTGTAGATTACGAAAAACTAGTAATAAAAATATATAAATAAATCCTGTGGGTTCTACCAGATCGTCAAAGTTTTGAAAATTGCCATTTTAAGGGTGATAATTCGCTTTTTTTAAATTTCAGTTTCTGAAGTAAAAAAAGAATAATTATTGTTTTTTATATTTAGGTATAATCAATACACTACATTTTAATTTTCGTGTAAGAACACGTTGCCATCACCTTCCAATTTGTTAGATAACATCCTACAACTTTCGTCGAGTTTCAACTTAATTTCATACAACATGATATGAGCTTTTTTCGTTGCCTAAATAACTTTCTACGCCATAATAGTCAGTTCGGCTATAAGCTCAGTGTTAACATGAGTTTTGTAGTTTTAAAATAACTAATCTTAGGCGTAGGGAGACTAATTGTGCTTTCTTGGGTCCATACAAAGAACCTGACGATCGGCAACTCCCTACGTCATAAAAATAATTTTATTTGTTAAGAACGACCTTAAGCTCATGTATAGAGGAGTCAATCCATCTAATTCAGATGTATTTATACTTGAATCTCAAGATTATTAACAATATTTGGACCAAAGATTCTATTCCAATCGTAACGAATGTTCAAAGCTCTTAACTGAAGTTTCAAGATTCAAATGAAATACATTTGCAAGCTGCTAGATACAAAAGCATTTCAAATGACTATTAAAATACATCAATTTGTTTTTTAAAAAATCATAACGTTTGTTTTTGCGATATCTTTTCAAATAGAGGTACTTTTTAAAGTAGGATTTTAGCAATTGAATAACTCGAACGTTCGTTACGGTTAGCATAGAAACTTTGGTTCAAATATCGTTAATGTCTTGAGATACAATTATAAACACAAATGAATTCGATGGATCGACTCTTCTATACTTGAGCTTAAGGTCGTTCTTCACAAATAAAAAATATTTTATGACGTTCCTCAAAGTAGAGAGTTGGCGATCGTCAAGTTCTTTGTATGGACCCAAGAAAGCACAAATAGTATATCTACGCCTAAGACTCATTATTTAAAAACCACTAAATTCATGTTAACACTGAACTTACAGTCGCAACTGACTATTATGGCATATAAAGTTATTTAGCCAACGAAGAAAACTCATGTCTTGTTGTATGAAATTAAGTTAAAACTCGACGAGACTTAAAGGATGTTATCTAACAAATTGGAAGACTATGGTGGCGTGTTCTTACACGAAAATTAAAATGTTGTGAATTAATTATACGATCTGGTAGAGCCCACAGGATTTATTTATATATTTTTATTACTATTTTTTTCGTAATCTACGATCGATTTCGCAACTTTTGAGACGTCTTGAGCTAAGCAAAGCTAAAAAAAACAGTTTTTCGGGACACCCTAGTATGTATGTTTGTATTTATATACTTCATTTTTACTTCTAAACGCCTCCTTACTTACCTACACGGTTTTGACAGGTACGTATAATTCAGATGACTTTTGGCTTGAAAATCATTGAAACAACATACAAAACACATCACAAATTGATAGTTAACATTACCAGATGATCATCAGCACAGTGTAGCAGTAAGTTAGTTAGCATCGTGTGACAGAGTCGTATATCTCAATTTGTTTTGATTTAGAGGTCGCCGAAGCGGTACATTGAAATGCTCGCAGCGCTGACTCTTACAGTAGGGTTGGCACATAATTCTTCTTCTTATCGACTGTGTTATTACTGACACTAGTGTTAGATTTTATTCAAGTTGTCTAAAAGCATCTGCCATGACTTTTACGACTAACGCCATCTAGTCGTAGTAGCCGTATACGCACTAGTAAACTGAACAGTCAGCCAATGTGTAGATCTCCTCACGTTGTTTTCCTTCAACGGAAGCAAGTGGCGGTCTATGAAAACTACCGGCACAGAATTGGAGAAGACAGAAAGAATAAAAATATTTAGCACACATACAATATAGATACATAGATAGATCAACACTTTATTGCACCATTTACAGAAAGAACATACAAAGTACAGACAAAAGTAAATACAAAAATGAGCGCAAATGCAATTATGCATAATTATTTATATAGGCACATTATTATTGAGAAAAGTGGTATCTCATATCTTACTTAGATTGAGTTATTTTTGCCGTCAAAGACAAACGATAACCGCAAGTTAAACTTACTTAGCACTGTTAGCGGTATAAACTTTTGTACGTCTTAATTAGCTATTGTAGTTTTCAGTGGACGTTGGCTCAACTTTGTTAAGCTCACTTAATTTGGTACGTCATCTAGCTTTCGGTGATGGAAAACAATCGTAAAGAAATCTGGACACTTTCTGACTATTCAGTTTACTAGAATGTATACTTCTATAGGTACAATAGCTGCCGTTATATGGTGGTAGATGTCAAGTCATGTCAGGTGGCTTTAAGCGACTTGATAAAAAATCTGGCACCAATGTTATCTAACACAGAAAGAAAGTGAACTTTTAGCTTTTAAAGAGAGCATAAGGATTGAGAAAAATACATGGCGTAGAAGAATAAAAGCTATAGGTATCAATACGTAGAAATTATCTGAGATAATGAAGCTTACAATGATGATATACGATTATAGACTAATCGTGAGACAAGTCAATCAAACTAGCTTAATTTTGATGGGGATCCCTGTTAGTAACCTGTATGTAATCTTGTGATGTATTTTTCAACCAAGTTGCGACCTAACCTCCTATTACAAGACACAGTTTTAGTACTTTAGTTTTATCTCAAATACTTTTGCGAAAAGCAGCAAGGATTTTGTAAGAAATTCCTTGATGTTATCCTAACTAGCATCTTCTCCAACTGGACATCTGACAAATGGAGCTAGTGCCAACCCTAAGTATTGCCATAAATACGGGACCGTTGTACATTATTTATTGGAGCGAATCGAAAGGTATCCAGAGAGATACCGTGGTTTTCCCAACTCGGCTTGATTTATCAAAACATTACTTATACGATTATTTATCATTAATTTACTTCATTTTGTGACTTGTCTAGTAAGTTAAAAATAAATTAACTTAAAAAATATTTTTGCTGAAATATTGTTACTTCTTCTTCTTTTCGAGTCGAAGTGGCTATATTAAATGAAACCAGTACGGCCACCACGGCAATTGCAGTGTCGTTGGCCTCGTTGAGGTCCTCCATAGTACAGGAGGCAGTTAGGACATGCCAGAAGGTGGCCCATTGTCTGGATCGCACCACAATCGCACAGAGTTATGGTTGGAGAAGCCCCACTTTGTACTGTTATATTGTTACTTATTCTACTTTATATTAAAGACCAAGAGGATGTTTTGTTTACCATAATGTATCAAAAACATAAACTCGTGGACTAAAATACCTGACTACTTTTTTTCTTTTTTAGGTACCTATGTACAGGATAGTACCATCCATAAATTCTTTTATATTTTTATCCCAATTAATTAAAGTATAAATTAATGTTAACTCATTTAACAAACTTCTTCAATTGAATCAAATCGCGAATGTAACAAAGGCGAAACTTTTACTTTGGCAGACACTCAAATTGAAGTTCGGAAGAAAATTAAGGAGATAAACCTAGATGCCGTCCAATAAACGGAATTCAAACAAAAGGGCTATAAATTTAACGTTCCGATCCCAAAAACAATAAAAGGTTATTTATAAGAAAACAAATTTGTGAACTTTGAAGAAAACAACGCATTCTCCTTGGAAGTAATTGGATTAATTAAAATTAATTAAACATCTACTCCGTTGGATTCTTCGTTTGTAGTTTTAATTGTGTGCAGTTACGTTTGAGGAAATAATGAAAGAAGGAGAATAAATACGGATTTTTTGTGAATTTTAAAGGTGAATGAATATGCAAATGATTTTTAAAATAAACATCTGGCAGTTAGCAATATTCAAGTATATAATTTAATGATTTCTCCATTTCACTAACTATAACATCATGCCACATTTACCCGAAATTCTATTAAAGAGTACTGTGTTGCAGTTGCTTAAAAATATAATCCAGTAAACGTTTATTTTAATTACATTTGTGATAACACGAAATACCAAACGAGTGGTGTTTGTATAGCCAAATTGTGTTTGGCACTGACTGTATTACTGACGTTGAACATGTCTGATTTTGTTAAAATAAATTAATACAGCTCTGTAGGTGACTATTTAATTTTAAATGGTAGATGAATTTTCATTTTTATATTTTTAGGCAGTTAAAAATATATACTTCATTTTCGCACGAATAGGTGTAAAATAGTAACGTCTTTTTTGCTTTTTTGATAGGTTTACCTAAAATGTTAGGCTATTTATTATTATTAGTCGGATAAAATTCGGAGAATAATCTCTAACTAGAGCAATCTCTAGTCATTACTTTATATTTTTTCAGCATTTCTTCCGAAAACATACATCAGTAGTAGCCTATAAAATACCTATTGAATCTAAACATACAAGGTGTCAAAGTCAAAATTTTTATTGAAACTTGGCCTTCAAAGAAGGCTCTTTTTCACGTCGATAACTAATTATTTAATCATAATATTTTATGTCTCAAAGCTACAAACTACTAGCATTTCGGAACGACCACTGCTGAGAAGAAATGCCGAAAGAAACTCATGAAACAGTCTTGGTCGCCTATCATGCCAGAGGGGCTATTCATTAACTTTATACATACACTAGATTGTGTACAGTCAAAAATAAAATAAAATATAAGTAAAAAAATAATAATAATATAATAAAACATGTTATGTTTGTGATCAAGTAACCACAAAAGAACAAAAAATAAAAATAAAATTCGAATCAGGATCGAAGCAGGATCCCCTGGCAACACCCGTTCACAAGTTTGAACATTTTAGAAAAATAAATACTTTCAGTCACTTGAAGATCACAATACACGTACATGTTTAACAATTAAATGTCAATGTAATTAAATTTAAAAAAGAAAGGTAAGGTTATTTTTTCACAATATCAAAAGAATGTAATCAAGTGTGGAGTGGCGAAGTTGTAGGGAGAGACCAAACTTTTTTATCGTTCAAATAATCACTTATTGTGTAATACGCTTTATTCATCAAAGTATTTTTAAGATATGTTTTAAATTTTTGCATTGGTAAATTTATAGCCTCGTTAGGGAGCTTGTTAAACATTTTTACACTTTGACCCACGAAAGACCGCCGAACCTTTTTAAGCCTAAAGCAGGGCGTATAAAGTTTATTCTTATTGCGGGTGTTTATACTATGTACATCGCAGATTTTTTTAAAGAGGTTTAAATTGGATTTAACAAAAATAAGTACATTGAAGATGTATTGAGATGCAACAGTAAGAATTTTTATTGATTTAAAAAGCTCTCGTAGAGAATCGCGTCGTTTTAGCCCGTACATAAAACGAATTGCTCTTTTCTGTAATACAAATATTTTCCCAATCTCGGCTGCATTTCCCCATATCAATAATCCGTATGACATTATGCTATGAAAGTAGCTGAAATACACGAGTCTAGCTGTTTCAATGTTTGTGCACTGTCTTATCCTTCTCACTGCATAAGCCGCCGAGCTAAGTTTTTTGGCCGTGAGTTCAATGTGTTTATCCCACTTTAACTTACAGTCAACGGTAACGCCTAAGAATTTGACACTGTGTACCCACTCTAATACTTTGCCATTAACTATTAAAGGTATATCATTATGAGGTGCGTTCGAGAGAGAAAACTTTATACACTTGGTCTTGTCCGTGTTTAAAGCCAGGTTGTTGGTTGTAAACCAGTCAAGCACAAGTGTCATAGTATTACTTACATCGTCATAATTTTGACTATTTCTGTTGACTTTAAATAGTAATGATGTGTTGTCCGCAAATAAAACAACTTCACACAATTGTTGGGCAAGACATGGAAGGTCATTTATGTAAACAAGGAATAGAAAAGGACCGATTATGGAGCCTTGAGGCACGCCCATGTGTACCGCCGCGCTGCTGGAAGCAGCTCTGTTAACTTCTACTTTCTGAGTTCTGTTGTCCAGGTAAGAAGCTAGTACCTCAAGGGCCGTCCCAGTAACACCATAAAATTTAAGCTTGTTTTTTAGTATATTATGATCCACGCAGTCAAAGGCTTTTGAAAGGTCGTAAAAAATACCTATGACATCTTGGCTGGATTCCCACGCTTCATAGATTATTTGAACTAAAGTAGATGTTGCATCAGTAGTGGAACGACCTTTAGTGAAACCGTACTGACGATTATGTAAGATTTTATTTACGTTAAAATAAGAGACTAATTGCGTTAAAATTAATTTTTCAAATATTTTACTTAAAGCGGGTAATATAGAAATGGGTCTGTAATTAGTGGGATCATTTTTTGTACCCTGTTTGAATAAAGGAATAATTTTACTTATTTTCATGAGGTCAGGGAAAACACCCTCGGAAATGCACTTATTGAAAATCACAGTTAGATGAGGAGCAATCAAATCAATAATACTGCTCAGAACTGCGACAGATATACCCCAGAGATCCTCAGTATTTTTCATGTTGAGTGCCTTATACGCAGATAAGAGTTCATCCGATGTGATACTTCTAAATCTAAAAATGGACTTAGGATCGGAGGCATTTCTTTTTAATAAGTCATCTGCAGCACTGGGACAAGAGGAGAGGGATCCAGTGATATTCTTAAAAATATTGGCAAAAAAAATTATTGAATACGTTGGCTACTATCGTAGAAGTTATGGTTTTATCACCAATATTTAAAGAAATATTATTGTCGCGCGATTTCGATTTGCCTGTCTCGTTATTGATAATAGACCAAGCAGCTTTGATCTTATCATTAGAGTTTTTTATTTTATTAGTCAGATATAAAAGATTTTGCAGCAGCACATACCTTTTTAAAAGTTTTTGAATAACATCTAACATATGATACAAATTCCGGTTTAAAATTATATTGTTTTTGGCCATACAGTTCATATAGCTTATTTCTACTAATATAAATGTCATTTGTGGCCCAATCGCAGAAATTTAGTTTTGTTTTCTTATCAAATGTTTTAAGAGGAAAAGATTTATTAAATTCTTGTTTCACTGTAATAAAAACCTCATCATAATGGTCATTCGGATTTTTATTTGGGTCTATTTCAGGCAATTTTTTATTTATAGATTCGCGAAAACGCATTTTTCCGGTGCTTAGTCAGCGGCCTACAGGTTACAGGAGCGGAGCTAAGGTTAGACTCTTCTGTCACGTGTCAGTGACACCTGTTGACCCAGGTGGTCAGACCCCAGACAGGCAAAAAGCTTTTCATCTGAGACCGAGTGTGCGCAGAGATTCCGGACAAACCAAGTGGCGGGAAGATTCTGTACCGAAACTTTGCCGGGAAAAAACCCACCGGTAAAATTAAGTACCGGGAAAAAATCTCCACGCGGCACCACGTTTGTCCGACTAGACCCTAACTAACTTAAGCTATACGCAGACTGCTACCACCATAGTTTATAACGGGAACTACAGAACCCTGTATATTAAACCTAACTTAATAACTACAACCACCCACAAACAAAAGGGTCCACTTACCAAACTTAATCTTCCTGCTCTTCGGATCCAATCTTGAGTGTCTTCGGAAAGGGGGGATCCCTAATCACCCTACCTAACCCATGAGATCTCAATTCCCCAGAACAAATAATTAGATTTCTTCCCGAAGGTTGACTCGGCAACAGGTAGATGTGGGCGACCAGCCACACTTCGCATCTCACAGGAAAAAGTCACAATAACAGGTTTTTTCACAAACACAAACGTAATAGTTATTTAACAAAAAAGGAACTCACAATTATAACTCAAACTAACCAACAATCAACGTGGTTTTAGACAAAAAGGACGCGGGACCTCTCCGCGTATTAAAACAAACCGATATAGCACTGGACAATGGCGGTCGACCGCGACGCCATTCACGAGCAGTGTCAGAACCCCGCGGCCGCCTGGCGGCAGCAATGCGAAACGCCCGCGTTTCGTTCCAAGCAATTATATTACAAACATCCCCCCGTCCCGGTCTGAGAAGCAGACCGCTAGCTTACTCTACGGGAAGGCGGGCGAGAGAGGTCACACCTCTCCTTAAAATCGAACCGTCGACCAACACCTCAGCCACACGCGGAGTGCCGTCTCCGCCAAGAATCAAACGTAATATGCGAGCTCGTCGCCAAAGCAATGAGGGCAAATTTGCCTCTTTTAACAATACTAAATCACCCTCCCTGGGAGGCTCAGTCCTGTCTGTCCACTTCACTCTTTGCTGCAGCAAATGCAAATATTCAAGCGACCAGCGACGCCAAAAGTCCTGGCTCATTTGCTGCAACATTTGAAAACGCGACAACCGACATACGCGTTCATCCTTCCACGGGTATTCGGGCAGGGCATTCAACGGCCCTCCCACCAAAAAATGACCAGGGGTGAGAGCTTCCAAGTCATTTGGATCTGGAGATAGCGGACAGAGAGGACGAGAGTTGAGGACCGCCTCAACTTTACAAAACACTGTGGCCAGCTCTTCAAAAGTTAGAGCCGTTTCTTCGATAATGCGGCGGAGGTGGGTCTTTGCGGATTTCACAGCCGCTTCAAAAATCCCTCCCCAATGGGGGCAACTTGGGGGACTAAACTTCCAGGTTATTCCCCTTTGGGCAGCAATTTGACTTAAACTAGTACAATTTTTATCAATAAACACAGAAACATCCTTAAGATAATTTACAGTTCCTTTATAGTTTGTGCCATTATCAGACCTAATAAGGGAAGGTAGACCTCGACGCGAAACAAAGCGATCCAACGCGGCGACGAAGGCCTCCGTAGTCAGAGCCGATACCACCTCCAAATGGACAGCCTTGGTGGCCAAACAAACAAATACACACAAATAGCCCTTCACAATACGGGCATTACGAAAGGGAGAAGCCTTGATCGAAAAGGGACCGGCAAAATCGGTTCCAACGCCGTCAAACGGTCTCGAAGGTCGGATTCGATCAGCGGGCAAATCACCCATCTGTGGTTGCATCGTGGATGCCTTCAACCTATAACATGCAATACATCGAAACAGGACACTACGGATTGCTCTTCGGGCAGACAAAATCCAAAACTCGCGTTGCAAAATAGCCAACAAAGCATTGCACCCAGCATGGGCGTTACGAATGTGTCGATCAGACACCAAAAGCTGCACCAAGGGTCCGCCCTTGGGCAACAACAGAGGATGGCGAGTCTCATATGGAAGATCCGCCTTCCGGAGCCTGCCTCCAACCCGAAGAAGCCCATCCGAGTCGATGTACGGGTTCAAACGAGCGACCGCGCCCTTCAACTTAGCGCGTCCGTCGCGCAAGATACGAAGCTCTGACTCAAACCGTCCGGTCTGCACGACACGGACCCAATGCAACAATGCGCTCCGGCGCTCTTCTGCACCTGCAATCGGCTCCAACCGCTTTTCCTGTGGGTTTCTACAATTATGTATGAAACGCTTAATCCAACTGGTAACACCCAGAAGCTTATCCAAGCTGCTATACCGAGCAAGTAGCCAATCCGGCTCCGACGTCGTCTCAGCGACTACAGCATGTACACGAAGCCCAGTCAAACTCAAAGAAGTAACATCTGTCTGACAGACAGGCCAAGATGTTTCTGATCCCATCAGCCACTCTGGACCCCACCAGAGTGGGTGTGACACCAATTCTGGTGCCGTACAACCTCGGGAAGCACAGTCCGCTGGGTTAAGCTCTCCCGGCACATGTCTCCATGTTATATCAATTCCAATATTTTGAATTTGGGAAACCCTGTTTCCAACAAAAACCTCCAAGGTATGTGGGGCCGCGCGCAACCATGCAAGCGCGACCTGGCTATCCGACCAGGCGAAGATGTCTCGTATCTCGACCGTGGCCGCCAGCTCACTGGCAACGTGATGCAACAATTTAGAGAGAAGGCGAGCTCCACTCAACTCAAGCTTGGGAATAGTCAGCCTAGTCCTGATGGGGGCGACCTTGCTCTTCCCTAACAAAAGCGAGACATTGACCCGGCCATCGGCGTCAACTGTCCGCATATAGACTGACGCGGCGTAGCCTCGCTCCGACGCGTCACAAAAGCCATGCAGGCTGGCTCGATATTTCCCGGGGGGGAATATTCGACGAGGCAAGGCAATCCGATTGACTTCCTTAATCGATGAAAACAACTCGAGCCAATCATCCAATGGAGAGCCAAACAGCGGCTCGTCCCACGAGACGCCCAAAGTCCAAAGTCTCTGAAGAAGACACTTTGCAGAGAATATCACTGGACTGATCCAACCGCTTGGATCAAACATACGAGCTATTACGGACAACACCGTTCTCTTAGTCCAGACTTTTGTTATTTCCAAGTCCACTTGGAATGTGAAAATATCGGTTAGCGGCTGGTACTGCATGCCCAGCACCGCTATCCTGTTGGGATCATCCACATCCTCAAACAGGTGAGGGTTCTGTTGGTGATCCTCCGGGATCCCTTCTAGAACTCTAGGCTCATTGGACAACCACTTACGTAGCTCGTAGCCACCTGTCTTCAATATTTCGATCAATTCATCCCGCAGTAGGAGGGCCTCCTCAATACTTTGGGCTCCGGTGCACACGTCATCAACATACAAGTCACGTGACAGCACGGAAGCCCCACGGGAAAAGCGGATCCGTTCCCGCTCTGCCAATTCAAGCAATGATCTGATGGCGATATAGGGACTAGATTTCAAACCATACGTGTTTGTGTTGAGTTCATACACCGTCACAGGATCCTCAGGGCGCTCACGCCAGAGTATCAACTGGAATCGCCTGTCCTCAGGATGTATGACTGTCTGGCGGAACATCATCCGGATGTCCGCATCAAAAACCACTTGATGTCTTCTAAAGTTCAAGATGATGTCAATTATGTCCCTATGCAATTTGGGACCCGAATGCAAACACAGATTCAACGAAACCCCGTTCGAAGTGGGTGCGGACTCATCGAAGACGGTCCTCAATTTGCCTGTTGAGGCCTTCACCACCGCGTGGTGGGGCAAAAAATAATGCCCAGTTGAGCTCCAATCAACTCGAGCCGGAGACATGTGACCCAAATCCTCGTACTCGCGCATAAATTCAATATATTTATCGCGAAGTACGTGGTCACGCTGCATGCGTCGCTCCATGGACAGCAGTCGTTTCTCCGCAAGCGCCCTACTTTGCCCTAGGCTAGGACGAGAGGCAACAAAGGGTAACCTAGTTACAAACCGACCGGAGGGCAACCTCTCCGTGGTCGATCGAAAAAGGGCTTCGCACTCAGCGTGTTCCGGATCCATCCTGGAACTCATAGGTGGCTCCTCCACCTCCCAAAACCTTTGCATAGTCTTGGCCAAGGACGCAGATGCGACGACCGGTGGCTCCTCCACGGTGCTATTATCAAACACAGGGCCCATCAGGGCGAAACCAAAGATAGTAGACACTGCCATCAGTGAAGACGAACCCAGAGCTTTCTGGGTACCCAACAAAATCCAACCCAATACGTCCGAGCCCAGGAGCAAGTCCACTGGGCCGGGATGAAAGACAAAGGGGTCGGCCAAATCCAGACCCGAAACCAAAGACAACACACCCGGCGGTATGTCTGTCGAGGGGTGCCAACCCGCAATGGTATCCATTACCATAGCCGAAGTCGGGATCCTCATTGTGGAGGACTTCAGCGAAGAAAAGGTGACAAGTGTCTGGCCCGTCAGACACTTCACTTGTATGCCACCAACTCCAAGAAATGGCACAGGCGAGTCTTCCACGACTAAACCTAACTGGTGTGCCACTCGAGTGGTAACCAAACTGCTTTGAGCCCCTGAGTCCAACAGAGCTCTCAAATTCATGGCTTCTCCCCCACGACCCCATACGCGGACCACCGCGGTAGGGAGCAGAACCGTCCGCGGCTCTGTCCCAGCAAGGGAGCAAGCTAGTTACGGGCTCCCCACTCTCTCCAAACCAGGGGCGCACCACTGACCCGGATAATATGTCGGGCGAGTGCACATCCCCATCTGAGGGGGGGCATAACCCGCGGCCCGGCCATACCTATGGTACGGCGGGTGGTACTCCAGCCGTGGGTACTCGTGCAGCGGCGGAGAAACCGCTGCGGCTGCATGTGGTGGGTAGTGGTAACCCGCGTGGAGGGGGTGTCCCCACTCCTCACGTCCGGTCTAGGGCCCCCGCCCATGGGGGCCCTATCCGGGGCCTGGCCAGCTACATACTGGCCATGACCTTGGGGCGCGTGGTCCCGGTCCGCCAAGACCCGCGCAGGTACGCGACCCCCTCCCGAGGGGGTGCGACGAGCGAAGCCGCGTCCTCCGTCCGATGGTGGAGGGCTTCGCGCAGGAGCGCCCCCGCCCATAGGGGACCCCCTGCCTCAACAACCGGGGGCCATCCCCGTTCCGGTTCATGCAGAGCATCACGTGGTGCAGCCCACGGCATGCACTGCATGGTATGGCACTGGGACAGTCACGTGCATAGTGACCGCCCAAACAATAAAAGCAAAGTTCATGCCGCTTTGCCATGCGGCGCCTATCTTGTACTGGCAGTCTCTGCCAGTCTCTGCATTGTAGCAGGCTGTGGCCCATCCGGCCACATTGCAGGCAGTCCGCGTCCTCCGCGACTGCTGCCGTGTGTGCAACCCGCACACCAGCTCCACGCGGTGGCGGTTGCCGTCCCTGTTGGGGCTTACCTCTCCATGAGGGTTCCAAGGGCCTACGTTCAGGCGCTCTGGATGGCGCTGAGTCCGTCATGGTATTCTCAGCGGCCCGTGCCTCAAACTCCAAAAACTTCACCAAGTCAGTGAATGTTGGTAGGGTGGTGCTGTCCCGCTCCGCATTCTCGCGCTCAAACCGCGAGCGGATGTCATTGGGTAATTTGCCCAATACAATGTGCACCAGCAAAAAGGACCATTGGTCCACCGGCAGCCCCAGTGTGCGGAGCGCGTTACAGGCCACTGTAACGGGCGTGAGCAACTGCAGGCGCAACTGTGCCCTGTTGGCCACCTTGGGCAGGGCCATCAACTGTGCGGTGTGCGCATCCGCTAACAAACGTAAGTTTTGGTAGCGGGAGTTCAATAACTCCCAAGCCGTATCGTACTGGTCGTCCTCCACCCGGAGGTGCTGGATGAGCGACCGCGCTTCATCCTCCAGAGTGGAGAGGAGGTAGGCCATCTTCTGGGCCTTCGACAAATCCTGTCGTGCTACGACCAGGGACTCAAACATATTTTTGTAGGCTACCCACTCCTCCATCCTACCCCCAAAGTGGGACAGCTGAAGGGTGGGGAGCCGACCAGTAACCGCTGGTCCTTCCTGTCTAACAGGTGTGCGAGGGGCTGGTCCGCCAGCCTGTCTCGCCCTTATTGCGGCCGCCGCCTCCGCGATATCATCGTGGAGATTCAGGATCTGGTCCATGTCCGCCATGTGACCTGTATAGACCTCCGCGGCAAGTTCGGCTTCGGTAAGCACCGCCATGGCCGCTTCCGCGCTACTCAATCGTGAGTGGAGGTGATCCGCTCTTAGCAGTATGGCGCCCTCCCTGTCCTTCCGGGACAGGAGTCTCTCCGGCCGTCACAAACCATCTCAGTTCGTTGGCGAGTGTCGCCTTAGCATTGAGACCTTCGCCATCGCGTCAAGTCACAAACAAACAGACAAATAAAAAAGATAAAAGGTAAATAAAAAATAAAATCAAACTACGACACGCAAAGCCGCGGTAGGAATGAGAATGGCACAAACCCGGAAACAAATGCAAAAGGTTACAAATATCTAAAAGGTTACAATCAATCTATATAAGTTCTTATACAAACAAACTAAGTAAAATCTAATAATTTTTACAAATAATTATCTTTTACAAACGAACAAATAGAGGGTAGATAAACTACGCTCTGCTACCAGAAAATGTGCGCAGAGATTCCGGACAAACGAAGTGGCGGGAAGATTCTGTACCGGAACTTCACCGGGAAAAAACCACCGGTAAAATTAAGTACCGGGAAAAAATCTCCACGCGGCACCACGTTTGCCCGACTAAAACCTAACTAACTTAAATACGCAGTCTGCTACCACCATAGTTTATAACGGGAACTACAGAACCCTGTATATTAAACCTAACTTAATAACTACAACCACCCACAAACTCAAGGGTCCACTTACCAAACTTAATCTTCCTGCTCTTCGGATCCAATCTTGAGTGTCTTCGGAAAGGGGGGATCCCTAATCACCCTACCTAACCCATGAGATCTCAATTCCCCAGAACAAATAATTAGATTTCTTCCCGAAGGTTGACTCGGCAACAGGTAGATGTGGGCGACCAGCCACACTTCGCATCTCACAGGAAAAAGTCACAATAACAGGTTTTTTCACAAACACAAACGTAATAGTTATTTAACAAAAAAGGAACTCACAATTATAACTCAAACTAACCAACAATCAACGTGGTTTTAGACAAAAAGGACGCGGGACCTCTCCGCGTATTAAAACAAACCGATATAGCACTGGACAATGGCGGTCGACCGCGACGCCATTCACGAGCAGTGTGAGAACCCCGCGGCCGCCTAGGCGGCAAGTAATATGAAACGCCCGCGTTTCGTTCCAAGCAATTATATTACAAACACCGAGCAATCACAGAAAATGTTATCTATACATTTGGCAGAGGTTGGGGTAATTCAAGTGGGTTCAAAGAATGTGTTTTTCAAATTAAATGAATCAAGCAAATTTCTAAATCCATTGCTTTCCGAACATGAAACTAAAATATCAACGTTAAAATCACCGCATAAAATTATATGTTTACTACTAGAACTAACCTGCCTGAGGGCTTCTTCCAAAACATTTAAAAGAGTGTCATAACTAGCTGAAGGCGGTCTATAAGCACAAATAATAATATATTTGTCCAACTCCACACAAGAAAGTTCTATTGTACATTCAAGAGACACTATGTCTTTTCTCTCTTTGCATTTATAATCTCTGTTTATTAATATTAAGGACCCACCGTGGTCAGAATTTTGTCTTAGAAATGCACTTGCTAATGTATATTTATCCGGGAAGTTTAGTTTAATTTCATGTTTAAAGAAGTGTTCTGTGACACAAAAAATGTCAACATTATTATGTTCCAAAAATAAACAGATTTCATTAA
Organism: Ephestia elutella; assembly: GCA_018467065.1. Classification (NCBI taxonomy): domain Eukaryota; kingdom Metazoa; phylum Arthropoda; class Insecta; order Lepidoptera; family Pyralidae; genus Ephestia; species Ephestia elutella. Next base: position 18,949,060 of record CM031576.1, on the reverse strand, counting down.
ATTTGCTGGTGAAGCCCTGTATATTTTGATGTACAAGATTTATATAGGAAGGCTTCACCTCTGTCTTATTATCTAGTTTAAAACTAAGTTATTAGTACTGGTACTAATATCAGATGACTTCGTTATATTAGGTATAACGGGTCTATATATATTGTATGCTAACAGTTTAGCAATAGTCAGCTTATATCTATAGGGTAGGTACACGGTACCATTGTTATAAAAACAGTTGTCAATATATTTATTACAATCTAAAATATAAAGTTTTTTCAGATCCCATGTTAAATTATAAATGTGTGTATTTAATGAGTGTATGAACTTATTTCTGTAATTATTTTTTATATAGGGGAAAAGAACTAAAATTATTTGACCAATACCCACTCTCTCTATTTCTGACAAGATGTTTATACAGTTTAATATATCTACATGTGTGACATTTGTACTATTGCCTATAGCTAAAATAAGTGTGGTGTTGAAATCAAATTTGTCACACTTTAACTTGGACAATATTTGAGAAATATGTGATCCCGGCATACAAATATTACATGTGTTCTGAGTAGTATAATTCGAGACCAAGGGACCCAGGTTAGCACCCATTTCATCAGAATAGATAACAGTTCTTCGGGTCTCACAGTCAAGGAAAGCAGACCTAACCGAAGAGCCTGAGGGGCTGCTGGTGTTGATGATGGGAGCATCCAATTGTGAGACCACCGGAGAAGCCTGTAAAAGGGGCACAGTCGCCAGGGGCATCACAACCGGTGTCAGGGTTGAAGCCACCGCACAAGCAGTGTTGTCAGTGATGGGGTCCTCCGTAACCTGGTTCTCTACATTCGAACTACAACTACACAAGTCCTTATTTTCATTTAGAATTTTGAGAGCTTGAGTATATTCACTCATAGCTTTTTTAGAAACATCATATTTACTGGATATGGATTGCAACTCAGTCTGCAAAGAACATATCTTATCTTGTAATTCTTTAATTACTTTCTTATTACTTTTAATAGTGTCTTCACAAGACATCAATTGTATTTTTAAGTCTAACTTTTGTTGCCTAATTGGAATTTCTTTAACACTATTCTTTTGTTTCTTAATCATATTTTCAGATTTCTTAATAAATTTGTTAATTTTCACGTATTTCTTAATTTTATTTGAGCCTAATAAAGAATTACATTTATTATTGGAGGTGGGTGTGGTAGTGAGATCTATTGTGGGAACCAAACTATTATTAAAAGAAGAATCCTGGTTGTTCCCGGACTGAACAAGACTGGTTGCAAGCTCATCGTGAAGGGCTGAAGAGTTGCTGAGTACAGCTGCTTGTTTCTCAGCCTGGAGAGATTTGATTTCCTGTTTCGCTTCTGCCAGCTGTCTTTCCAGGAAAGAGATGCGCTCGAGGGTGGCTTCATAGGTGTCCCGGCAATGGTCTGTCGAAGCAATGATGTTTTGAAGCTGTGCACATTCTGCAGTAATCTCTTCAATGCGTCTTTCCATTGCTGTCAGCTGATTCCTGAGCACTGTGTTCCGTTGGATCAAGTGTTGGAACTGCTCTTGCTCCATCCTCGTTTTCTCTTCTGAGCGTCGCACATTCGTCTTGACTCTTTTTCAACTTCAAGAGTGTGGCCTTGAGCTTGGCATCGAGGTCAATTTTGCGGGTCTGGGCCATTTTAGCTGGAATTCAATTGTTAATTTTAGTTTACCTGCTTGAATATTTAATTTTAATTAATTAACTGGGGACAAGTTAGTAGGTTACTAAAAAATTCAATGGTAAATCAATAGAGAGGTGTTTCACACCTTTACTAGTGTAAATGTAGATTAATTGTTGTTTTGTTCTTCTAATTAACAATTTTAAAAGTTATGTTTATGTTCATAAATGATATAGGAAACTGAAGTAGGTAGTTATGAAGAAAACACAATATTAAAATTTAACTTTAAGTTTGGATTTCACTAATACAGTGTATTGTTAAAAATAATTAAAAAGGAAATGTGTACCTAGGTATTTAGTCTCAGAATTTGGTCAGCAAATCCACTTACAAGTTAATAAGTGGAAAGTGACTAAACTGTGACAAGGCTGTTGTGTATAGGACAAATTAAGCAGTTTATTGTGTTGTTTAACTATAGCAGGTACATATGGCTGCAGAAGTCAGTCGTCAGCTCCACTTCCAAATGGGTAAGTGAAGAGAGACCCCAAAGAAAAAATAAAGCCAAATGACATGTACCTACTATTGGTAATGTTACTCGTTCAAATCTAGCTTGTTGACGTTAAATTTATTGTGAATCTTGGTAGAAGTATGTATTAGTGTTATTTAGAGATACTAAAAGCAATACTCATCTGGTTTTTGTCGTAAAAATTCGCAGTTTAGTTCAAAATCCTTTCGTTATGACCCGGCCGGCGAGCTGTCACATAGGTAGGTAGATAATTGTTAACGCAAGTTGGCGCTTATTTTGGCACACTATTATTAAATATCACTTCATTTTGATGAAGATTTCTTATTTTACGTATAAATTTCGTCTTTTTTCACGATCTTTTCAATATTTTTCAAGGTGCGAAAACATCGTTGCTATACAAAAATTTTGAGAGCATACTGCAATGTCTCGAAAACGTCTGATATCGACAAAGGTACGTCATGTGACCCCAATGCTGCGGAAAGGACCAAAGTGACATTTGGATAGACAGACGGGGGTATATTTAGTACAGACTTCGGAACAGGCGTAGAGGCTGTCACTTGGCAAGATTGTGAGATAGATAAGTGCAAATTGGGAGTTTGGGAGCAAAAAATGTTTTAGCATTGCAGAGAAAGCATTTTGTTCTCACTTTTTATAAGTAATTTTTTGGTTTTAACGTTAACGATCCCTTTGTTTACCTCTTTGTAAATCTTCTTTTTTCCTATTTGAGAGTTAAAAACTTGTAGGTGTCATTACATGGATTTAATATACGCAAAGACTTTCTTGGTAAATCGTAATGGAGTGGTTTTGCCATCTATCGTCTTCATTGTACACATTAGCTGATAAATCGTCAAAAATATTGCAGCTCTTCATTATACATTTTTCTTCATAGGAAACAAGTGGTGGTCTATGAAAACTACCACACATGAGTCAGATTGATGTACAAACTCATGAGGCATGACTCGGAACCCTACGATCACAGAAAAAAAAAACATCTTAACCATTCAACCAGTATTACTTTAAAGAATGACTTTCTGTATCAGTAATTTTGTATTAATTTTCAACCGACTTCCCAAAAAGGAGGAGGTTATATGTTTTGATGTATGTATGTTTTTTTTTATGTATGTTCGCCGATTTCTCCGCCTACAGTGGACTGATTTCCGAAATTATTTTTTTATTCGTAATGGTATTCACCCAAGTTGGTCCCATTTTAACTACGTCAGAATCTGTTCGGTAATTTTAAAGATACCTAACAAAATATAAAAATTCCAACATTGCATTATAGAGCAAAAGCCCGCGATAGCATGCCCTTCCTTATTTTATTAAAACTAAAGATTTTCTGTGTATGTTCCCAACATAGAAATAGCGATTAGCGAATATAATAGTTGGATCATGATTACTTAGGCAGATTATTTGTAGCAATAACATTTAAAGTGGTAACTCAATTTCCTTAGTAAAGTTATTTAAAGATTTTATTCCTAATAATATAAAAAAAATACGCCATCCATTGCCAGGCAATTGGTGCAGATAGAAACCACTGCTAGACATTGTAACTTTACTAAATTATAGTAATATTTGTTTTATTATAAAATCTGAATTTAATATTACTTTGGAAGGCCTCAAGGGTGCTATTTATACCTATAAAAATCATCCTTGCTATCCATATTACCTGCATAAGCAACTAAGATCCAAACTTCATACCTAGTCGCTAATTTTTTTTACCCGTATATACCACGCAGAGAAACATTCAGCATTTTTAAAATAAGAAAGGTTTGGTCGTCGCGTGCTCACGGACTATTTATGTGCCAAAAATAATAGACAATTTGACATGTTCTGACATTTCAAATCAAACTGACATAAAAAGTTTCGAATTCTTAATTCTTTATTTTCGGCCACCAGTGAAAGAAAAGTTTAAGTTTTTATTACAAGAAAATGAAAAGGTGTAGAAGCACTAAAAATTATAAAAAAAAACTTTTTTCCAAAAAAGTGAACCGACTTCCATAATAAAACTTAAAATCATGAAATAACAATAAAGAAAAATGTATTACCATGCTACCTACTGAATGAGGTGAAGTCGGTGCCAAATTGAATATTAAATAATCTAAATTAACATTAGAATCATGTATATATACAAAATGCCTAGCTGAACAATTACATAGTCCTGCACTTGGCACCGACTTCACCTCATTCAGTAGGTAGCATGCTAATACATTTTGCTTTATTGTTATTTCATGATTTTAAGTTTTATGATGGAAGTCGGTTCACTTTTTTGGAAAAAAGTTTTATTTAATTTATTGTTATTATTAATTTATGGGTGTTGGAAGGATGATCGGGGTCACATTCCGTTAATATGTTACTAATTTCGACTTTGACCCAATTGGGGCTAATGGAAGTGTCAGACACGTCTGGCTTTTTTTTAGCCATCGGTCCACGAGGGTCTGTTTATTTGTGGCGTTCATGGGGCCTAAACAACACACAGTATAGCACAAAGTCTCTTCCCTCGTCTGGCCCACGTCTGCCTATCAACCCTTATTTACGCATACATATCTTTTAAAATACGTAATGGATTTTGGTCCATTTTCCTTTATTTCCTTCCTAATATATGCATAATATAGAAATGCGTAAAACTGATTATTTTTTGATTGACATAGATCCTTTTTTTATTTCCTATATAAAGGCCCAGTTCAATTATACCTAAAAATTATTACTATTAATTTAAGATAGTTTTTTTTTAATAATTGTCATTAGCTATATTAATTTTTACACGACTGACCAAAAAAGGAGTGTTATGTTTTCAGGGTTCATGTATGTATGTATGTAATTTCTTTATTCCACCATAAGTCCTGAACGGCTTAACAGATTTTGATGTGAGAGGTATTGTTAGATTCCTTGCATAAGCCCGAATGACATAGGCTATGTAAGTTGTCAGTCGTGTTTTTTATTTTTAAATAATTAGCTTGTTGTAAGCATTTGATTAAATAAACAACTCTATCAAAATGTTAAAATGATAATACACACATTACTTACATAGTCCATTTTTTTACCACTAAATAGGCAAATAGGGTGTGGTACCGATCTTGGGTTGCTGGTGTCCATAGACTGCCATGTTTGCTTACCATCAGGAAACTCTCCATCTAGTCTAGTCAAGCTATTTAATTCTATTAAAGCTATAGCCTTATAAATATAAATCCAGTTCAATAATTTCATAATGATGGCCATAAACAATCCGCAGCCATTAGTCAGGCCGCATCGGGTGCTATAATTAATTTAAGTTCAACTAAACTACAACTAGTTACCACAGTCTGCGATACATTAGACCTTTTTGCTGAATTTATTGCCGTTTTGGAGTGTGGCTATTTTATTGGGATTTGTACCTCGCTACCTACGGACCTCCGAAGAAGCCGAGAAGCTCCCACCAAGTGGCGACCTCCCCTGGGCAGTCTGGAGGACTTTATACAGACTCCGGGCTGGTGTTGGAAGATGCCGTGAGAATCGAGTCAGGTGGGGGTACTCGTCTGATAGCCTTTGTGACTGTGGAGCCGTCCAATCTATGGCTCATCTTTTAACCTGCCCCAACTGCCCTTCCTCCTGTACCTTGGAGGACCTGAATGAGGCCAACGATAGGGTGGTAGAAGTTGCCAAATACTGTTAAAAAATATATAATTTCTGCCATTTGGACCCGAGATGATGATGATTGGGATTTGTAAGGTCTCTATCTATACATGACTTTGGGCGTGGGACCAAAACTTGACTGATGGGTGCTGAATTGTTTCTCATCACTAGCTGAATTATAAAAGTTGAAGGCGCATCCAAGAAAGGATGTCATGCAAATACAAAAATGGCTAATTTATCTGAATAATTCTCTCTAGAAAACAAAGGTTTCTTTTTTCCAATATGTTACCTACATCTACATGCTTGTGTGATGTTTAACTAAAGATCGTCCTTTAACTCATCAACTCAATGATTATTTTTTTAAATAAAACGTAAAATAGAACAGAGAGTAGAAAATATTTATATGATACTAGCTTTTGCGCGCGGCTTCGCCCACGTGAAAATGCTATGGGAACAGTGCTTTTTTCCAAGATGAAAGGTACCCTTTGTCTTTCTCAGTACTTCTAACTGTGAGTAAGTATGTGAAATTTCAGGAAGATTGGTTTTAAGTAGATAAAGCGTGAAGAGGTAACAAACAAATAAATAAACAAATAAAAAAACTCACTTTCGCATGTACAATATTAGTTAGGTATATATTGTGGTGGCTATATCATATTTTGTTGATCGTTGTTTTATAATTAATACTAAAACTTTGTAAAATAAACGGTGAACTCCAATTTAAAATGTAATTTTTATCGGCCATTTCTCTCGTTCACTCCTCTTAGAATAGCTTCGTATTACAGTCTACTGCATCTCTTCTAGCCATTTTACGACCAATAACAGCACGTGGCCGTGTTACCGCCACGTAATCTCCTAAACTGCTGATATGGGACCACTAGGGTTATTCTTGTGCTGTAGTAGCTAGTTTTTTGGAGTCAACTGAATTTTAAGAGCGTTGTTAAAGCATTAAGTTTTTATTTACTCTTGTTGCTCACCAGGCGTATTATCTTCGTCTAATACTTCATAGCACAAAATTAAGTACAATGTTTTTCATAACATTGGGCAGCAAACTAGCAAGCGGGTCACCTGATGGTAAGCTATCACCGCTTCTCACGGACAACTGTAACACCAGGGGTAGACAAGAAGACGTAGACTCATATTTTGAAGGTTCTACTGTGGTATCACTGCCAGATTCCACAGTTTGGTCGTACGTGGCAAGAAATGTCTTTTTAACTTATCTCGGGTGATGCGATGGTGAAATTCTGCGGCAGAAATGAACCATAACAAAAAACGATAACGAACATATGGCATTCCCTACCAGTCAACCATTAACAATAGTAAGGTATTTTTGGATTTGTCCTTTTATTTTTATTGTATTTAGGTATGTAATCAAGATCCCCTTTAGGTATAGTACCATCATGCAAATAATATATCAAACATAAAATACCCATAATACTGTTTACTTCATTAGGAGTTTCAAAGAAACGCGTACCTCTTGTGAAAGCATGCGGGCTGTATACTCTGTGCCTAATGTATTTGTTTTACGACTTTTATGTACTTTGTAATTTATGCTTTTACGTTTGAGAATATGGTGTTATTTAACTTCTATTACAGCTTTTTTATGAGGCAAGATTTTATTTTCGTTTTTTTTTTCTCAAATTATAGAAACTTAAGATCAGTTAATCTATGGAAGTGTAATTTTATATGTCTATGGTCACATAATAGTGAATAAAAGCACTACCTCAATATGCTGCGTTTTGTGTGTCAGTTGTGCAATAAACATATTCAGTTTTTTTAGATATCACCATTATTACTCTATATTTGAAAATTATTTTTTTTTCAAAACACAAAACGTATCTAAAGCAATAAAATAGGTGTAGCTCAGTTATGAAAAGATATAAAAATGTTCTAAAAAAAGACATTTTCATTACTATTATTTTTTATCATACGGAGACCAAATATTTTTTTTTCAAATAATTAATGCAAACCTAATGGTCCTCCATTCAGGTTTTAATATGTATAGAGTGCAAATGGATGCTTCTATTTGCAAAAAAACTAGTTTGAATAGTTTGAAAGCAGCACTTTTGAATCGTTAGAAATTTACGCTGAATCCTTTTAAAATCCGTGAGGCCACCGCGCTGTATCGTATAAAAATGCTAAGCTTCATTTCGTTCTGGCCCGGATTTACATGCATAGAGTGTAAGGGTATTGGCATACTGAAGCAAATAAATATGAATAATAAAAAAAATCTAAAGAGCAGATAAAAGTTGCTAAAGTACTAGCTAATATTTGTTTTTCCTAACGTTTTTTCTTACTCATTTTTTAGAGAAAGTCATAAAACCTATAAAAAAAAATCCATACCTTTAGAACTGGTGTTACCGCAGGGCAAGCGAGTTAATTATGAATAAAAAAAATATATAAGAATTGATTGCCAAGATATGATTCAAATGAAATCAGCACCACAAAAGTGTTAGAAGATTATAAATTAAATTTAGTACTTAAAATTGGAAACAATAATTAACATAGATAAATACATTATCAGGACGAAAAAAAAATTATGCAAAAAAAGGTCTATGCTTATGATCATATAACATAAGTGAAAACATCATCAAGGCGAGGTCTCGTCGTCGACTTGAGCCGAACGAGTGTTACTTGGCCGAGCGTTTCATCTTGGCCCCATTCAATTCAATACCCACAAAATGCTCAGCGCGCCAAAAATCAAAACTAAAAATTATTTACTGAAACTTGGCCTTCGAAGAAGGCACTTTTAAAAGTCGAAAACTAATTAAATAATCATAGTGTATTATGTCTCAAAGCTACAAACTACTAGCATTTCGGAACGACCACTGCTGAGAAGAAATGCCGAAAGAAACTCATGAAACTGTCTTGGTCGCTTAACATGCCAGAGCTCGGTAACCAAGACTGTTTCATGAGTTGCTTTCCCCTCTGCAGAGGTGCTATTTTTCATCTTTATACATACATAGATTATGTACATACAGTCAAATATATAAAGAAGTTTAAACTTTAAAATAATATTGATAAATAGAAAAAGCATACTTTTATAATGTCCTAAGTGTGCTCTGATCTTTATGTTGGTCCCTGCAATAACGTGCCCTTCCGCTGCTCTCTTTGAGTTGCAACTGTATGCAGTTGCATCTTTGTTTGCACGTGATCGTACGTTATTGAGTTTCAATGAATATCTAAGTTGTTTTCGTATGTGTTTGGATACAGAAAATAGATGTTGTTTTTATTTTATTTGTAAATATTAACTGATACTTTTTTGTCAATATCGTGGAAATAGTTTTTGGGTTTCTGAAGTTATCAAGGAATGTTCATTTGACCAATAGAGCTAGAATTTTTTTAACGGGGAAGAAATGCGGTACGTGCGGGGGGGGAGGGGTGCCATATTGCGGGAGGGGCAGGGAGTCCCTTTCTGTACGTAGTACTTATATTAATTCTATGCTGGGACACTAAATGATATGTCCAATAACCACATACCTACTTATCTCTTTGATTTATAATATTAATGGTCTACCACAGATATGAAGGGTTCTATTAATGACACAAAACTCAAGAGTCAAGAGATTTAATAAACTAGTTGTATACCCAGGGTTTGTATTCAGATGTATTTCAGACGACATTCACCAATGGCGTGGGTATATGAATAAATAATTCGAATACTAGACTATGGAAAAAGGGAGATGTAGCAGCAGAGCTTGTTACCGTTTGGTACCGGTATCAAATTCTCATATAAAGTACCGAAAAGTACCGGTACTTTCTACGAGTTTGTATGGAAAATTTGGTACCTACCGGTACAAGCCTTTTGTAGCAGTACTAGCTATTGTTACTGACGACTTGAAATTATCTAGTTCAATGACAACTTGTATTAAGCAACTAATGACATCCTACTAATATTATGAATGCGAAAGTTTGGATGTGAGTTTGTGAGGTTTTTTGTTATTCAATCGCGCAAAATCTACTGGACGGATTTCGATGAAATTTGGTATATGGGTAGAAAAATACCACAAATAGCACATATAGTACGTTTTATCTCGAAATTCCTACGGGAGCGAAGCCCCGGGGCGCAGTTAGTACTATATAATGTCAATTTTATGTCAAATTATCCGGATACATGTGTCATGGATACAGTGACCAATTAATAAATCCATGAAGCAATGTCAATACTTTTGGAATCAGTATCAAGTATTTTTTTCAAAAGCTTTCACAGTTTTCATCTTCTGCATTCCTTTATCAGCAATAAATACAGAAACAAGGAAAAATTGCGCGTATGTTTAGTTATTTTTCATATGACATTGAAAAAAGGCTTTTCTCCACTTGCGCTTGTTTTGGTTATTAAATATTCAAGTGTCTGTCTCATGTCGCTCTCGTATCGTAGACAATTTAATAAAGACGTTCTTCAAATGTAAAAAATAGAGACTTTTTAAAGCATAGACGTAGAAAAAAAATAAAAAAAAACTTTTTTTCATTTTTTTTCTAACTTTATGTTTTAAACAGATTCCAACAAACATTTTTTTTACCTATCAACTGTAACTACTTAGTATAAGATTAGAAAAAAAAATCATTGAAATTTTTTTTGCTAATGAGGAATTTTCCGAGATCCAAATAATAAAAAAAAAATGTTCCAGATGACTTCATAGATGGCGCTTAAGTAAAGGCGAGTCCATACAAAAAGCAAAAATTCACGGGATAGTCATTAAAAAAAAAAATCTATTAAAAAAAACATCTAAATAGTATCAGTATTGTGATTTGTGCAACTGTCAAACTGTTAGGTAATTTTTTTGTCTGTCTCTGGTTGACAAGAAAAAGCGCACCATATAGGTTCAGCCATTATTTCGACTCGGCTTTCATAAAACGCTATCTGTTGAGATTTTTTTATACAGATTTTTTTTCTTTATTTAGCTGTCAGAAAACCGCTCATTAAACAAAAAAAGCATTCAATGAAATGCCACAATACAGGTCATTAATGAGGTTAACAAATAGGTATTATTTGATATAGTAATAGTATCAAAGCCCGCACAATCAGCATCCAAGTTTACTACAAATTGGACAAACTCAATTTCAGATATAAATGAATTATAGGCAAACCACGGCGGCATATCAAATAACAATTATCAATAGATTCAAAGCGAAGTCACAACTTTAACTAATTTCGAGTTAGTTTTAGTTTAAATGAACAAACAGAGACTAAAGACAGTTCTGTTAAAGTTTTAGTTTTGTGCAATTCTTGAGTTCGATACGAAATAGAAATATCCACAGGAAATATCTGAAATCCTAACTAATATTATAAATGCGAAAGTGAGTTTTTTTGTTACCTCTTCACGCTTTATCTTCTGAACGAATCTTCCTGAAATTTCGCATACACATAGTTAAAAGTACTGAGAAAGACAGGGTATCTTTCATCCCGGGAAAAAGCACAGTCCCGTGGGAAATTCACGCGGGCGAAGCCGCGGGCAAAAGCTAGTTGTATAAAATTGGAATAAAAGAGCAATAATTTATTCCAATTTCATACAATTAAAGCATACAAACCATGCTAGGCATGCATATGTTTGGGTTACGATTTAGATCTAAACTTTTGTGAACTCTAATATCGCTCTCCTGATTGTAACCTGTTTTGTGTGCTACTGAATAAAGAATAAAGAATAAAGAATACAAAGAAATACATACAATTTATTTGGGTTTACATTAAAAAATAAAAATGTATTCCAGATTTGGTAACAATTTGTTCTGTGAAAAATCTCAACTAATTTATAAATGCGAAAGTGAGTTTATTTGTTTATTGTATGTCCAAATTACGCTTTATCTGCTGAAAATAATCTTTCTAAAATGTTGCATATGTACACACAGTTAGAAGTACTGATAGAAGGAAGGTAGAAGGAACGGACCTGTCTTTCCGGGAAAATGCACTGTTCCCTTGGGAAATTCCCTTGCGAAAACGGGCGAAAGCCAATAATTATTAAATAAATAATTCAATTTACCAATTGTTGCTGTAGACTTAGAAAGCAGGCTATTGAATCCCACTCACAGAATCGCACGAGACCGATATTGGATCAATCACAAATGCATAGAATAGTTTACTGGCCATATTGCGTAGTATTTGCTTAACCTCCATCCATTGAAAGCATACGTATAGGATAGAGGTTAAATTCTGTATGAAATAATAGATCTATAATAATAATAGTTACATTTTATTTCATGTCCTTTAGCTTAGATGCTGGGCTAGAAGCAATATAAAATATGCCTGATGCTTCTTTTCCCGCGCAGATTGCTAAAGCCAATTGAGGGGCCTTCTTTCATAGGCTATGGGCTAGCAACCAGTCGCTATATCTGAATCTCCATACCATCAGCAAGCCCACTATTCAGTTTAGCGTGGCCTTCGAGTCTATAAATATATAGAGTGATTAGTTTTATCTCTCACGTATTAAAAAGATAAATTTAACGAAAACAAAAAAGTTACCGAAAAAATATGTTATATCCTCTTTCTTTCCAATATTTGACCACGATAGAATGGCAAACGAGCAAGCGGGCTACCTGGGAGCCGATTCTACGTGTCTCAAGAGCTAAAGAAGTGAACGACAACGAGTAAAGCGACAAGATCTCTGTAAGACTTCTGTGTAATATTTCAATGTCTTTGGTTTTTGAGACACAAGAGGCACGATATAGAACGTTTGTAATAACTAGAATCAAGAGCCTGGTGGTAAATTACCCGCCGCCGCCCATAGAAAAACTGTAACATCAGTAGTGTTACAAAAGTAACAAAGTAAAGGCCGGCAACACTCTTGTGATACCCCTGGTATTGCAGTAGTCCATGGGCAGCTGTGATCGCTTACCATCAGGTGACCGCTTGCTCGTTTGCCCCCCTATGTAATAAAAAAAAAAGTGTGTTGCCGACCTTTTAAGAACGTCGTAGACTGAGTGAACGGATAGACCGCTATGTTCAGTCACAGAATTAATATAAGTACTACGTACAGAATGGAGACTCCCTGCTCCTCCCGCAATATGGCACCCCCCGCACTTCACCCCCGTTCTTATGCGTATCGGGACGCTATTACTATGAAAACGCACACATTGACGTATTACTGATGTATTCACGGATGTACAGTTTCATTTGTAGTTATAGTAGGTATATATGGCGCCCCATTTCTATGAAGCGCCCTCCCTGTGGTTCAGTGCTTATGTAGATATTTGTTGCTCTCCATTTCAAAACTCCGCCCGGGGCGGCGCGCCCCGAGCTCTGTGCGGCCGCGTTTACCGCAACCTGAAAATGGCCTTTTTTTCTATTTCATATATGAATTTTTCAGTATCAAACATGGTTACCGAACAAAACGAGCGCCCCATTCGCTTCCTATGTTCCGTAAAATTGAATCCTGTACAAACATGACGGACAGAAGGACGCGCGCCCGCCGCGCGCCCGCCGCGCGACCGACGCGCGGCGGTCGCGCGTTTCTTTCGCGGCCGCGCCTCGGACGCTTGCTATGTTTCGTTTCATACTAATCCATACAATTTAACAAAGCGTCCCGGGCGCGCGCCCCACTCGCGCCTCGGGCGCTTGCCTGGGCGCTTGCTATGATTCGTGCCTAAGTCAGACGGTCATTCTGTTATACCTCTAGAGCTCGCATAATAGCCTGGTCTGCCTTATGAATAACTAATCGAGCAGTCTCGGCTATCTTTGTCGGTGGCTATTGTATCGGCTAATTTAATAGTCTATTCTTTAATTGTATTGGAATATAATTCTCATCAGTATTCTCTTTCATGTATTCATTTAAATGTTCAACTTTCATAAGAGTTTCAAAGGCACTTTTCTTGTTATTTTTTTTACCATTTTTTGTCAAATTAATTTGGTTTGAATTCTTTTTCAGTGTGTAATAAAAAGCCAAAAATATAACCAAACTATAAATAATAAATTATCTCTACAAAACAAAAATTCATAACATAATGGAGTCGAGACAATCCAAACGCAATCCGTTTTGTGAAATTACGATAAATAAAAAGAAAATATATATAAACTACAGCTGTCAATAATAAATTACTTTTCTATCGGTTTGTCTTCTATTCAATTTCGGCGGACAATTTACTATGGATCAGGGAATTTTATTGTTATGATCACTTTTTTGCGAATTTATTTCGTGGCCCAGTGGTCTTTGGCATTTTTCTAATAACTCTTGGTCATGAGTTCGAATTCCCAAGGGAAACTAACTTATTTTCAATCTAATGATGATTTATTTTTGTCCATAATATTAAATCCTAACTAATATTATAAATTCGAAAGTGAGTTTGTTTGTTACCTCTTCACGCTTTATCTACTGAACCAATCTTCCTGAAATTTTGCATACACATATTTAGTAGTACGGAGAAGGACATAGGGTACATCCCCGGAAAAAGCACTGTTCTCGTGGGAAATTAACGCGGGCGAAGCCGCGGGCAAAAGCTAGTACTATATAAACTCTAGCATAATAGGAATCAGATATTTTATTAAAGCATAAAATAAACAAATAAAGGTCTTCCAGTACAGACTTATGTAAAACAGGCCTTTAAGCAGTAACAAAAACCAGACCTTTGCATTTAAATAAACAAACCCGAAAATATCCAGCTTAATTACCTTAAACCTCAATACAGAAAGAACAATATCAAAGCTAGAACCGAGGTATAAGGTCGCTATTCCATAGCAACAGCAACTATACGGCGTACGCTACGCTACACTACGTACTATTTGCGTAGCCATTTAATTAAATCGATCTGTTACCGTTAATTTGCGTAAATCAGTTAGAGTGCAGATTAACGACGTATTCTGCAGGTTATCTGGCTTGAGTCAGTTAAAGTGGAAAAAAATAATTGAGTTCCTACATTAACTAGATAATCTGCAGACTTCATAGGTAATCTGCAGACTAACGACTACGCATACGCTAAATTCCATAAAACAGGCTGCCCTCAAGTCTTTTCGTGTGGTCTTAAAAAAACCTGAACCTAACTTCTTTTCTGCCCTCAAAGTCTTTCCGGGTGGTCATAAAAATAACATACCTAACTTCGTTTCCGCCCGCAGTCTTTCTAGGCGGTCATAAAAAAAATAACCCAAACCCATCGAGATATTATGTACTAACCTAACTACTACTATATGATCTTAACATTTTTTGGAACTTTGGACTAATCGCAAATCGGACCAATCGCCTAAACCGCGCGGGAGGAGCGGGCGAATGAAATAAAAGTATTTCGTTCACTGTCTTCAGCAATTTAACGATGTACCTACCATACGTTACTGTACAGACTAACTGGGTAAAGTGAAAATAATAGCTTTTTTATTCAAATTTTACATTTTAACGAATCGTATCAGAGCATCTGCAGATTACCTAGTTAATGTGCACATTAAGGTATTATGCGTTCTGACGGTAACATATCCACTACCCAAGAAAAAATACACTACACGAACTACTACAGAAACTATAACGATAGATATAGGTAGATATATAAATAGAAAGACCTGCCCTTCACTAGAGATGAAAAATCAGAGAGCTATGTTTCCTCAACATATAAAATTTGGTAGGTAAACCTGAAAAAGGATTGAGAAATTAATGATGAAATTTTAGGTACTACTACTATCGTGGGTGACAGCGCACATTATGTAATGCAACACTTATTTGCTAATAAATATAATTTTCATTTTCATACTAATGCGTTTCATTCCGCTCTGCAACCTCGTTACCTACACGAGGTTGCAGCGGAATGAATTAGTATATTAGTAATTAGTATATAGTAGTATTTTTGGAAGCTTATAGACAAAGAGAGAGAGAGAGAAAATAAATGGACATCTTTTACGACATGATGAATTTTTAAAATTACTCATGAAGGATATAATAAAGGACAACGTAACGACCAAGGAGTTAAGGTTTTTTTTTTATACTACTAAGTAGGCAAACATATATGCGGCCTACTTGATAAAAAGTGGTCACCGCAGCGCAGTCTATGGACTCTTAAAACACCAGGGATGTCACGCGCGTTGCCAACCACGGGTTGACTAATCAACACAAAAAAAAAGTTTACAAAAGGCTAAATAGCTTATCCCTGCGTTACGCAGTACTGGATTTCGACCTTACAGCCCCAGGCTGTAAATTTAATTTCCTATGCTAATTGAGTAAATACAATTAGAGAGAAGATTGTGTGAGTGGGCCTTCCAGGCCTGCCCGAACACAGGGCAAATGGCTTTGAATATAAATAAATGTTATATTTATAGATAAAATAGAGAAACTTATAATTCAACGCTAGGTGTACTTAAATATGGGAAAAATGTGATATTTTCAGGTTGCAAAAGAAGAAAGTATACCTGTTAATTATTTGTTGTTTTAGCCAAATAGTATTTTAAAAACGTAAAAAAAATATATATGTAAAGTTGAGAATGCAATGAAATAACATGGTCATTGTTTCGCTAAATAATACTCAATGAAATCATATTCAAAAATAATTCTTTATAGGTTTAGTCCATCTTTGTGGCTGTATCTTTAAAACATTGCAAAATTATATGCGATTGAAATACCTAACAAAATAAAGTTACTACTATATTTACGTAGGTATTATTATCAAAGTTTGTCGAAGAGGTGGAGGGAAATTTATTAATTACTTTTGTATCAAATAAACATTATTTCTTTCTAAAAATGTTTACAACAATAAAATCAGTACCCATATGCTACATCTAACTCAGTTCGTCGTACTTAACACGTTGGAAATGAGTTTTATCCCGTCGTCCACTCCTCCTGAACTTCCCACTTTGGAAGTTCACGTAAATTGACACTCCCCGGGAGTTTTACCTCACAGTTAACTTTTGGTGAAATGTGCTCTTTGGTGCTCGCATCACACGAGAGGATTGGTTTGTATAGATGCTACAAGCAGGTGTCAAATTTAGATCAAAACAAGATGTCGTGTATAAAAAATAAAAAAAAATAAAAAGTGTATGTGGGTGCTGCGCAGGGGTCTTCAACTATTTGAAGCGAGGACGGGCAATATCCCTGCGCAGAGCGATTATACACGAACAATTACTTTAGAGAGAGCCGGATGTAATGCTCAGGATAGAGCCTCGCACTTTTGAAGTACAAGGACCTCTTGTCTAGTAAGCCTTAGGTCCTGGGAGTCATGGGCAGGGTGATATCATTAATACAATATGGTTGGGATAGAATATAGCATTTTATTCCATAAACACACTAGCCGCTGAGGGCGGGCACATGTTATACTAATACCAAAATCTGATAAGTCTTTGCCGCAATTAAAAGTTAAAATTAACATAAACCAAATATAAGGTACCTGGCCAGGTCCGTACACAAATGTCTGTGCGCACTTAGAACGTCGTTCCGTTCACCGTTATGATCCGTTGGGTTCGAGCACTGGCGCTGGTCGCGACATCAAAGAGGCACGGCGCTCCTGCGACGCTCCGTTGTATGCGAGATAGTAGACGCTGGCTGGACCTTCCGAGGTTTGCGCTGAGCCACTATGGGGACATCGGATCGAAGGCGGCGAAGCGGCCTTTGGAAATAAGGTTAAGATCCGTGTGTAGCACCTTGGGGTCGCCGACGACGGGGCCTGCGCCGTGGCAGGCGGTCCACGGTCCGGGAGAACCGCACCCTCTGGTGATGGGGGGACACTCCAAGAAGCGTCAATTCATGTGGCCGGGCGGGCACGTGGATTTCAACAGCTCATGTTCCCGACAACTTCGTGGCGGCGAATATCCCCTGTGTCCTTGCGCGTATCGCGGATTTTAAAGCTAAAGGTTAAACTATAGTCCCATGACGGGAAGCCGAGGGCGGCGAAAGTGAAAAAACCCCAAAAATTTAATGATTTTGCTCAAGCCATGTTAGTCGTGGCGCCTATCCATGGAAGAGAGCGAATCGACTCGACTCGATTTGACATTCCATTTTTTCGCGCTCCGTTTCGCTTAATTCGAACGCACATCAAACCAACTTTTAAATATTCTTTAAAAAGAACTAATGTTTAAATAAGGTATTTATTCGTTGAATATTATAATAATCTAAGTCGACGATATTAAAGGAGAATAATTAAAATTCTACAACAATCCTACCATGATTTCTTATTTTTTTATGATAAGAAAGGTTTGTTAGAATCCAAGACGGAACGTGTGTCACCAGCTGTCAATGTCAGACGTCCAACTCTGTAGATCTCAGTTGACAGTCTAATTTAATCATTGAATGTTTTGTTATGAATGTTTAGTTTTCAATATAATTCCGTAAGTACACAAAATCGCGTCGAGTTATTGCTACCAATGGTTTCGGCGTGACTCAAAGAACGTTTTAATGTGCGGGGCTCCTGGCTTCTTAATAAGTATTGTAAAAACAACATATGAGATTTGTGTACCGGTGTGTCACTTTCCAATTCAATTTGTCTGGGAACTAATGGATTTGAATGCCTGCTATTGTGGTGAGTCGAGAGCCTATCATGCAGGTAATACGCCACAGGAATAGTATCCCAATATATCAACTATTTCACCTAAAATATGACATGCAAGGTTAACCAGTTAGAAGTTCAAAATAATTCTGTAGTTATCACTACAATACCCCCCTTTTCGGCAAAGAGGTTAAGTCGTACTTAGCCGAAACAGCCGAGGTAACCGGAGAAAACATTCACCTATCCTACGGCAATATATTTTTAAATATAAAACTATCAGCTATATATGAAACTAACTCATGCTATTTCATATATTAAACTAAAATGTATGTTCTAGAGTTCTAAAACTAACTCAATTTATGTTGAGTGTCAGGAATACAGCGTCTGGCCAGACCGCTGCAATTCCCCTGCATTAAAAAAATTATACTTGGATTTCTAATGAGATAATCGCAAGTAGCATACTAATAATAAAGAATTATCTAAAGTAATATAGTTCTTACTTATGTATAATAAGAAAAACTATTTAAGATTTAATTAAAATATATGTAATCTAGCATTCCTACATAATTTACTAGTTAGTAATTAAATTGTAAACCTAATAAAGTCTTTAAACTAATGGAGAGATCTCACATAAATAGACATTTGAAATGTATAGCCGTTGGGCTGACATTGTATAAGGGAAAAAACTTATTTTCCTTTTTTTCTCAAAAATTAAGGAGTATTAATCCATATCCTTATGTTTACTCTGGCGCCTAGAGTGTGTAGTTACAAAAGAAATTGGTTTTCATGAAAACGCTTGACAAAAAAATTTCACATGTGAGTCATGTCATATGTGAAAAATGAGGCCTCTGATTGGTTATACCAATCCAAAATAACAAAGTTCAAAAATTTCACATGTGAGTCATGTCATATGTGAAAAATGAGGTCTCTAATTGGTTATACCAATCCAAAATAACAAAGTTCAAGATAAAAAAGTTGCTAGCTAGGGGACACACCTTGTGAGACTTTTATTATGTCCAGGACATGATATTTTCCATCTTTACCAGTTTCTATCTCCTGAAGGTTGTAAACAACATCCGAATGCTTCCTGACAACTTTACATCACAAAGCGCGGTGCTAGTTTAGCGGAGAAGAAATGAGCTGAACGACTGGTCATTTGAAGGTATTAACGAATTTGGAATGCCGCCTCTTTTCGGCAACATGCCATCCGTCATTATCTCCCGACCTTTAGCTAACAAAAATGGTGTGTGCCCGGTGGCAACATTAATAATGCTATTCAAAGATAGCTACCACTAAATAAATCAAAAAAACATTTCAGTAATTTATGTTCTGAAGTGTTTCGACTACGCCCAGAATCATCAATTCTAAGAAAAATCTGTGACGTCTGAGTCACCAGAAAATTTTAAATTCCACGACCTCAAATGGTCCTCCTTTAATATGTGAATAACGCGTTCGTCATCTTCCCTAGTCTCCGTAACATAGGTAGTCCTCCCCATTGAGTTGGCTTGACGTACTAAACCGGGAGCTCCTAGTTGAGACAATATGGGTTGTAACGCTTTAAGTGTGGAAGGGCCGGGTGGGTGGGTGTCAATTGCACCTCCCCGTGGTCGTGTATTAACAAATGAGGAAGTAGTAGTGGTAGGTGGTTTGTTTGCCTCCCCACTTACTTCGTGATATTGCTCTTCCCTTTCGCCGTCCGACATGTTGACAAAAATGTGAGGTTATATGTGTCAGGGTATGTAATAGGTTATAATAATTGATAAATTTCTAAATAGATACAGGTTACTCCCTGTCAATAAAAATAAATTAGCTCTCAAATTGAGATTAAATAGGAGTTATGGCTGAGCACTATGCTTTTTATTCATAGCGAAGCCCAAATAAAATATTAATTATTATATTATTAATTATAATATTATTTAGTAATATTATAATAATTACTATGAATTATATTAAATGTATGCTTACAACCCTGTCGCATATAAACCTAACAAACACTAAAGTATAATAACTTTACAGTTAATGATATCACCAAAATTTCAAAATAACAAGTGAGCGAGTTTAAAAAATTTAAAAACTATTTTTTAGAAAAAACTGCCACTCTCACAGGACTCAAAGGCTCAAAAATATAGTAGTTCGGGCGCCATTGTCGTGTATAAAAAACAAAAAAATAAAAAAAAGGTGTATGTTGTTGCGGGTGGTGCGCAGGGGTCTCCAACTATTTGAAGCGAAGATGGGCAATATCCCTGCGCAGTACGATTATACACGAACAATTACTTTAGAGAGAGCCGGATGTAATGCTCAGGATAGAGCCTCGCACTTTTGAAGTACAAGGACCTCTTGTCTAGTAAGCCTTAGGTCCTGGGAGTCATGGGCAGGGTGATATCATTAATACAATATGGTTGGGATAGAATATAGCATTTTATTCCATAAACACACTAGCCGCTGAGGGCGGGCACATGTTATACTAATACCAAAATCTGATAAGTCTTTGCCGCAATTAAAAGTTAAAATTAACATAAACCAAATATAAGGTACCTGGCCAGGTCCGTACACAAATGTCTGTGCGCACTTAGAACGTCGTTCCGTTCACCGTTATGATCCGTTGGGTTCGAGCACTGGCGCTGGTCGCGACATCAAAGAGGCACGGCGCTCCTGCGACGCTCCGTTGTATGCGAGATAGTAGACGCTGGCTGGACCTTCCGAGGTTTGCGCTGAGCCACTATGGGGACATCGGATCGAAGGCGGCGAAGCGGCCTTTGGAAATAAGGTTAAGATCCGTGTGTAGCACCTTGGGGTCGCCGACGACGGGGCCTGCGCCGTGGCAGGCGGTCCACGGTCCGGGAGAACCGCACCCTCTGGTGATGGGGGACACTCCAAGAAGCGTCAATTCATGTGGCCGGGCGGGCACGTGGATTTCAACAGCTCATGTTCCCGACAACTTCGTGGCGGCGAATATCCCCTGTGTCCTTGCGCGTATCGCGGATTTTAAAGCTAAAGGTTAAACTATAGTCCCATGACGGGAAGCCGAGGGCGGCGAAAGTGAAAAAACCCCAAAAATTTAATGATTTTGCTCAAGCCATGTTAGTCGTGGCGCCTATCCATGGAAGAGAGCGAATCGACTCGACTCGATTTGACATTCCATTTTTTCGCGCTCCGTTTCGCTTAATTCGAACGCACATCAAACCAACTTTTAAATATTCTTTAAAAGAACTAATGTTTAAATAAGGTATTTATTCGTTGAATATTATAATAATCTAAGTCGACGATATTAAAGGAGAATAATTAAAATTCTACAACAATCCTACCATGATTTCTTATTTTTTTATGATAAGAAAGGTTTGTTAGAATCCAAGACGGAACGTGTGTCACCAGCTGTCAATGTCAGACGTCCAACTCTGTAGATCTCAGTTGACAGTCTAATTTAATCATTGAATGTTTTGTTATGAATGTTTAGTTTTCAATATAATTCCGTAAGTACACAAAATCGCGTCGAGTTATTGCTACCAATGGTTTCGGCGTGACTCAAAGAACGTTTTAATGTGCGGGGCTCCTGGCTTCTTAGTAAGTATTGTAAAAACAACATATGAGATTTGTGTACCGGTGTGTCACTTTCCAATTCAATTTGTCTGGGAACTAATGGATTTGAATGCCTGCTATTGTGGTGAGTCGAGAGCCTATCATGCAGGTAATACGCCACAGGAATAGTATCCCAATATATCAACTATTTCACCTAAAATATGACATGCAAGGTTAACCAGTTAGAAGTTCAAAATAATTCTGTAGTTATCACTACAAAGAGTAACAAACACAAAATATTAATCGCAATTTGAAATCAGATAATAGGTACATAGCAAAGTGGAAAGTGTGTTTATGTATCGATGTATACGATGTATCGATCAGTTCGATTATCTTTCTTCTTCTTATTTAAGAACTCTTGTCGGTGGAGTATACGCTATACCTCTCTGTTCTCGGCTTTACATTTAAGGTCTTGATATGATACGGCGACGCATACCTTCTCTTTTAGTTGGCTCACATAACTCATCAATTCATCGTGCGAATGAAATTTCTATTGGCAAAACAGGCATAGAGTGTGAAGCGAACATATTATTTATTTTAGTGTTTATTCAATAGATATACTTTTGTTCTTTTGTGATATGGGTCATGTTGTATTTTACGATTGTGCCTGCAATAATGATTATTATTATTTATTACAGGATTTTTGCGTGGGATTTCGGAGTATAAATATTTATTTTTATCTTTTGTCAGACAGCATAGTATATATTAATACAAGTGCAATAACTACAATCTCATTTTTATTTTTGTTTATCTTATCAATTCTTAACAAAAATCATACGATTTTAATTCGATGTAACAGGATGTATTTTTTTCTCTTAAGAAAATGTTAATAAAAAGAAACAAAAAATGAAAATAAATAAACAATCTACCAGGTACCCCATTTTATATTATTCCGTTGAGGTAAGAATTATTCGTAAAAATTTGAGATGTTATTTTCAAAATCATAATGTTAGATTTTTTTTCTATATATATATGTTCCAAACACATTTTCCGTACTCTATTTACTATTTGTTCCTAAACGAAATAGTCAAGAACTTTGTGAACTTTCCAGAATTAAAAAAATAAAGTAAACAGACAAATGGCACCGGTCGAAAAGAAAAACGGCCATCCACGTAAAGTTTGCAGACAGTTTTGTCAACGCTGTATTTTAGAGACTGCATTACATAATAAGTACCTATATAGGTAATAGTTTGCTGCAGTAACTACCTACATCATGATGGTAAAGGATGGTAAAGGCTACATTCGTATCAATGATATAGGGGCCTCACAGCTTTAGAGGGCCCGTATAATTTTGTATGCCAAATGGCGCAGCATAGAGCACTTATTCTTGTATCCCATACACTTTGTACTACCTATGTCTGACGAAATAAATAAATGATTAATTGATATAAGAAGCGTAACAACGAAGAACACGACGCCAAATTCTGGCTCAGGTGGCTACTTGACCATACAATCTCGATCGACCGACTATACAGTCGAAGATTTTAAGGCAAAAATAGTTGACCTGACCACTACCACTTTTAGAAAATGTCCAACTGCATTGGTCGACATTTGTATGGTCGAGTAGCCTCTTTAGTTCAAATTGTAGTCATTTAGCCTATGTTACCCGGGATTTCGTAAGTACATACATACATACATAGAATCACGTCTTTATCCCTTACGGGGTAGACAGAGCCAAAATATCGTAAGTAATCTAAGGATATCTCAACATAAATAGATGTGCAAGGAATCCTATGATTCCCAAATATCTGTCATAGATTTTAGGAATGCTCACACAAATGAACTCTGAAAACATAATACTCCTTTTTCAGACAGGCGTATATAAAAGGATTAATGAATATTTATTTGATAAACTTCATTTCGACCTAGAAGGAAAACATCCTTGTTGATTTTACAATTGTTTTTTTTATTATTACCTATACTGCTTATCTTGTTCACCTTGATTATAAATTTATCATCCGATAAAAAAAGTATTCTAACTAATATTATAAATGCTTAAGTGAGTATGTTTGTTTGTTTACCTATTTATTTGTTTGTTTGTTTACCCCTTCACTCTTTAGCTACTTATCCAATTTTCTTGAAATTTCGCTTTAACATAGTAAGTAGAACTGAGGACATAGGGTACTTTTCACCCCGGGAAAATGCACTGTTCCCGTGGGAAATTTACTAGAGCGAAGCCGCGGGCAAAAGCTAGTCCTAACAAATATTATAAATGTGAAAGTGAGTTTGTTTGTTTATTTGTTTGTTACCCCTTCACGCTCTACATAACCAATCTACCTGAAATTTCGCATTCACGTTGTTAGTAGTACTGAGAAGGACATAGGGTACCTCTCATTCCGGGAAAATGCATTGTTCCTGTGGGAAATTCACACGGGTGAATCCGCGGTCAAAAGCTAGTTTCTAGATAAAACTGAAAAGAATTTATGAATGTTAAAAATGTCACCCTTATCGTACGTCCGCCTTTATTATCTAAATCTATAGACGTACAATCACGAGCATTAATATGTGAACAATCAATCCTTGAGACAATGAGATAAGGTCTAAAATTGGATACAAATCAATGCTTGAGACTGTACGTACATGTCTACATAGACTAAATATCTGGAACAAAGATAACTGTGCGAAAGATATTAGCGCGGCGCTACAATTATCTAAAGATAGTCAAATGATTGGCGGTTAATAAAAATCTATTTTAAGGTTTTAGAAGAAATAATTGGCTAGTTTTGAGGCTTCGTCAAGGCTCGTACGGAAATAATCTAATTAACTCCACAAAACATGTTCTTTTGATAAATATCCTTTTTGGAACAAGCTGTTATTGTCTCTAATGAGGGATTTTCCGAAACCCAAATAAAAAAAAAAAAGTTCCAAATGACTTTGTAGATGGCGCTTAGTAAAAGGCGAGAGAAAAAGTTACGTACAAAAAGCAAAAATTCACGGGATTGGCATTTAAAAAAATAAAACTTAGTAAAAAAACAACTAAAAAGTATCAATATTGTGATTTGTGCAACTGTCGAACTGTTAAGTGATTATTTTTCTGCCTGTGGTTGACAAGAAAAAGCACACCATATAGGTTCAGCCATTATAACGACTCGGCTTCATAAAACGCTGTCTGTTGAGGCCAAGTGGTCACGACACCTGCCTGAGGTCGGATAGGACCCGGGTTCAAATCCTACCTGTGTCACATGAGTTTGTAGACCAATCTGACTCATGTATGGTAGTTTTCTCATACCACCACCTGCTTCCGGTGAAGGGAAACATCGTGACGAAACCTGCACATTGGTTGACGATTATTTTGCTAGTGTGTATGCGGCTACTGCCAATAGATTTGACTTGATGACTTTTACTACTACCGCCAGGTAGTAGTAAAAGTCATGTCAGATGCCTTTAGGCGACTTGAATAAAATCTGACACCATTGTTAGTTATTACTAACACTGGTGTCAGATTTTATTCAAGTACACACTCTTTAAGAAATAAAAAAAAAGGAAAATTGATAGAATTTGAAACAATTGGAAAAATTTAAAGATTGGAAGCCGATCCTGGGTGTACTATCAAGTTATGCTTACATTGGAATTAAAGACACGTGTAAAATTTCAATAATAATAATCAAAAGTAGCTAGTTCTTCAAATTTCAAATAAACTGCTGAACGTGTACACTTAAAAATTTGCAGGTTAGATAAGTGAGAAGAATTTTATGAAATTCTACCCCTAGACGATGAAAGGGATAATAAATGATATTCACGTGGATGAAACCGATGGTAAAAGCTAATGTAAAGTACATGCATTGTAAAAAAAACCTTACAAAAACTTGTGAAAATAAACGCGAAATTTTTTGATGATTCCTTAAAAACTTCCTTCAAAACTTTCTACAATCATAAAAAAAAGTTCTGCCGAAAAGCTGTTTTCAAGAAACTGAGGTAATTTTGCCGAGAGAAAAAAAAAATCAACACTTTTCCACGAGTTGTTTTCAATCGGCGTTTTTAGAACAGTAATTAAAACTTTCGAGGATGTCGTGTATAAAAAATAAAAAAAATAAAAAGTGTATATGTTGTGGTGTGCGCAGGGATCTCCAGCTATTTGGAGCGGAGACGGGCAATATCCCTGCGCAGTACGATTATACACGAACAATTACTTTAGAGAGAGCCGGATGTAATGCTCAGGATAGAGCCTCGCACTTTTGAAGTACAAGGACCTCTTGTCTAGTAAGCCTTAGGTCCTGGGAGTCATGGGCAGGGTGATATCATTAATACAATATGGTTGGGATAGAATATAGCATTTTATTCCATAAACACATTAGCCGCTGAGGGCGGGCACATGTTATACTAATACCAAAATCTGATAAGTCTTTGCCGCAATTAAAAGTTAAAATTAACATAAACCAAATATAGGGTACCTGGCCAGGTCCGTACACAAACGTCTGTGCGCACTTAGAACGTCGTTCCGTTCACCGTTATGATCCGTTGGGTTCGAGCACTGGCGCTGGTCGCGACATCAAAGAGGCACGGCGCTCCTGCGACGCTCCGTTGTATGCGAGATAGTAGACGCTGGCTGGACCTTCCGAGGTTTGCGCTGAGCCATTACAGGGACATCGGATCGAAGGCGGCGGTGCGGCCTTTGGAAATAAGGTTAGGATCCGTGTGTTGCACTGGGGTCGCCGACGACGGGGCCTGCGCCGTGGCATGCGGTACACTCCAGGAAACGTCAACTCATATGGCCGGACGGGCACGTGGACCTCAACAGCTCATGTCCCCGGCAACTTCGTGGCGACGAATATCCCCTGTTGTCCTCGCGCGTATCGCGGATTTTAAAGCTAAAGGTTAAACTATATACCCATGGCGGGGAACCGGGGGCGGCGAAAGCGAAAAAACCCCAAAAAAAATTAATAATTGCTCAAGACATGTTACATGTCGTCGTGGCCACCCAGGAAGACAAGATCCCTCCACTCGATTTGACATTCCGCCTCGTCGCGTTCCATTTCGCCCAATTCGGACGCACGTCAAACCAACTTTTAAACATTCTTTAAAAGAACTAATGTTTAAATAAGGTATTTATTCGTTGAATATTATAACAATCTAAGTCGACGATATTAAAGGAGAATAATTAAAATTCTACAACAATCCAGCCATGATTTCTTATTTGTTTATGATAAGAAAGGTTGGTTAAGAACTGATACGGAACGTGTGTTACCAGCTGTCAATGTCAGACGTCCAACTCTGCAGATTTTGTTGACAGTCTAATTTAATCATAGAATGTTTTGTTATGAATGTTTAGTTTTTGATATAATTCCGTAAGTACACAAAATCGCGTCGAGTTATTGCTACCAATGGTTTCGGCGTGACTCAGAGAACGTTTTGATGTGCGGGTCTCCCTGTCTTCCTATCAAGTATTGTAAAAACAACATATGAAATTTGTGTACCGGTGTTTCACTTTCCAATTCAATTTGTCTGGAAACTAATGGATTTGAATGCCTGCTATTGTGATGCGTCGAGAGCCTATCATGCAGGTAATACGCCACAGGAATAATATCCCAATATATCAACTATTTCACCCAAAATATGATATGCAAGGTTAACCAGTTAGAAGTTCAAAATAATTCTGTAGTTATCACTACAATACCCCCCTTTTCGGAAAAGAGGTTAAGTCGTACTTAGCCGAAACAGCCGGGGTAACCGGAGAAAACATTAACCTATCCTACGGCAATATATTTCTAAATATAAAACTATCAGCTATATATGAAACTAACTCATGCTATTTCATATATTAAACTAAAATGTATGTTCTAGAGTTCTAAAACTAACTCAATTTATGTTGAGTGTCAGGAATACAGCGTCTGGCCAGACCGCTGCAATTCCCCTGCATTAAAAAATCATACTTGGATTTCTAATGAGATAATCGCAAGTAGCATACTAATAATAAGGAATTATCTAAAGTAATATAGTTCTTGCTTATGTATAATAAGAAAAACTATTTGAAATTTAATTAAAGTATAGTAATCTAGCATTCCTACATAATTTACTAGTTAGTAATTAAATTGTAAACCTAATAAAGTCTTTAAACTAATGGAGAGATCTCACACAAATAGACATTTAAAATGTATAGCCGTTGGGCTGACATTGTATAAGGGAAAAAACTTATTTTCCTTTTTTTCTCAAAAATTAAGGAGTATTAATCCATATCCTTATATTTACTCTGGCGCCTAGAGTGTGTAGTTACAAAAGAAATTGGTTTTCATGAAAACGCTTGACAAAAAAATTTCACATGTGAGTCATGTCATATGTGAAAAATGAGGCCTCTGATTGGTTATACTAATCCAAAATATCAAAGTTCAAGATAAAAAAAAGTTGCTAGCTAGGGGACACACCTTGTGAGACTTTTATTATGTCCTTGACATGATATTTTCCAACTTTACCGGTTTCTATCTCCTGAAGGTCGTAAACAACATCCGAATGCTTCCTGACAACTTTACATTTCACAAAGCGCGGTGCTAGTTTAGCGGAGAAAAAGTGAGCTGCGTTTGACTGCACAAAGTTACGCCTCCATACGATATCACCTACGCTTAACCGAAGTTGTTTACGGCGTAGGTTGTATCGTCCCGCGTTTTGTTTGTACGCTTTGGTCAATGCATCGGTAACTTTTTGGAAGATGTCTGCCATCTCATTGAGAGCCGTGGCTTTTTCAGAACGACTGGACATTTGAAGGTCATCTAACGAATTTGGAATGCCGCCTCTTACTGAATGCAACATGCCATCCGTCATCATCTCCCGACCTTTAGCCAATAAAAATGGTGTGTGCCCAGTGGCAACATTGATAGTGCTATTCAAAGATAGCTGGATTTGAGGTAGGTACTTAGACCAGTTTCTTTGATCTTCTCCTACTAAAATAGCTAGGCAGGTTTCTATAGTTTGGTTAAAGCGTTCCACAGTGTTGGACTGAGGCGCGTAGTACGCATTGTAAAATATTTTTGGTATCGAATGGCTCGCACAAAAATCTTTAAATTGTTTGCTCTGAAATACAGTTGCATTGTCGCAAATTATAACGCATGGAATTCCCTCTTTATATAGGATTTCCTGTTCAATAAATGATGTTATTGTTTTGGCTGTAGCGGTTCTAAGTGGGTGAATCCAACAATATTTAGTAAATATATCAACTATGGACAGTATGTAGATGTGACCAGAATAAGATTTTACTAATGGACCAATTAGGTCAATGGACAAAGTATGCATCGGTTTGTTGACACATTTCTGGTTTGTCATGTGTCCATGTGGAGGTTGGTTGGAGTGTTTATAAGCTTTACACTTCTCACACGTGGCCACATAATTCTTCACATCTTCATACATGCCTTTCCAATAATAATTTTCTTTAATTTTAGACAAAGTTTTAAATGTACCAGGATGGACTGCATGTTTTTCATGATTCTCTTTGATGCATTCCTGTACTAGTTCTCTAGGTAATACAATTTTCCAATCGTTATCCGATTGTAGATTTGAATTCGGTTTGGAATATCTAAATAACACTTTATCTTTAATTTGATAATTTCTATGATACATCGGGTTTAACTGAACGTTTCTAAACAACGTATTATACCAATCATCTTTAGAATTGCAACCGCCATCATAACATATTATAAAACAAAGTCCCCCGCGGCGTCTGTCTGTCTGTCTGTCTGTCTGTCTGTCTGTCTGTTCGCGATAAACTCAAAAACTACTGAACGGATTTTCATACGGTTTTCACTAATAGATAGGGTGATTCATGAGGAAGGTTTTAGTGTATAATTTGTTTAGGTTTTGTGTGTATTAGTTGAAATATGACGATAATTGTTAAGGAAGTCGGAAAAAATTTAGCCGCCTGGCAGCTTTCATCGAAAACGCTCTCCAATCCCTAAGAGATGTATCAAAACCATGTATGGAGGAATTGTGTATCTATAATAGGTCTACAAAAAAGTCCGCGATAGCATATATCTAGCTTTTATATTTCAGCCACAATAACTACTTTTATGTTTTATTAAAATCGTTAGGTGTTATTTAACTGGTGATATTAACCACAATTTATTAATCCTTATCAAATTAAACAAGTCTATCGTCACAAGTACTTAATATATTTGATATTTGCCTTTTACTGCATGTAATTTGGATCAATAGTTTCCGAAATACTACGAGTTATCTAAAAACCGGCAATGCGCTGCGAAACCACTTAGCTCTAGCCAAAGACGCAAGGCGCATTATGTAGGTACCTATCTCTGAGCGGGCGCGTTTTCGTATGTTTTAAACAGTACTTATTTATTTTAGTAGGAGTCAACATCATTAAAAAAAACCGTCCAAGTGCGAGTCAAACTCGCGCACCGAGGGTTCCGTACACGCAAAGCATCTCACGTTATAGCTCTCACTAAAAGACCTATTAATTTCAAAAACAAACTTAACTTTGCAGTTAGATTCCTAGGAATCGTACTGCATCGAGCGCAAAAATAAATTTGTAACACTTTTTTTTAAACTTCCAACAACATATTTACAACTTTCAGATTTATTCCTGTGTATGTAGGTACTGTTAGACCTCGCTTTTTGCCAAATTTCTATTTGGTCAACGGGAAGTACCCCATAGGTTTTGATTGCTGTCTGACATCGCACAATATGCAAAAAATCGCAACATTTACGGTAATAACTCCTGATCGCGTTGACGGACAGACGGACAACAAAGTGATCTTATAAAGGTTCCGTTTTTGACTTTTGAGGTACGGAACCCTAAAAACCGGCCAAGTCCGAGTCAAACTCGCGCACGGAGGGTTCCGTACACGCAAATCAAGTTTCAAAAACAACTTAACTTTGCAGTTAGATTCCGAGGAATCGTACTGCATCGAGCGCAAAAATAAATTTGTAACACTTTTTTTAAACTTCCAACAACATATTTACAACTTTCAGATTTATTCCTGTTCAAGTACTGTTAGATCTTGCTTTTTGCCAAATTTCATAATTTTAGGTCAACGGGAAGTACCCCGTAGGTTTTGATTGCTGCCTGAAAATTCCCTACATTTACGGTAATATCTCTTGATCGCGTTGACGTATATTTTGATTATTTTTTAGCTGAAAGAGACCATGAATCCGAGTATTCGATATTAATTTCAAATTGATACCTTTAAGCGTTCCTGAGAAAAAAAAGTTTGACAGACAGACTGACAACAAAGTGATCTTAAAAGGGTTACGTTTTACCTTTTGAGGTACGATACCCTAAAAACAAATATATTGTCCACCCGAGCGAAGCCGGGGCGGGCCGCTAGTCAAATATAACTGCCTCAATACGGGACAGTACGTCTGGTACTACGTGCATAGAACCTTTTTTATGCCTAATTTCAAAATCAAAACAAGATAATTGCATTGCCCATCGTGCTAATCGACCTGATGGGTTGGTTAGTGTCTTGAGCCATTTCAAAGACATATGATCTGTCACTACTATAAAACGACTCCCTTCTATATAAGGTCTAAAATGGTTTATTGAATCCACTAGGGCGAGTAATTCGCGTTCGGTTGTGCTGTAATTTCGTTCTGTTTTCGAAAGCAACCTGGAATAAAAAGCTATGGGGTGTTCTATACCATCGATTTCCTGGACAAGCACGCTACCAATACCGACGCTTGATGCGTCTGAATGAATTTGAAACGGTTTGGAAAAATCGGGGCAAGCGAGCACGGGAGCCTGAGTCAGAGCTTCTTTGAGCGCTAAGAAAGACCTTTCTGCTTCTTCTGACCAGTCTACCGTATCTCTGCCTTTCTTCTTGCTTATCAGAACCGTCATTGGTGCTATAATAGTTGAAAAATTTGCTACAAATCTTCGGTAGTACGAACAAAGCCCTATAAACGCTCGCAATTGCTTAGCGGTTGTGGGACGTGGAAAATTTCTGATACACTCTAGTTTTTGTGGATCTGTCAATAAACCTTGTGAGCCGACTACGTAGCCTAAATATTTGAGTTCAGACTTACAAAACTCACATTTGCTAAAATTTATAGTTAAACCTGCCTTGCTTAAAGCTTCAAAAACCTCGTTTAAAATGGCGATATGCTCTTCGAACGAGCTAGTGGCTATGAGAAGGTCATCACAGTAAGCGAATATCTTCTCACCAAATTTGTGATGGAAAAGAGAATCAACCAATCGCTGTAATTCGCAGCCAGCGTTCGATATGCCGAACGGGACACGTTTAAATTCAAACAAACCACGATTGGGTACCACGAATGCGGATTTTTGGCATGATGTGCCGGAACCGTCTTCATTATCAGTATCGCATAATGACATTTGCCAGTAGGCTGCTGATAAATCAATGGAACTTAAATAACGAGTACCACGCAAATTATCTAAAATTGAACTGATATATGGCACAGGATATGAGTCTTTAATTGTGACGTCATTAAGTTTCCTAGCGTCTAAGCAAAATCTCCATGAACCATCTTTTTTTGGGGTCATGACAACGGGGTTTGACCATGGGGATTTAGATGGTGCTATTACACCAAGTTGAAGCATCCGGTCTACTTCTTCATTTAAGGCTTTTAATTTGACCGGTGACAGAGGGTAATACCTTTGTTTTATTGGTTGCCCCGTTGTTTTGATCCTATGCTCAACTAGAGATGTCCTACCTAGGCCTCGCTCCTCTGTACTAATAGATTTAAACTTTTGTATAACTTTGTCTAATTGGACTGACTCTAGGGGAGAGAGGTCATGTTTTGGTACTATGGTGCATATTGTTTTGTTCGGTTCCGGCCTGACAACTGGTTGTCCATATGAAATATTTAAATCCTCTAAACTTGGTAATTGTATTAAATCTAACGTTATAATAGAATCCATGCCAAAAATAAAATTATTAGAAATTGCTGGAATTACCATAAACATAATATTATAAGTATTACCTCTGAAATTGACTGGTAGCAGGATTTTACCTTTTACCTCAACAACAGAACGGTTTGCACAAGTTGCTGTGGAAGAATAATCTAATAATTTAAATCCTAGACTCAAAAAATGTTTATGATAATTGTTTCCTATTATACTAAAATTAGCACCAGAATCCATTAAACCTGTGTAAGGTTTCCCTTTAATTTTAAAATCTATAAAAATTCTGTTGTCACTGTTGACTGTTTCTATACCAGGAGTCACAGCGCCTAAGTATGGAATATTTGATATTTTTTGTGTGGCTCCTGGTCTAACTAGTTTTTTTTACTATTGTTTGTTTCCGGTGATGATACATCCCTATCTCCATCATTACATTTAGAGCAAGTGCTTGTTAGCACGCCTTTTTGACCACACCGGAAACAGACAATGCCTGGGGGTCGTCCACCATTGGGTTTGACAGTTCAGGCACGTACTTCGTTTCACAGATGGATGGATACACACCATGTACACATACAATGATTAGATGTGTGTGTATCCGTCCACACACACTATTATAAAAAACATTTGGAATGTATAGACCATAAGCAGTATATTATAAGTCTATGGTATAGACAATACAAAAAAATATATATTGGCAAACTGTGTAGGGATTGCATGAGTAATTAACCGGCATTTGCCGATAAGCTCAATTTTTAGAGAAATATGTTAAAATTTTAAGATAGGTACCTACATTATCATTTCCTGAAGTCCGGGGTAATCTGTGTATATGATTCAAGTAAAATTAAATTATAATTTTGCTTTATGAAATCTTTGCCGCAATATGGCTTTATGAGAATAGTTTTATATGCCGAGTGAAATATGAAATTGTATATTTAAGTGATTCCCTATTCAGATTTACCAGAAATTGAGGGAGTTAATTTGAGAATGTTCGATTCGGGTTATCGTGAGGTATCTTTCGTTTAAACTCACATCGTTTTTTCAGATTAGATAAAATATTGAATATGTGCTTTTTTTTCAAAAACAAGTACAATTTTATTACCAAAAAAAGTTTGTGAAAATAATTACATTTTTTTATTTTTTATTTATTGCGACTAGAAAGTCGCGGTTTGCCGTGTTGACCGCTATACCACAACAATTTGTATAAAATGTTCTGTGTTACCTATTTATGAATTGTACTTACTCATTATTATTCAATACTAAGGGGTAAATATTAACAGCTGGCAACAGTGAAAGTGTCAAGAGTCAATCCATCAAAAATATGTCAAGAAAACTAAAATAAAATGATAAAGTAGGTTCCTACCAAAGAAGTTTTATACATTTTATAGGTATCTATCATAGAGCAACACAGACTAAACGCGAAAGTCCTTGTATAGTATCAACCATGGAACGAATAAGAATGTATCTAACTCTAACTCCACAGAAATAAAAATATCTACAACAATTTTTAAGCTTTTCACAAACAATTATAAATATAACAATCAATATAATCAATGTAGGTACATAAAGATCAAAAGAAGAGTTACAAAATGACTATGCGCGTTTTCTACCACAGATTTTTTTTTCTACATAATATCATAGATAATGTGCGATACTATACTTCGAGCAACAAGGACTTCCGCAGGCGGGAATCCGGGTATCCATAAAGTTATTATATTGTACCCCCATGGGTAACATAATTAGTTATACAATACCAGTAATATTCATATATTAGTTATAAAATACCTAGCGGTCACAGAAATATTTATTTTTTAGATAAAGTAAGTACTCTTTATTTAATAATTTAAGTCTGTGCTACCCACAGAAATATATATAAAAAAATTGTTTCTGTGGTGCTACCGGTATAATAAGTTTATGGTTGTCTGCTTTTTGTAAAAAGAAAATACTCTATTGAAAATTCTAGTTTGGAGAGATTGCAACCGGTATTTATCGTTAAAGACTTTGATTCGTGAAATATTCATGGCTGGAAATAAAATATCATCTACAAAAAAATACATTAAATTTTCAAGGAAGACACAATGATGTTTACCCTAAATTTCAGGAAAAGCGCAAAATTATTGTATAAATGTCCCCAAGTCCGAAAAATATAAATCCAATTTTTTATAAACATTTTTCGCTGCTGCCCGGTAACACTTTTATTGAATTTTGCATTCTATGTACTCTAACAGTTTTTTTCTTCTAACTAGCTTATCTAACTTTTAACTAATATTATAAATGCGAAAGTTAATTTGTTTATTTGTTTGTTACCTCTTTACGCTTTATTTACCTGACCAATTTTCCTGAAACTTCGCATACATATAGTTAGAAGACCGGTAGGACCAGAAAGACATGGTACCTTTCATCCTGGGAGCACTGTTCCCGTGGGAAATTCACGCAGGCGAAGCCGCGGGCAAAAGCTAGTAAATTATAAATGCCAAAAAAAGCAAGTAATATTTATTTGAATTATATTATATACTAGCTTTTGTACGCCGCTTCGCCCGCGTGATTTCCCACGGGAACAGTGCTTTTTCCCGGAACGAAAGGTACCATATATCCTTCTTAGATTTTCGAACTATGTGTACCTATGCGATATTTCAGGAAGATTGGTTCAGTAGATAAAGCGTGAAGAGGTAACAAACAAACAAATAATTAACAAACAAACTCACTTTCGCATTTATAATATTAGTTAGGATAGGATTAGGATTAGTTAGGATTTAGGAAGGTACGTAGTATTGGATTAGTATATTCTCTGGACAAAATTGACAAACCTACAACTTATTTCATTTGTAATGCTTGGTAATTTTTTTAAAGAGGTTGCCACATTTGACTGACGTGATTTGACCACAGACATAAAATACTCTAAAATAAAATATATCCAAGCTTGATAATATGTCATAAAATACATTTAACCCAAAACATTTTCAAGTAGCAAAATATGTTAATGTAATTGGTTATTTACCTACATTTTACCTAGTACAATTATAAAAGATAAAAATAAACAAATATAGCTCTATTTCAAGGTGGAATGCACAGATGGAATCAAAAGCTCGATGTAACATTAAA
Source organism: Ephestia elutella (assembly GCA_018467065.1). NCBI lineage: Eukaryota > Metazoa > Arthropoda > Insecta > Lepidoptera > Pyralidae > Ephestia > Ephestia elutella. Next base: position 18,913,437 of record CM031576.1, on the reverse strand, counting down.
CCATTGCTTGATTCATAAAATTACAAGATTCAAGAACTGATTTATCTCCTAATTATGGTCTAAAAAGAGAAGGAAAAGGCTTTGACTATTCTGCGTAACAAGAGATGTATACACTTATACCTATTTACTGTATATATACATCATGTTTTTAATAAATAAATATATGTAAAATATGACTTGTTATTTATTTAAGAAACCTACTATGTAACTATGATAAAAGTACAAAATATTGTGCATTGAAAGCAAATGCACGTAAGCCTTTCCTACGATAATATTTGATTTATTATATTCTTTCTGTGTAGTGATCAAGATTATGGATCAGCCACTTGTTAGGCACTATAGGCTATTTTATTTAAATTATGTACTTTCTCCACGCATTATTATAGTCAGGCGCTAGAAAGTGCTACTAGATTGACAAAAGCTTGAGAACAATGCCTTTATTTATTGATATTCTATATAAAGTACTCTCATATAGAAATCAGATATATAGTACTAATTGCATGCATCTGAGATGCTCAAAAATCCAAAAATAGATATTCTATAACGTCTAATAACGTACCTAACTCAATGATATAAACATATTAGACGTGACGTATTAGTTGGCTGTTCTCGATTACATACAATATTTTTCAATTTAGTAATTGAAACAACCAATCATAGGCCAAGAATGAAGGTTCGTTTGCTGCACGTAGTTGCTCCGCGCTATCTTGAGCTGACGGAAAAATATCATTGAAAGTGCTCGCTTTTCCGTATCTTTCGTTGTCAAAAGCAAATGACAAGCTGTCGAAAAATGCAGTTGTGTGTGTAAAATTTTCTGAGATTCCTGTGATTGGATGATCGACGATCGTTCGGAGTGGTGTGTAACTGTCTAATCGACCCGTGAGTTGAGGTTGGATGCGGTTTTGTGCTTGTGTGTATTCGGTAGGAATACACACAAGCACAAATCACGTGGTTTCACGTGTCACGTCCAGCACGTAAGGCACTTGGGAGACGACCTTCTGGTATAGTGCGACATTGTTTATATGAATGCCCAAATTTTTTGCATTTGTTACAAATTAATTTATTTTCTAATTGTTTATTGTTAATGTTTCTATTATAATTTTGTTTATGTTTATTATCATTAAAGTTTGTTGTATTGTGTAATTTAACTGTATTTATTTGTTTTGATTGTTTTGAATTTTTGGAATCGCTAGCTGTGTTAGTGAAACCTGAGTATGCCTCAAAACGTTTGCCAATATCAATAAGATTCTGGATACTATTAGAATTGTCAACAGCCAATAAGTGTCCATATGATGGTAAAATGTTATGTTTTATTATTTCTAATAAAGTTGTTTCTGTTAATTTGTTTGTTAGCCGCGCATTCATGGTTTGCATTTCCAAAATATAAAAGTGTAAGGATTGGCCTGACGATTGTCGATGTTCACGGATTGACTTTTCTAATTTAAAGTCACTATCAATTGCCGTGAAAAATGACTTAAAATTATCTTCTAATTCTGACAATGTAGAAATTCCATCACGTATATGTCTGTAATAATCTAAAGCTTTGCCACTAAGTAAGTCAGAAAAACATTTCAGTACTTTCTGTTCTGAAGTATTTCGACTACGCCTAAAATCATCAATTCTAAGAAAAAAATCTGTGACGTCTGAGTCACCAGAAAATTTTAAATTCCACGACCTCAAATGGTCCTCCTTTAATATGTGAATAACGCGTTCATCATCTTCCCTAGTCTCCGTAACATTGGTAGTCCTACTCATTGAGTTGGCTTGACGTACTAAACCGTGAGCTCCTAGTTGAGACAATGTGGGTTGTAACGCTTTAAGTGTGGAAGGGCCGGGTGGGTGGGTGTCAATTGCACCTCCCCGTGGTCGTGTATTAACAAATGAGGAAGTAGTAGTGGTAGGTGGTTTGTTTTCCTCCCCACTTACTTCATGATATTGCTCTTCCCTTTCGCCGTCCGACATGTTGGCAAGAATGTGAGGTTATATGTGTCAGGGTATGTAATAGGTTATAATAATTGATAAATTTCTAAATAGATACAGGTTACTCCCTGTCAATAAAAATAAATTAGCTCTCAAATTGAGATTAAATAGGAATTATGGCTGAGCGCTATGCTTTTTATTCATAGCGAAGCCCAAATAAAATATTAATTATTATATTATTAATTATAATATTATTTAGTAATATTATAATAATTACTATGAATTGTATTAAATGTATGCTTACAACCCTGTCGCATATAAACCTAACAAACACTAAAGTATAATAACTTTACAGTCAATGATATCACCAAAATTTCAAAATAACAAGTGAGCGAGTTTAAAAAATTTAAAAACTATTTTTTAGAAAAAACTGCCACTCTCACAGGACTCAAAGGCTCAAAAATATATTAGTTCGGGCGCCATTGTCGTGTATAAAAAATAAAAAAAATAAAAAGTGTATATGTTGTGGTGTGCGCAGGGATCTCCAGCTATTTGGAGCGGAGACGGGCAATATCCCTGCGCAGTACGATTATACACGAACAATTACTTTAGAGAGAGCCGGATGTAATGCTCAGGATAGAGCCTCGCACTTTTGAAGTACAAGGACCTCTTGTCTAGTAAGCCTTAGGTCCTGGGAGTCATGGGCAGGGTGATATCATTAATACAATATGGTTGGGATAAAATATAGCATTTTATTCCATAAACACATTAGCCGCTGAGGGCGGGCACATGTTATACTAATACCAAAATCTGATAAGTCTTTGCCGCAATTAAAAGTTAAAATTAACATAAACCAAATATAGGGTACCTGGCCAGGTCCGTACACAAACGTCTGTGCGCACTTAGAACGTCGTTCCGTTCACCGTTATGATCCGTTGGGTTCGAGCACTGGCGCTGGTCGCGACATCAAAGAGGCACGGCGCTCCTGCGACGCTCCGTTGTATGCGAGATAGTAGACGCTGGCTGGACCTTCCGAGGTTTGCGCTGAGCCATTACAGGGACATCGGATCGAAGGCGGCGGTGCGGCCTTTGGAAATAAGGTTAGGATCCGTGTGTTGCACTGGGGTCGCCGACGACGGGGCCTGCGCCGTGGCATGCGGTACACTCCAGGAAACGTCAACTCATATGGCCGGACGGGCACGTGGACCTCAACAGCTCATGTCCCCGGCAACTTCGTGGCGACGAATATCCCCTGTTGTCCTCGCGCGTATCGCGGATTTTAAAGCTAAAGGTTAAACTATATACCCATGGCGGGGAACCGGGGGCGGCGAAAGCGAAAAAACCCCAAAAAAATTAATAATTGCTCAAGACATGTTACATGTCGTCGTGGCCACCCAGGAAGACAAGATCCCTCCACTCGATTTGACATTCCGCCTCGTCGCGTTCCATTTCGCCCAATTCGGACGCACGTCAAACCAACTTTTAAACATTCTTTAAAAGAACTAATGTTTAAATAAGGTATTTATTCGTTGAATATTATAACAATCTAAGTCGACGATATTAAAGGAGAATAATTAAAATTCTACAACAATCCAGCCATGATTTCTTATTTGTTTATGATAAGAAAGGTTGGTTAAGAACTGATACGGAACGTGTGTCACCAGCTGTCAATGTCAGACGTCCAACTCTGCAGATTTTGTTGACAGTCTAATTTAATCATAGAATGTTTTGTTATGAATGTTTAGTTTTTGATATAATTCCGTAAGTACACAAAATCGCGTCGAGTTATTGCTACCAATGGTTTCGGCGTGACTCAGAGAACGTTTTGATGTGCGGGTCTCCCTGTCTTCCTATCAAGTATTGTAAAAACAACATATGAAATTTGTGTACCGGTGTTTCACTTTCCAATTCAATTTGTCTGGAAACTAATGGATTTGAATGCCTGCTATTGTGATGCGTCGAGAGCCTATCATGCAGGTAATACGCCACAGGAATAATATCCCAATATATCAACTATTTCACCCAAAATATGATATGCAAGGTTAACCAGTTAGAAGTTCAAAATAATTCTGTAGTTATCACTACAAGGACTGGCTTTAATTGTTGAAGAGATCTAACTGTTACATAGAAATCGGAATACTATGGCACTATAGAAGTTCTATAAAGCATGCAACCCATTCTTTGATAGTCCAGTGCGCTCGGAATGCAGGTAATAGCGAGAGACCCATTGGAAAAGCAGAAACCTTCGCCCAGGGGACGGGCAGTACAGGAGATCCCATGCCAGCACCATCAGCCCATTATGCTGCACAGCCACGACCACTCGGACAAGAATGACCGATTAAGAACAAGAATAGAAGGTCTAAAGCTACGCGGTTTTTTGTGCCGTCCGGTACCCGTCTGATATAAGCAAGGAGGATTAAACCAACCTCCTTGGATTTAAGTTTGAATTTTAAATTACCCGAGCCTCTATTCAATGTATATTCGTCCACATATACAGTTATTTAATTGTAAGACATGTGTTGTAAAGTGACGTCTTTGGAGAAAATGCAGCAGTGGAGTTTGTTGCGCCGCCTCTTCTCCACTTGCGCTTTGGAGGCGGTGGTAAACTTAGCTTTAAATAATTTTATGACGTCAACTAAAAAACAAGAAAGTGACGATTTATAAGTGCTATTTTTAAGCCAATATGAATAAAAATATTTGACTTTGACTTAGACTCTGTTTTCTCATGGTTCTACAATTTTTTCCCACTAATGGGCCCACGAGGGATAACTAAGACCCACTGATTGATGTGTACATACAATTGCGTTATTTTTCCTGATATTTTCCCTGTAATATATAAAGTTTGAATACACGCAAAATCTTCTGTACGAATTTCGACGTTGTTAGAATATAACCTGCAATAGCACTTTATCCTCAAATTCCCACGAGAGTGGAGACCCGGTGCGTAGCGAGTGTAAAATAAAGCAGATGCCATTTCTATTTGTTTTATTTTATTCCGATTTCTATGTACAGTTAAGTACGAACAGACAATGAGCGTTTGGAATTGGTATTACAAAGGTGTAACAGACTCGTAAATTGTAATCGAGGATTCCAATTTATTTCATAATTACGAATTAATTGGTAGCTGTACTTGTTTAACTTTTTAGTTTGTTCTTTTCCAAGCTGAGAGTATAACAATCGTAAAGATAAAACCTGTTTATTTTCCAAATTTATATTCTAACCTAATAATACTAGAGTATAAAGCATAGTTCTTATCTTTTCCATGGTATACATATAGAAAGTCTATGTTTCTGAAACGCAAATCAATGAAAAAATGACATAGCATGTTGATAATCACTATTTAAAAACAGTTTCGGTTTCTGAACAAGCTTAGTGACAGTGTGTCATCGATTTGTTGTTTCAAATGTCAGATCTCGAATTAATGGCTGATTAGTGTAATTTTGAGTTTCCGGAAAGCTTTTTCGCATGTTGACAGCATGTTATAGTCTTCAGAGATAATTCGCGAAAATCGACCAATTAACAAAGTGTCACAATTTTGTACCATGTTTGTACACTGGATAATGATGTTATATATTTTAATTAAATAATAATAATAATAAATAATAATAATAATATTCATACGGCCTTCATGGTTTAAACCTGTATCTATAGTTTCTTTTAGTTGAGGATTGTGGTCGTAATGTAGAATGAAATACAAGGAAAAACTTTCTTGGTAGTTCCAGGAAGTCATTTAATCCATTTCCTTCCATTCCTTCAAAAGACATTGCCTTCTAAATTAGCTGTTATATCATTTCACCAGAAGCATAAGTAGGAATATGCATGTGATATTGGTCAGTTTTAGTGTCAGTGAGTGGGTGTGCGTGAGACAGAGAGTGGGAGAAGTGTATGAGTGGGTTATGTGTAGTTTATGGAAATGTAGTGTGTGTATGTGTAGGTATGAAATGTATTCGTAAGGCTCAAGCGCGTTTAGCTTTCAAAAATGCGGTAGGTGCACACTATCTTCATGTACTGTCAGGCAATATGAATGTACGTACGTACTTAGTGTCATAGTATCAGTATGTATACTATAATGTTAAAGTAATCCCACCAAAAACATTCTGTAAAAAACTAGCCAAGTCTCGATGGAGCTGCTTGTTTATCTCTAAAAAGTAATGAAATCTAGACAAAGTCGTTCCAAGTCTAAGGTTCCTTACTGCGATTTCTTTATTATTATATTTAATGTTGTGTGACTTGGCCGTTGAAGGGTACACAAGGGTACAAAACCAGGTGCTCCATGACATCATTGCACTAATCTGTCGCCAGAACCGCTACCCATTGACGATGGAAAATTGCCTCTTGGAAAACGTTAATTCAATAACCAGTCAATTGTAGGCTTGATAAAGCCACTAATGTATAAAGAATGTTCAACGGCCAAGTCACACAACATTTAATATAATAATAAAGAAATCGCAGTAAGGAACCTTAGACTTGGAACGACTTTGTCTAGATTTCATTACTTTTTAGAGATAAACAAGCAGCTCCATCGAGACTTGGCTAGTTTTTTACAGAATGTTTTTGGTGGGATTTCACTTCTTTTTGTAGAAACGTGGACATATTGATTTATTTTATTAAATTTTCTTATTTGACACAGGTTTTTCTTTTTAGAACATTTATGAGATGAACTAGAATTTTAGACCATAGAGCTAGCAAAAAAATGTTTCATTGAATTTTTTTCCTATGTCTATGTTCTAGAAATTTATTCCACAGAATATTGTAAAGAATAACTGGAAATTTGCTCGATTTTCATCGAAGTTTTATTTTTTCCATGCAATAATACAGTCAGTGTTCTAAAACCAGAGACAAAATAAATTAAAAAAAATGGTTATTGTCTGTCATTCTTGGCCTATCACGAGCAGGGTTTCCAACTTGTGGCTTACCCCAAACAAAAGTAAATAATTTTTTTCTGTTAATTTGATATGCTTAAAGGGATTTTTTTATTTGACACTTGATCAGTGTTATCAAATTGAGGGTTTTAGCCCAAAATTAAGGGTCAAAATATACTTGATGAGTATTTTTTATTCATTCCTCAGCACTTTGACAATTTAAATGTAACAATATAATTTAAACCACCATAATCATTACCAATTTTCGACATAATTGGGGCCTCATGCAAGTTGATAACCTTATTTTCGTCATCAAGCATTAGGAGGCAAAATATTTTCAATTTTTCATACTGAACTTAGGGTAATTTTTAAAGAAGCGGGCAACCCTTAAAAGCAAAATGAAAACAGACAACAACGAAAAATTTGTCTTTAAGTACAATCGAAATACAACTTGGTACAATATCCCGATGAATATGTACGGTTATAACGTATTATAGAGGTAACGCGTATGGCAAATACTTGGCATTTTCTGGCCAGAGATTATCTCCAAGCGTGAGCTCTGGGAAATGTGCAACGCTATAGATCGGCCACACGCTTCGAAGAGACCCATATACTAGGCAAAGCTCTCGAGTGGATACCACAGGACAAGAGAAAAGTTGGTCGACCCAAGCAAACCTGGCGGCGGCGTACCGTTGCAGCGGAAAGGCAGTCGTTCTCACCTGGTCGGAAGCAAAGTGCATTGCCCAGGACAGAATCCGATGGAGAAGCACTAAAACTAATACTTAGATGGAGAAGCACTAAAAATAAGAATGTAAACATTATGGTAGTAATAAAACTAATAAAATGTAATTACCTACTCTTTTATTGTGAATATTGTGATTAAGCAGAAGGGGAGGCATTCGCTCAAAAGTGGGACGCTATAGGCTAGATTAAATAAGAAGATGTGTCCCTCTACGCTGGATTTTTGCAATGACAGTCGATTTTTTTATGTAGCTATAGAAGGGGCGTTACCATAGAGATATGGTAATCTCTAATACAGCTGAGACCAGCTGAGGGTTCTTCATGAGATACTTCAGACCTTCGATTTTTGACATCAAATGAAGCGGCCCACCAAGTTGAATATTTTTGTAAAGGCGGTATGTCGATCTCTAATAGTTTGGTTGGGCTCTTGTGTTTTCTAATCAGGGTCACCAGGTACTTCAGATCTACGAATATCCTAGTTTTTATAGTTTTCCCTTTATGTGGCCCTTAAAACCTAACTCTGTACCAAATTTCAGCTCTCTGAGTTTATGGGAAGTACTAGTTCTATTTTGATGATCATGAGTGAGTGAGTGTCGAAAATGCGAAACTTTGCTTTCGCTTAACTTCGGAACTAAATGACTTACAGACTTGAAATTTTGGATTTTAGGTATGTGATTATAGCTTACTGGATGACGAAAATTTCTTCGTTTTGGTCTTATCCAGAGGTTCTCAAATAAGGGCCTGAAAATGCGGCGAAATGGTTCCAGTAAAGGATGGTACGGCAGTGTTTGCTTCGCGCTCGACTTGGCGGGGGCACTGCCGTGCCTGATTCTATATAAGTTTATTTATATTGATGTATATTGTAATAATTTCGGTCTTCTTAAGTTTTCTTGTCTTTTTATTTTTGAGTGGTTTTTTTGCCCCTTGCTCATTTGCTTTCACCCCAAACTGTTTATCTCTGCATCACCTCTTGGTTGACTGGTAGAAATAGCCTCCGCTTTAAGTCCGCCATTTACTTGTTTTTATGAAGAAGTTAATACATAAATAAATAAAAAAGGCGATATTCGGTGGCGAGTATCGCATAAATGAGATGCAAATCTATGTCCTTTCAGACAAAAGTCTAGCACTGAAGAGCCGCTTCGTTTAAAAAACAATAAGGTTTTTTTTTTATTAGGTATTTCTATTCACATGTTACACCTACATGAGCGAGTCACGTTGTTAGTGCAAAATATTGTGTAACAAACTGCAACAACGTACCGCGACGCGACAGGAACTAAGTGTTGCCATTATAGCCGTGCGTTGTTCTACGATGCGTTTTGTTAGCACAATAAATTGCGTTTTGTTTCTAGGTTGTTGTTTAAAAAGATGATAAAAGATTTAGGTAGTTTTTATCGTGGGATATCAGGAAAGATTTCTCTTTTGGCTTACTAGCTGTCGACTTCATCCTTCCATTATAATGTCTACTCCATTTTGTAAAATAGCTGATGATCGTGTAGGATTGTCAGCGTTTTTTTATCTTTTTCGCAAAAATGTGTAAACTATGAAGGGAATTATATTTGACTTTAATTGTTGTTTAATTGTTTAATTATTATTTATTATGATAAAAACGATTTACACCAGTTACAATATTAATTATCACACATTAACATTTTACTGCATGCAAAAATTAAATTAATCAAAACAGATGTACTTAATACAAATAACAATAAAAATAATATCAGAATTGTTTGTAATAAAATCTATGTTGTTTTGTCCGTTCGCCGCCGTAATATTCTAGCGCGTGCGGTAGTTTCATATTAGTAGCGTCGTCGCCCGCTCGGCCGGCGTCGGCAGTCGCGAGCGACCATTTTGAATTCAGTATTGTTTGGACATCGCGCGGGGAGGCCGCGCCGCATGAAATTGCTCGCGTGAATGGCATGGCGGACGGCCGCCATTTGTCCTGATATATCGGTTTGATTTTAATACGCGGAGAGGTCTCGCGTCTTTTGCTTGTTAACTAGTTTGAGTTATATTTGTGAATTTCCTGTTTGTTAAATAACTATTGAACATTTGTGTTTGTGAAACCTTTTACTTTGACTGTTTCTTGTGAGATGCGAAACGTGGCTGCCTGGGGACGCCGAAATCTGTTGCCGAGCCAACTTCGGGAAGAAATCTATTTATTTGTTCTGGGGAATTGAGATCTCGGGGTAGGTTTGGTGTTTAGGGACCGCATTCCCCCTTTCCGAAGACACTCAAGATTGGATCCGAAGAGCAGAAGATTAAGTTTGGTAAGTGACCCTTGGGTTTGTGGGTGGTTGTAGCTATTAAGTTAGGTTTAATATACAGGGTTCTGTAGTTCCCGTTGTAAACTACAGTGGTAGCAGACTGCGTATAGGTTAGGTTAGGTTAGTCGGACAGACGTAGTGTCGGGTCGAGGTTTTTTACCGGTATTTTTTTACCCGGTAAATTTTTCGGTACCGAACCCTCCCGCCCTTTCGTCTGCCCGGAATCTCTGCGCACACTTTCTGGTAGCAGAGCGTAGTTTATCTACCCTCTATTTGTTCGTTTGTAAAAAATAATTAATTGTTTGTAAAAATTATTAGATTTTTCTTAGTTTGTTTGTATAAGAATATTTGTAACCTTTTTTGTATTTGTTTGCGGTTTGTACCGTGCGTTCCGGGTTTGTGCCATTCTCATACCTACCGCGGTTCTTCGTGTAGTTGCTTGATTTTGTTGTTTTTTATTTACCTTTTGTTATTTTTTGTTTGTGACTTGACGCGATGGCGAAGGTCTCCAATGCTAGGGCGACACTCGCCAACGAATTGAGATGGTTTGTGACGGCCGGAGGACTCCTGTCCCGGAAGGACAGGGAGGGCGCCATACTGCTAAGAGCGGATCACCTCCACTCACGATTGATTAGCGCGGAAGCGGCCATGGTGGTGCTTACCGAAGCCGAACTTGCCCCGGAGGTCTACGCAGGTCACATGGCGGACATGGACCAGATCCTGAGTCTGCACGATGATATCGCGGAGGCGGCGACCGCAATAAGGGCGAGACAGGCTGGCGGACCAGCCCCTCGCACACCTGTTAGACAGGAAGGACCAGCGGTTACTGGTCGGCTCCCCACCCTCCAGCTGTCCCACTTTGGGGGTAGGATGGAGGAGTGGGTAGCATATAAAAATATGTTTGAGTCCCTGGTCGTAGCACGACAGGATTTGTCGAAGGCCCAGAAGATGGCCTACCTCCTCTCCACTCTTGAGGATGAAGCGCGGTCGCTCATCCAGCACCTCCGGGTGGAGGACGACCAGTACGATACGGCTTGGGAGTTATTGAACTCCCGCTACCAAAACTTACGTTTGTTAGCGGATGCGCACGCCGCACAGTTGATGGCCCTGCCCAAGGTGGCCAACAGGGCACAGTTGCGCCTGCAGTTGCTCACGCCCGTTACAGTGGCCTGTAACGCGCTCCGCACACTGGGGCTGCCGGTGGACCAATGGTCCTTTTTGCTGGTGCACATTGTATTGGGCAAATTGCCCAATGACATCCGCTCGCGGTTTGAGCGCGAAAATGCGGAGCGGGATAGCACCACCCTACCAACATTCACTGACTTGGTGAAGTTTTTGGAGTTTGAGGCACGGGCTGCTGAGAATACCATGACGGACTCAGCGCCATCCAGAGCGCCTGAACGTAGGCCCTTGGAACCCTCATGGCGAGGGAAGCCCCAACAGGGACGGCAACCGCCACCGCGTGGAGCTGGTGCGCGGGTTGCACACACGGCAGCAGTCGCGAGGGACGCGGACTGCCTGCAATGTGGTCGGATGGGCCACAGCCTGCTGCAATGCAGGGACTGGCAGAGACTGCCAGTACAAGATAGGCGCCGCATGGCAAAGCGGCATGAACTTTGCTTTTACTGTTTGGGCAGTCACTATGCACGTGACTGTCCCAGGGCCATACCATGCAGTGCATGCCGTGGGCTGCACCACGCGATGCTCTGCATGAACCGGAACGGGGATGGCACCCGGATGTTGAGGCAGGGGTCCCCTATGGGCGGGGGCGCTCCTGCGCGAAGCCCTCCACCATCGGACGGAGGACGCGGCTTCGCTCGTCGCACCCCCCCTCGGGAGGGGGTCGCGTACCTGCGCGGGTCTTGGCGGACCGGGACCACGCGCCCCAAGGTCATGGCCAGTATGTAGCTGGCCAGGCCCCGGATAGGGCCCCCATGGGCGGGGGCCCTAGATCGGACGTGAGAGTGGGGACACCCCCCTCCACGCGGGTCACCAATACCCAACACATGCAGCCGCAGCGGTTTTCTCCGCCGCTGCACGAGTACCCACGGCTGGAGTACCACCCGCCGTACCATATGTATGGCCGGGCCGCGGGTTATGCCCCCCCTCAGATGGGGATGTGCACTCGCCCGCCATATTATCCGGGTCAGTGGCGCGCCCCTGGTTTGGAGAGAGTGGGGAGCCCGTAACTAGCTTGCTCCCTTGCTGGGACAGAGCCGCGGACGGTTCTGCTCCCTACCGCGGTGGTCCGCGTATGGGGTCGTAGGGGGGAAGCCATGAATTTGAGAGCTCTGTTGGACTCAGGGGCTCAAAGCAGTTTGGTTACCACTCGAGTGGCACACCAGTTAGGTTTAGTCGTGGAAGACTCGCCTGTGCCACTTCTTGGAGTTGGTGGCATACAAGTGAAGTGTCTGACGGGCCAGACACTTTCACCTTTTCTTCGCTGAAGTCCTCCACAATGAGGATCACGACTTCGGCTATGGTAATGGATACCATTGCGGGTTGGCACCCCTCGACAGACATACCGCCGGGTGTGTTTTCTTTGGTTACGGGTCTGGATTTGGCCGACCCCTTTGTCTTTCATCCCGGCCCAGTGGACTTGCTCCTGGGCTCGGACGTATTGGGTTGGATTTTGTTGGGTACCCAGAAAGCTCTGGGTTCGTCTTCACTGATGGCAGTGTCTACTATCTTTGGTTTCGCCCTGATGGGCCCTGTGTTTGATAATAGCACCGTGGAGGAGCCACCGGTCGTCGCATCAGCGTCCTTGGCCAAGACCATGCAAAGGTTTTGGGAGGTGGAGGAGCCACCTATGAGTTCCAGGATGGATCCGGAACACGCTGAGTGCGAAGCCCTTTTTCGATCGACCACGGAGAGGTTGCCCTCCGGTCGGTTTGTAACTAGGTTACCCTTTGTTGCCTCTCGTCCTAGCCTAGGGCAAAGTAGAGCGCTTGCGGAGAAACGACTGCTGTCCATGGAGCGACGCATGCAGCGTGACCACGTACTTCGCGATAAATATATTGAATTTATGCGCGAGTACGAGGATTTGGGTCACATGTCTCCGGCTCGAGTTGATTGGAGCTCAACTGAGCATTATTTTTGCCCCACCACGCGGTGGTGAAGGCCTCAACAGGCAAATTGAGGACCGTCTTCGATGGGTCCGCACCCACTTCGAACGGGGTTTCGTTGAATCTGTGTTTGCATTCGGGTCCCAAATTGCATAGGGACATAATTGACATCATCTTGAACTTTAGAAGACATCAAGTGGTTTTTGGCGCGGACATCCGGATGATGTTCCGCCAGACAGTCATACATCCTGAGGACAGGCGATTCCAGTTGATACTCTGGCGTGAGCGCCCTGAGGATCCTGTGACGGTGTATGAACTCAATACAAACACGTATGGTTTGAAATCTAGTCCCTATATCGCCATCAGATCATTGCTTGAATTGGCAGAGCGGGAACGGATCCGCTTTCCCCGTGGGGCTTCCGTGCTGTCACGTGACTTGTATGTTGATGACGTGTGCACCGGAGCCCAAAGTATTGAGGAGGCCCTCCTACTGCGGGACGAATTGATTGAAATATTGAAAACGGGTGGCTATGAGCTACGTAAGTGGTTGTCCAATGAGCCTAAAGTTCTAGAAGGGATCCCGGAGGATCACCAACAGAACCCTCACCTGTTTGAGGATGTGGATGATCCCAACAGGATAGCGGTGCTGGGCATGCAGTACCAGCCGCTAACCGATATTTTTACATTCCAAGTGGACTTGGAAATACCAAAGGTCTGGACTAAGAGAACGGTGTTGTCCGTAATAGCCCGTATGTTTGATCCAAGCGGTTGGATCAGTCCAGTGATATTCTCTGCGAAGTGTCTTCTTCCGAGACTTTGGACTTTGGGCGTCTCGTGGGACGAGCCGCTGTTTGGTCCTCCATTGGATGATTGGCTCGAGTTGTTTTCATCGATTAAGGAAGTCAATCGGATTGCCTTGCCTCGTCGAATATTGCCCCCCGGGAAATATCGAGCCAGCCTGCATGGCTTTTGTGACGCGTCGGAGCGAGGCTACGCCGCGTCAGTCTATATGCGGACAGTTGACGCCGATGGCCGGGTCAATGTCTCGCTTTTGTTAGGGAAGAGCAAGGTCGCCCCCATCAGGACTAGGCTGACTATTCCCAAGCTTGAGTTGAGTGGAGCTCACCTTCTCTCTAAATTGTTGCATCACGTTGCCAGTGAGCTGGCGGCCACGGTCGAGATACGAGACATCTTCGCCTGGTCGGATAGCCAGGTCGCGCTTGCATGGTTGCGCGCGGCCCCACATACCTTGGAGGTTTTTGTTGGAAACAGGGTTTCCCAAATTCAAAATATTGGAATTGATATAACATGGAGACATGTGCCGGGAGAGCTTAACCCAGCGGACTGTGCTTCCCGAGGTTGTACGGCACCAGAATTGGTGTCACACCCGCTCTGGTGGGGTCCAGAGTGGCTGATGGGATCAGAAACATCTTGGCCTGTCTGTCAGACAGATGTTACTTCTTTGAGTTTGACTGGGCTCCGTGTACATGCTGTAGTCGCTGAGACGACGTCGGAGCCGGATTGGCTACTTGCTCGGTATAGTAGCTTGGATAAGCTTCTGGGTGTTACCAGTTGGATTAAGCGTTTCATACATAATTGTAGAAACCCACAGGCAAAGCGGTTGGAGCCGATTGCAGGTGCAGAAGAGCGCCGGAGCGCATTGTTGCATTGGGTCCGTGTCGTGCAGACCGGACGGTTTGAGTCAGTGCTTCGTATTTTGCGCGACGGACGCGCTAAGTTGAAGGGCGCGGTCGCTCGTTTGAACCCGTACATCGACTCGGATGGGCTTCTTCGGGTTGGAGGCAGGCTCCGGAAGGCGGATCTTCCATATGAGACTCGCCATCCTCTGTTGTTGCCCAAGGGCGGACCCTTGGTGCAGCTTTTGGTGTCTGATCGACACATTCGTAACGCCCATGCTGGGTGCAATGCTTTGTTGGCTATTTTGCAACGCGAGTTTTGGATTTTGTCTGCCCGAAGAGCAATCCGTAGTGTCCTGTTTCGATGTATTGCATGTTATAGGTTGAAGGCATCCACGATGCAACCACAGATGGGTGATTTGCCCGCTGATCGAATCCGACCTTCGAGACCGTTTGACGGCGTTGGAACCGATTTTGCCGGTCCCTTTTCGATCAAGGCTTCTCCCTTTCGTAATGCCCGTATTGTGAAGGGCTATTTGTGTGTATTTGTTTGTTTGGCCACCAAGGCTGTCCATTTGGAGTTGGTGTCGGCTCTGACTACGGAGGCCTTCGTCGCCGCGTTGGATCGCTTTGTTTCGCGTCGAGGTCTACCTTCCCTTATTAGGTCTGACAATGGCACAAACTATAAAGGAACTGTAAATTATCTTAAGGATGTTTCTGTGTTTATTGATAAAAATTGTACTAGTTTAAGTCAAATTGCTGCCCAAAGGGGAATAACCTGGAAGTTTAGTCCCCCAAGTTGCCCCCATTGGGGAGGGATTTTTGAAGCGGCTGTGAAATCCGCAAAGACCCACCTCCGCCGCATTATCGGAGAAACGGCTCTAACTTTTGAAGAGCTGGCCACGGTGTTTTGTAAAGTTGAGGCGGTCCTCAACTCTCGTCCTCTCTGTCCGCTATCTCCAGATCCAAATGACTTGGAAGCTCTCACCCCTGGTCATTTTTTGGTGGGAGGGCCTTTGAATGCCCTGCCCGAATACCCGTGGAAGGACGAACGCGTATATCGGTTGTCGCGTTTTCAAATGTTGCAGCAAATGAGCCAGGACTTTTGGCGTCGCTGGTCGCTTGAATATTTGCATTTGCTGCAGCAAAGAGTGAAGTGGACAGACAGAACTGAGCCTCCCAGGGAGGGTGATTTAGTATTGTTAAAAGAGGCAAATTTGCCCTCATTGCTTTGGCGACGAGCTCGCATATTACGTTTGATTCTTGGCGGAGATGGCACTCCGCGTGTGGCTGAGGTGTTGGTCGACGGTTCGATTTTGAGGAGAGCTGTGACCTCTCTCGCCCGCCTTCCCGTAGAGTAAGCTAGCGGTCTGCTTCTCAGACCGGGACGGGGGGATGTTTGTAATAAAATCTATGTTGTTTTGTCCGTTCGCCGCCGTAATATTCTAGCGCGTGCGGTAGTTTCATATTAGTAGCGTCGTCGCCCGCTCGGCCGGCGTCGGCAGTCGCGAGTGACCATTTTGAATTCAGTATTGTTTGGACATCGCGCGGGGAGGCCGCGCCGCATGAAATTGCTCGCGTGAATGGCATGGCGGACGGCCGCCATTTGTCCTGATATATCGGTTTGATTTTAATACGCGGAGAGGTCTCGCGTCTTTTGCTTGTTAACTAGTTTGAGTTATATTTGTGAATTTCCTGTTTGTTAAATAACTATTGAACATTTGTGTTTGTGAAACCTTTTACTTTGACTGTTTCTTGTGAGATGCGAAACGTGGCTGCCTGGGGACGCCGAAATCTGTTGCCGAGCCAACTTCGGGAAGAAATCTATTTATTTGTTCTGGGGAATTGAGATCTCGGGGTAGGTTTGGTGTTTAGGGACCGCATTCCCCCTTTCCGAAGACACTCAAGATTGGATCCGAAGAGCAGAAGATTAAGTTTGGTAAGTGACCCTTGGGTTTGTGGGTGGTTGTAGCTATTAAGTTAGGTTTAATATACAGGGTTCTGTAGTTCCCGTTGTAAACTACAGTGGTAGCAGACTGCGTATAGGTTAGGTTAGGTTAGTCGGACAGACGTAGTGTCGGGTCGAGGTTTTTTACCGGTATTTTTTTTACCCGGTAAATTTTTCGGTACCGAACCCTCCCGCCCTTTCGTCTGCCCGGAATCTCTGCGCACAAGAATCAATAAAAAATTGTCAAAAGATTTGTCCGTCCGATCTTACATAACTATATTATATTACTTTGTGTTTTTTTTGTTTATTATTACTTTGTCTATTTGTCTGTATATTTGTACGCACTTCACGCAAAAACTACTCAACGTAATTTGATGCGGTTTTCACATTTTTATTACTAATGGTCTAACTTAAAATCTGTTGTAGGGTTTATCTTCATCCACTTCTTTGAAACTGAGATATTAACATTAGTGATGTAGTAAATTGGCAAAAGCTAGGTTTCTCTTGAAAATAAGCTATACATATAATAAATAATTTTAATTTAATTAAACCATTTTTTTTCTAGAAGCTTATACAAACAATTGTATATATAAAACAGAAGTACCTATAGAAATTATTATCCTTATTCTAAATGCCATTATATACTGAGTACTTTTAACTTGTAAATAAAAATGTTTACTTACAAGTTTTTACTTCGTTGTTCAAAACAGAAAATAACACAAATGGATTATGCGTATAGGGAATAATGGAAACACTCATAACTTCGTTTTTATTACAATAGGAATTTTATTTGGGTTAATCCGGATAAATCCAAGGTTTTACATAACATTATATTTTTACATTCTAAATAAATTACCCTGGTTTTAGCTAATACTTATTACAGTCCATTTGATTTGTTTTGACAATAATTGCTACGACTTTGTTTATTTTTAGAATAAAAAAGAACTGTTAAATTATTTTTATACAGTTTCCATTAAAATAATAGTAGAAAGTAGGTACGTCGATCTATAGCCAAAAATGTTGAAGGATGTTGTTCCTGTGTACCTAATATGATTGTCATTTTTATATATTATGAGATTTATTTTTTTTATTTTAATTCTTAATGTTTCTTACTACCCGATACTATTTTTATATCACCCAGTTGGGTGACTGGTAGAAAAAGCCTTAGGGTTTAAGTCCGCTTTTTACTTTTTTGTAATAAAGTTAAATAAATATAAAATCGCAAAGAGTAAAAATAAATATACCTAAGTAATTTTTTTTTAAATAGAGAAAAGAAACAAAATCGATCGCTCAAGATATACCTACTCTATTTCAGTACAAGCTATTTCGGGACTGAAAAGGACACGGCCCGCCTCGCCTCAGCCTACGGCTAGCTTTTAGACTGCATTTCAAGTCTAGAATCGAGTCTAAATTCAGTAGGAAGTTGGCAGTATGGTTTAGATTATATGGAAGCCGCAATGCTATATTTTATTTTTGTATTTTTTTTTAATGCTGAACTTTGACCTCATAGCTAAAATGTTTCAATGGAAGTCGTACTTCCTTTCATGGGCAATTAATTATGAGCACATTATCATCCGATATATGCCATTTTTTTAAGTAAAAGAAAATGATTCTTTGTACTTACGTAAAACAAACAAAAAAATATGAAACATTTGAGTGCCATTATTATTTAGGTAAATAATAATGGCACTCAAATGTTTCATTAGCTGTCCTAGTAAAAGTCAAAAGTCAAACTTGTTAGAAAACTATTATTGTAACATTTAAGAAAAAACCCCGAAAAAACCCTACTTAAAGAACCTAAATATTTTCTTCAAGTAAGTAGCAATATTCGCATTATTCCAGTAAATATATTTCCCGCTATCGCTAAGAGCCGCAAGTAACTGCTCTTGTCAGTAATACAGATGCAAATCGACAACGCCTTGAGGAATATTTAGCACGTTTGAGGAATACTAACTTAGATACAAACGCAGGGAACTAAGGCCCTACCTTAGGTCTTTGAAGGAGGACTTCTGGCCGCAGGCAGTTTTGTAATTCCACGGAGGGCTAGCCACACGTCGCCAACTACACTACGAATGACCTCTATATTTCTACGTTATTATTATCCTACTACTATATCTATACATATAATAAAACAGTAAAAATATTTTGTCTGTACATTTAGTATTTTTGACTAAAATGGATAGACGGACACTTAAAAAGAACAATAGAAAGCAAAAATTTTTTTTTGGAATTTGTGTCTGTCTGTCTGTCTGTCTGTATGTATGTACGCGTTTCACGCAAAAACTACAGGACGGATTTTAATGAAACTTTTTTTGTTGTATAGCCTGGGCAACATATAGGCTATAATTAATTTTGAAAACTGGAACACCTGATGAAGAACCATAACAGAACAGCTAAACTATAAGAAATATGGAAATGGTGCCTTAACAAAAGTCGTTCAACCTGATGAGTATTTTCTGCTGACGTATAAAAATTGAAGATCTGGATCATCTGATGAAAAGCTCCAAGAGACCAGCTACACTATAAAAAACTTGGTTAATCTGATGAGCATTTTCTGTAGACGTATAAATCGAAGATTGGAACACAGGATACAGTTAGGAACACAAAAAGACTTTTCATCTAAGCCAAAGTCACGCGGGCTAAGCCGCGGGCTAACAGCGAGTCCTACTATAATATAAAATGCGAAAGTTTGGATGTGAGTTTGTGAAGATATTTGTTACTCAATCACGCAAAATCTACTAGACGGATTTCGATAAAATTTGGTATGCTGGTAGAAAGATACCGGGAATAACACATAGGGTACTTTTTATCCCAAAATTCCCACGGGAGCGAAGCCCCGGGGCGCGGCTAGTATTTTATATGTATGTTAATCTATAATGTATACACATATTTCTATAGGCCATTCATTTTTGTTTTTTTATGTCAAGTTTTATATTGTTACCTGATTCAAATAAACAATTTGTTTTATTAAATTTTCATTGATTAAACATCTGGTCTAAATAAAAACAAGGGAATTACATAAAAACAATAACAAATCTAGTTGCCTAATTGAATCTAGCTAACACTAAGCTGGAATTCAGCAACGCATCATTACCCTTGTAATAGCTGATAATTTCCAGAGCCACAAACTAATTTACATAATTAATTCACTTGCCCACACGTTCGGACGTGAAATATTAAAATTGCGGTCCCCTCATTTAAATTTCTAAATCGTAGGAAAGGATTAAAACCACCGGGCTTTGTATTTCAGCCGTTGTTATTAAACGGGGAGTACAAAGATTAGGGCTTTTTACTTATGATAATAATCATGATCTATAATTAAAGTACTCTCATTTAGAAATTATAATATGGTGAAAAAATTCCATGCGAGCAGGACTTGTACCCGCGACCAGGTCTTTATACGACCTTGCTCTTCCAACTGAGCTGAGATTTTCGATGTTTAGGATTGAAATGCGATAGCTCAGTTGGAAGAGCAAGGTCGTATAAAGACCTGGTCGCGGGTTCAAGTCCTGCTCGCATGGAATTTTTTCACCATATCTAATTTCTATATGAGAGTACTTTAGTGCTAATTGCATCTGAAATGCTCCAAAATCCAAAAATAAATATGATCTGTAATTGTTTATTTGCTCTAGTAAAATCTAAAAAAAAAACTTAATTATCATTCTTCGTCTTATCTAGTGTGTTATTTATTACTAACACTGGTGTCAGATTTCATTCAAGTCGCCTAAAGGCAACTGACATGACTTTATAATTTTTATCATTAATTAATATCATTGCTACACCCACACCGGCTGTACGCTTCTTATACTGTACATTTTTTGCAAAATAATAAAATATGAAAAAAAAAACTTCATTTTATTCATTTCGTCTTTTTATTTGCCTGTTGACTCTTAAATGTGTACTATATCTGCTTATAAAGCATATCTTAAATACAAGCATTCTGAAATGAGTAAAAGTCAGAAATTCGCGGTAATTGTTATAGTTAACAAAATATACCATTCCCAAGTTCTTTAATTAAAATCTTAGTGTAGTTTGCGCTCAAAGGTAAATGCATTCGTACTCAGTTTTAGTAGCAACGAGCTTATTTCATAGTTAATCACCGCTAATCTACAGTGCCTTGTATTCCTAACTGCAGTTAATTAGATGCACTGGATAAATGTTTTACGGTAATGGCCTAGTGGTGTTACAGAACTTTCATGTCGGATAGGACCCGGGTTTACACCCTACCTGTGCCACATGTGTGCGCAGAGAATCCGGACAAACGAAGTGGCGGGAAGAATTCTGTACCGGAACTTTACCGGGAAAAAACCACCGGTAAAAATAAGTACCGGGAAAAAATCTCCACGCGGCACCACATTTGTCCGACTAGAACCTAACTTAAGCTATACGCAGACTGCTACCACCGTAACTTATATAGGGAGCTACGGGCCCTATGTACTAATAACTAACTAACTAAATTTGTTATGCTACTCACCAAGTTGACTTCTTAATCCAAGTTGGGGTGTCTTCGGAGGAGGTGGTGGTTGGTCCCTAATCACCCAAACTACCCCGAGATCTCTTCCCCAGAATAAATACGTAGGTTTCTTCCAGCAGTTCCACTCGGCGACGGGATTCGGCGGCCCCAGGCAGCCACGTTTCGCATCTCACAAGAAAAAGTCACAATAACAGGTTTTTTCACAAACACAAACGTTCAATAGTTATTTAACAAAAGGAAGCTCACAATTATAACTCAAACTAACCAACAATCAACGTGGTTTTAGACAAACAGGACGCGGGACCTCTCCGCGTATTAAAATCAAACCGATATATCACAGGACAAAGGCGGTCGACCGACGCCATTCACGAGAGCAATGTGAGAACCCCGAACGCCTGGTGGCGACAATAGGAAACGCCTGCGTTTCGTTTCACGCAATTATATTACAAACAACATGAGTTTGTAGACCAATATGACTCATGTATGGTAGTTTTCATCGATTACCATCTGCTTCCGTTGAAGGAAAACATCGTGAGGAAACCTGTATCTGGCTGACTGGTTAGTTTACTAGTGTGTATGCGGCTACAGCCACTAGATGGCGGTAGTAGTAAATGTCATGTCAGATACCTTTAGACGACTTGAATAAAATCTGACACCAGTGCTATAGTAATAACACACTCGATAAGAAGAAGAAGAACTTTCATGTACAATCAGATAAAGAGAACCATGGCCTCTCAATGAGATAGTTTTGGTATTTAACCATAACTCCTAAATGTCTAAGCAGATTGCACTTACATAATTATAATAGACTGGCTTATATCCTCGGCTTTACCAGCGTGAATTTCTTTTTACCCATTTTAGGCCCTTAGGGATGGACTTTCCAAAATTACTTCCTTAGCAGTCACTTACGCTAAGAATCTCTGCAAAATTTTAAGGTTTCTATGAACATTTCTGCAGTTATCCAGGGTATCTATATACCTATATATAAGTTACTTTTTATCGTTTATTAATTAATGATTTTATTAATAACTAGCTAGCGCCCGCGACTTCGCTCGCGTTAATCCTTTCTTAGCGGATGCCTACGTCATAACATCTACCTGCATACCAAATTTCAGCACGATCCGTCCAGTGGTTTGGGCTGTGCGTTGATAGATCACTATGTCAGTCAGTGAGTCACCTTTGAGTTATATATATAGATAGTTTTCTTGCAGTCCAAGAAAAATGATAAACTGCTAATGTTTTATTCGTTACTTCTTCGGACTAGTAGTGTTTTTATCTTTTTAGAATTATTTTAATTTTATAAGTAACTAGTTTTCGTGAGTTTCCCGCTTCGCCTGCGGGAAAAGTGCTTTTTTCCAGGATGAAATGTACCCTATGTCCTTCTCCGTCCTTTTAACTATGTGTATGCAAAATTTCATGAAGATTAGTTCAGTACATAAAGCGTGAAGGGGTATCAAACAAACAAACTCACTTTCGCAATTATATATTTGTTAGGATTTTAGAAAACTAATTAATTAGTTTTTGCTAGTACGATTTTTAAACAGTTATCTGTTTTCATGGAAATTTTTTAATTCACAAAAGAAAACCATAATTGAAACGTAATTACTTGACGAACTCATTTTCGTATTCACAACATAAGTTGAAATGAATAAACTAACTCCTGTGCTCTGTGTAGCAAATCTCAGTAATTGCGTTCTAATGCTCTTCCTGAGACGTTAATTAGTGCCGTGCTGTGTAGTCTTTGTGACAACTCCGTAGCGACTTATGATTTCAATTTGACTTCTGTATGAAGCAAAATTCATAGTTTAATTGCCAGTTTCTTCGTTCTTTATTTATTTTATTTTTAGCCATTTCTATCGCAGTACTGTATCTAATAACATAAGTAATAGTGACAGCGCGAAAGTTGAAGACGTTTTAATAAGCGTACAAAACAAATTACGCAATCTATTCTTGCTGCATACAAATGAAGTTGTACGTTCAAATAAAAGCAAGAATGAAAATGTGACATTTCGTTTTTCTGCTGAAGCTACTTGACTCCTTCTATTTGAAAATGACATACGGAACAGAGACGTGGTCGCTTACTATGGGCCTCATAAGAAGGCTCAAGGTCACCCAAAGGGCGATGGAGCGCGCTATGCTCGGTGTTTCCCTGCGTGATCGTATCAGAAATGAGGAGATCCGTAGAAGAACTAAAGTAACCGACATAGCCCGCAGAATCGCGAAACTTAAGTGGCAGTGGGCGGGGCACATAGCTCGTAGAACAGATAGCCGTTGGGGCAGAAAAGTTCTCGAGTGGCGACCACGAACTGGAAAACGTAGTGTTGGCAGGCCTCCCAATCGGTGGACCGACGACCTGGTGAAGGTCGCGGGATGCGCATGGATGCGTGCAGCGCAGGACCGGTCGTTGTGGAAATCCTTGGGGGAGGCCTTTGTCCAGCAGTGGACGTCTTTCGGCTGAGAGAAGAAGACTGTATCTAATAACATACGTAATAGTGACAGCGCGAGCGTTGAAGACGTTTTAATAAGCGTACAAAACAAATTAAGCAATCTGTTCTTGCTGCATACAAATTAAGTTGTAGGTTCAAATAAAAGCAAGAATGAAAATGTGAGATTTCGTTTTTCTGCTGACGCTATTTGACTCGTTCTATTTGAAAATCTATAAGAAGTGATTTTTTTTTGGTGATAAATTTTTAAAGTACTTCATTTTTATCAGCAACATTTATTTTTATGTGTATTGTACACTACTTTTTTAAATTGCTAAAGGCATCTCACATGACTATGCCTACCACCATATTGCGGACGATCTAAAATATAGAAGGATGGAAAACTATAGTATGAACTTAATTTAGCTCGACTGACGTAAGTTACAAAGCGTACTCACCAAAAGTTAACTGTGAGGTAAAACTCCGAGGGAGAGTGTCAATTCACGTGAACTTTCAAAGTACGAAGTTTGGGGGAAGCAGGCGACTAGATTAACTCATTTTGACCAGTGTAGTATGACATGTTACTTGTATAGGTGGATGTTTTGCTAGGTTTTTTAAACCCTCACTGAAATAAATCCTAACTAATATTATAAAAGCGAAAGTGTGTGTTGTTTTTATAAAATAATCAATAATTGTTAACAAAACCGAATATTGTTGTTTTAATCTCGCCTTTGCCACAACACACACCAACAGGCAAATTAAAAAAATCTCACGTTTCAGGAAGCAAAATTAGACGTAATATGTGAAATGCGATCTGGCATTTTTTTTTGCCTATTGATGTGTCCCACTGATGGGCAAGCCTCCCCCTTTTTCATCCATATATCTATAGAGATATATGGATGAAAAAGGGGGAGGCTTGCCCATATAGATGCGGCAATTTGTTGCCAACCATACAGAAACTTCTCATCACGTTCGCCATCATGTTCGCGGTCTATTTCCGTTTCTGCGACCTTGGAATCAAGAAAAAAAATTTTTTTTTTTAGATACATATTTGTAAAATTTTAGCAAAATAGGATGCCATAAATTGGATTTATATAACATGCAGGGTACAAGGTATAATAAATAAAAGATTGGCATGCGGCATGCGCAACCGTTACGTTGATTTATCAAACCGCTCAAGGTTAGGTTATTTTTAGGACTTTGTATACATAAAATCTGTACACATGTGCAACTATACCTCTCCCGGAACTTTTTCACTATGAATGAGAATAGTTTTCTATTTTAAAACTATTTCTTGTCGATTTTTCCGACTGACGGTCGACCGGTGTGTGAATTTGGTGAATTTATACTATTTGCAAGTATAATACTGGCCGTTAAGAAAAAGAAAATGAAATGAATTTATATTAAATTACATATACAATGTATATTTATGTATAGAAAATGTACAGTGTCGTGTTAAATGGAAAAATGCGTCGATTCGTAAAATAGAAGATATGTTTTGTGCTGTATGCCTATACCTACGGAAATAAAATACAAGTAGGTAGGTTGTGAATGAAAAATAACCAATTAATTATTTAACAATAAAGTTCTGTAATTAAACTGGTAGGTAGCAATTAAAAACAACTTTAAATTCTAGAATCATCATAGAAATACAACTTAGAACATAATATTAATTTTTAAGTTAAGTTTGCTGTTTCATTTGATTGTGTATTGTGTTTCATAAATTTGGTTGGCTAGTAATAGCAATATAATATATTTTTCTAGATGGATATTGAAATAATATGGTCAATTGGCTATGAACATCTTTCAATTAGTTTACTATATTTCTTATGTACCTCTAAACTATAGTTGAAATTCTTTATGATCTTTCTCGTATTTTAAAAAATCTGAAAAAAACGAGATTTTTTCGCATACATCCTTATTGAACGGTTATACCAGAGTTATATATTTTATTACTAGGATAATTTATTTAACCGTCTTACAAAAAGTCATCACAACTCGACAACTTTTTATGCTGAATCATGATGAAGATAAAAAGAAATACATTACATATACATTTGTCAATTTTCAAAACATGTTTCCTATTTCCCATTTGTGATAACTTATCTTAATAATTTGTCTACGGCCACTATTGATGTATAAAATGGCCATTTCTCATTTCTTAATAAAAATGAACCTTCTGATTCCACTTATAAAGTTCATTTTTAAATACTTAGGAAATGAGATATAAATCTTATTCAGATTTCTCATAGTGGCCGTTTTAGACCGGCTGTATAATGTTTATGCCTTTATGCAGAGTATTAACAATGATCTTGTTTATTCAGATGATTGAAAATCTTATCTATTTATAATGAAGCTAAGATATGTGCATCATTTTACTGGTTTTCAGAAGATAACTTTCATCTTAAGTGATAACTCGTCTTAACGAATTAAGGTGAAATAATTCGATACAATGTCTCAAAACTCTGATGGCTTGGATTTGAAAAAGAAAAATAAGTTTGTTTTTAAAATTAGAAACTTTGACAATGATGGAACTCTAAAGGATGAATCCAAAGAAGACGCGTAAGTTTTGCCTGTACGAGTTTTTCTTCTGGCTAACAGCTACTTGTCTTACTTATATCAAGAGTCTTGGATGAAGAAAAGAGAGGTCTTTGCCCAGTATTGGGATATTGATGGCTATTAAATAAATAACAGATTTTGTCTCAGTGAAATCATTTTTATAATACTAAATTATTAGGTACTCGAGAAAAACTAAATACCCCTCTTTTAAGTTGTGAATAGCTAGGAGAAAAAAATCGTAAGCAGATATACTAAATGAGCTTCTGGAATTTGAACTTGAAGGTCCTATAAAACATGCGGAAGCTCATTTAGAGAATAAACAAAACGCTGAATCATATACTTCACAGACTCTCTCTGTATCATTCTTAATTGATTCGCCTTATAGTGGTCAGCAAAGACTCTGTTGATTGACTGTTAACTGGTAGCAATAATAATAGTTTAGATATAGCTGACCCACCGAATGAACGTCTAAAGTGATGAAATATATTTGACAAAAAAAATCAGTGGTGTTAAAAATTTTGCAAAATGTTTCGACCTCCTCACGGAGCGATAGACGAAAGTTTCAAAAAGTTGTATATTATCAAAAAAATAACAGACTATATACCTAGTGCGAATGCGTATAAAGATGTTGTGCCACATCATGAAGAAATAAAGGAAGCTCAAAATGGAGAACTACTCATTAAAAATGATTGAGAATGTCTTTTGTAGAACTCATTTTTTTGGTCCATAAGTTTTGGATTATTATCGTATTCAACTTACAAAATAAGATACATAAATGTATAGAAATTGATTGACATCCATTATAATAAACAAATTAACCCTGACTAATTAATTTGAAATTAAAGTTTTAGTAAAAATATAATATGACAAAAATAAAAAAATAATTTTATTCAAATGATATAGTATGATAAAAATATTAAAATTAATATAAATATTAATATTTCCATTTTTAATATTATAATAATGTACACTGATTTTGGGTAATAAATGAGAATTATTTCGTACGAGTATAAAGAAATCAATAGAATGTCAATTATAAACAAAATTAGAGAAAAGTATAAAAAAAAATATTGCACAGTACAAATAGCCGGAATCTTAAGATACCTACTTATAATGAAATAGAAGATTATACAAACAATTAAAATTATATGAATTTTTTTAGCTTCGTTTCATTAATGAACACCAATTGAAACAATTTAAGTGCGCAAGCACGCTAAATTGAAAGTGTGTCTTGTTGATTGGATTGCCAATATTTTGTTTGTTTAATATTTTGGATCTATTAATACTGACTGTATTTATTTTCTAAACATGTCTAAAACGAACAAATTCTTATACAAAATGATAGTAAAAGATAAAATTAAAAGCACGACGTTTGTTAGTGTTTGTCTTCACATAGTACAAATAATAAAAAATGTTCCAAGACTTTAATTGTTTATTAGATAATAGTTTATAAGAAATCGTGGATTAACTAACTTGTAGGTATTTAAAATGTTCCAAGAATTTAATTGTTTATTCGATAAAATTTTGAAAGAAGAAATCTTAGATTGATTAACTTGTAGGTAAGTATGTTTTATAACAACGGCTGTTTTTTTTTCAGTGATTCTGAAACCAAAAAAGATGAAAAAAGTCAGGAAGAAGTACCTAGTATATCATTTTTTACATTGGTATGTACGAACTTTTAAATTTTCTTGAATCACAAAATAAAATGTCCACCTGCCAAATGAGTAATCCTACTAATTTTGTTGTCAGAATTTTTTATATGCATTGAATTTTTATAATATTTATTTTCAGTATCGATTCGCAACATGTTTGGACAAGTTCTGTATAGTAATAGGGTTCATAAGTGCTATCACAGCTGGATGCTCTATGCCAGTCAATACAATACTCTTTGCTTCTCTCCTCGAGGCCATGGTAGCATATGGCCAATCATTGACCCAAGGACACCCAGCGAACGAGAAGTTTCTAGAAGATTTGAAATTTTTTGCCATCTGGAATGTTGTTGTTGGAGTATTTATAGTCATTTTGTCGTATATTGCCACTGTTCTTATGAATATATCTGCTTATAATCAGGTATGTCTTCCCACTTTTTTAACTTAATAATTAATAATAACACTGTTTTAGTCACACTTACACTGTCTTCTATGTCGTCGTCACATTGTATTAAAAATGTCTGTATATTTAACTACATCATATACATTATAAAACAATAGAGTTATTAATAATTGTATAAGTTTTAAAACAAATTTTCAAACTTAACTTTCATGAAAACAACGATAATAGGTTCACTTAGTCTTACACTATCATTATTATTTCGTATCTCTTTGATTTTTTGACAACTATTGCTCTTAATATCAAAATTGATTTTAATAATTCAGTTATTTTCAGTATACATTAATTCTCATGTAATAACATTTTCAAAGAAATAAAACTATTACTAACTAAAAAAATAAACTAAAAAAGAAAAATAACTACTTTTTTCAGATTTATAAGATACGTCAATCGTATTTGAAGGCAGCATTAAATCAAGATTTCGAATATTTTGATACACACAAAACAGGTGATTTTGCCACAAAAATGACCAGGTAAAGTCTTTTTCAAAAAGTTTACCTATTTAGTTCCCGAGAATGATTTTATAAATAAACAACTTATTTTAAAAGTGCGTTTGACCTCTATCTTGCCTGACGGGAAGCATAAATGGGATCTAGGGTGGTACACGCAAACTCAAAATATGTCTATTCACTCTTGCCTTGACTTGTAAACTGACTTACAGCTCAACACAAAAAGGAATGATTGATGATAATGTAAAATTTGAAATTGCAGAATTTTGTCACTGATTTTTTTCTTCTTCTTTTAGCGATGTAGTCAAACTTGAAGAAGGAATAGGAGAAAAGTTGGCTACATTCATTTACTTCCAGTCAGCCTTCGTCAGTTGCATAATTATGTCATTAGTAAAAGGATGGAAACTTGCCTTACTATGTCTGATATCCTTTCCGGTTTCATTATTCCTCGTCGGGATTTCTGGTTGGGTAAATATAATCATGTACCTACCTAACATTATTTTGACCATGTTACACAAAAATATAACATCTCTGACTTCTAAAAGATTATTTAATGGAATCATCTTTAAATATTACATGATACCTAAGTTTATTAGACTTCTCTTTGTAGAATAGTAGATTGATAACAAGGGTCGAAAGGAATCAATTTCCATAAGAGTTTACCTTGTAATAGTCAACAACTCTCATGAAGGAGTACGAACGCAGGGAGGGTGTTTATAGTTCAAATAAGAATTGACGACTTTCACTTCTTATTTCGAATAAAATAAAAGTATTTAACCAATATATGACAAATCTGTAAGAATTATTAAAGGACGAAAAGGAGGAGAGGACATAATAAATAAAGTAATGTTCTGAAGTTATTGCTTTTTTAAAACGTTAACCTAGATAATTATGGTTACAGCTGGCCTCTCGGTTATCTAAGAAGGAAGCAGTAGCATCTGGCAAGGCTGGTTCAGTTGCTGACGAAGTTATTACTTCCATACGCACAGTGTACGCATTTAGCGGGCAAAAGAAAGAGACAGAAAGATATCAGCTGTACTTGGAAGAAGCTAGGAGCATTAATATTAAAAAAGGTACTTCTATCTTTTGTCACCTTGATTTAACTTTCATTTGTTTTCTATGTATTTTAATCAATTTGTCATTTATTATAAACCGAGTGCTATTTATTGTATTTGTTTGTATTAGCTGCGAACAAAATTCTTTCAATAATATTTATTTTTTAGGTTTCTTCAGTGGGATTGCAATGGGAACTCTATTCTTCTGCATTTTCTGTTCCTATGCACTGTCGTTTTGGTTTGGATACAAATTGATGGTGGATGAACCAGAAAACTATAACGTGTCAACAATGATTGCTGTAGGTATTTGATAATAATTGAACTCATAGAAATGTTACACTATTGTGAATGAAGGCGTGTAAAGATTTATTCAGGAGCGCAAAATGCGCGCGCGTGACAGACGCTCCTGGTGTTGCAGGCATCCGTAGGCTGCGGTGATAAGTTTTTTATACTGCCTGTTTGCCTATTTAGTAATAATAAAAAGTTTTATAGAAAATATCACTTTAACAATATGTGAATCATTAAACAAACCTGTCATTTTATTATAGGTATTTTTCGGAGTAATGATGGGGTCAGCGAATTTTGGCATATCCTCAACTCTTATGGAGGTGTTTGGAGTAGCCAAGGGTGCCGGTGCTCAAATATTCAACCTTATAGATAATGTGCCTACAATAAATCCATTGCTGGATAGAGGCATGAAACCGAAATCCATTGACGGAAATATCGAACTTAAAAATGTAGTGTTTCGGTATCCTTCAAGACCTGACGTACCAGTAAGCCAATTTTTTGTTGTTTTTATCAATTTTGTGCCTATTTTCTATCCCTTACTTGCGATGCAACTGTATTTTTTAAAATTAGAGATTCATACATTGTATTTTTTCTAAAATTACTGTTTTATTTTTTTAGGTTTTAAAAGGAGTAAGCTTAATCATCAAGCGTGGTCAATCTGTGGCATTGGTGGGTCATTCTGGATGTGGAAAATCTACTATTATACAGCTCTTATCACGTTATTATGATGCTCTTGAAGGCAGTGTAAGTATATTTCAAATCTTACTAAAAATATTTTATAAGTACCTAATGTATACATATACATGACTCTTTTCCGTGACAGTGCAGGCATAAATCTTCATAAGTATTACAGTCAGAACAGGTATTTTATCATCAACCAGGTTTTAACAGGTTTTTCTTATCATCAACCTCCTAAAACACAGGATCGTTTAGATCGTAGCTTAGGCACTAATTTCTGTAAGTCTTTTCTTGGTATAAAAGATTATTATTATCATTGCATTTCCTATGTAAGTAGAATAAAATAATATGCAGTACAATTTTATCGATAAAAAGTATGTTTCAGGTTTATGTCGATGATATTGACGTACGAGAGCTCTCTGTTAGATGGTTGCGAAAACAAATAGGCTTGGTAGGTCAAGAGCCAGTACTGTTTAATACTACAGTACGAGAAAACATACGATATGGACGCGAAGGCTGTAGTGACGCTGAAATCGAAGCGTGTGCGAAGCAGGCTAACGCTCATCAGTTTATTATGAAACTGCCTAAGGTAAAACTTGAAGGAATTGAAAAGTTGAAATGTATTTTTGTGAAATCAATATGTGTTTCCATCAACTCAGTAAAATCATCAGCCTATCATGCAAAAAACATCGTCAAACTAACATTTTATTGCGTGATAGAAATAAAACAAGATATAAAGATAAAATGAATTACAAGTATATACTTAGAATTAGGATTATAACTTCGCTAGTCATGGTGACACTTTGTTCTATTTATATTTCAGGGTTATGATACTTTAGTAGGTGAACGTGGAGCATCTCTGTCAGGTGGTCAGAAACAGCGCATTGCTATAGCCAGGGCTCTTGTGCGCAACCCAAGTATACTGCTGCTTGATGAAGCCACTAGTGCTTTGGATACATCTTCTGAAGCTAAAGTTCAAAAAGCCTTGGATAAGGTACTAAAAACTACTGAAAATAATACTATAGATACCCTTCTTACATTAGGCATTACTGCTTTGCACAACAGCAGGTTTAGCCAAAGTTTCATTTGATTAGTAGCGATACGATATCTAAATTTCGTAATCGTTTCTACAGATGACAAAAACAATTTTCTTCCGTCATCAAAGCGAAAGCGAACGTCAAATGTATGGAAGTAAGTGATAAAACAGTTCGTTACTCTATGGTTTCGCTTCGTTTTCTCTATGAACTTGCGATGACGATGGTGATCGACCACGTGATTTAGCCTTGTGTCATCCCATGCATACTAGCGTTTTCGACCTTCGTTTTCGATTTCAAATTCTGACTTTGTTTAAAGTTACAGTAGAGTAATTGTACACTTTATTACCCAAGACTGTATCGATAGTGCAGTGGGTGAAACCAACCTTGTACAGTCAGATGCAAAGAATCCGAATCTCCCTGAGATAGTATTCTGTGAGATGGGGGTCAAGTTTCTCTACATCATACTGTACATTAGTGTCACTGGAATAAAATATCTTCATGCACTTTGGACAATTTTACTTTTATTATTTTTGGGTTAAAATGTTGGTAATACTTCCTGAACTGATATCTTTTCTGCAAGTCATCATTCTCTGGCTATATATTTATATTTTATATGTCATTGTGTTGCTTACTATCGTCAACAGCTGATAATGTATCAGTCAGCTCGATACGTAAATCGATAAATTACATAGTACATAAATCATATTAAGAATATTCAATAATATAAATATATATGCTGTTAAAACATTTATAGATAAGATTTTTAGGTTTTTTAATAAAAAATATAGCAACAAAATATTGTGTAAGTTTGTATTGATTTTTCGTACGGGTGGGCCACATAGAAAAGTATACCACCTTGCTTAAGTTTCCACCTTCGAGTAAGTAGAGGTAGTATACTTTTCTTTGTGGTTGACTGTATATTTATTTTCATGTATTATTACATACTACATTAAGATATTATTTTATAGGCTCAAGAAGGAAGAACTACAGTTGTTGTTGCACACCGACTTTCTACAATTAGAAATGTTGATTTGATTTATGTTTTTAAAGCTGGGGAAGTTATCGAATCTGGAAATCACGTAGAATTGATGGAAAAGAAAGGTCACTATTATGATATGGTCATGATTCAGGGGACGACACCAGAGTTGGAAGGAGAAAAAGGTTTTTGAATACTATTATTGTAAAGCAACGTTGTAATCATTTATATCAAGACTTATATTTCAGTTTCTAAATTAATTACCACCAGTCTACCTTTCTATTCAAAAGTAATTTAATAGGCAAAATATAATTCTACGAGTTCATGATATCAAATTTTGTTGTAGGTTCTGATCTTACGCGAGAATCTTCTATTAAAAAAGATAAAGACGATGAAGAGGAAGTAATTGAACCGTCTGAACTGGTAATATTTAAATGTGTTTAAGTAGGTATTAATGAATTTATAAGTACTACCAAGTAACTATTACTATAAATTAAAAATTTACAGGACGGCGAAGACAATGAAGAGAAAGAGAAAAATGTTTCATTTTGGAAAGTGATACGCTTAAACACCCCTGAATGGAAGTCTATTTCAGTTGCAAGCTTCTGTTCGCTTCTAAGCGGCTTTTCAATGCCCGTACTGGCTATTTTACTTGGTGATTTTGTTGGAGTATGTATAATAATATGTAACTAATAATTGTTAACAATTATTTTGAACAAAACTTATTTGTAGGTAATCACTTAGATCAAATCATATTTATGATTAAAGAGATATTTTTTTCGTAATCATAGCTCAGAGTACTTAGATATACTACTACACGTAGTCGTAATTAATTTACTAATATTTACTTTCTATGTTACTTAGGTTCTTTCGGGTGAAGATAAAAATATTATTCAAGCAGAAGTACGAAAATACGCTCTTATTTTTGTCGGAATTGGAGTGTTTGCAGCAATAACCAATTTCATTACGGTAAAAAAATTTACTTTTAACAATCAAATAGATTTATTGTTGTTATAAGCCCTACATAAACTATTTGTTAGAATGATTTTTTCTTTTTTAGGTTTTCTTTTATGGTGTTGCCGGGGAGTATTTAACAGAACGTCTCAGGCGTCAGATGTTTGAGAAGATTCTTCAGCAGGAGATCGGATTCTATGACGATAAGAAAAATTCTACTGGCGCTCTGACTGCGCGTTTGTCTGGTGAAGCTTCTGCTGTACAAGGCGTAAGACATTTTGAGCAAAGATTTATAAATAAATAGACAACAATAAGTAAAAACACTTACTGTGATCGTTGTTAACTTACCGTGGACTTATTATGCGCATGTTCATGAACACCTTGATTTAGAAAAATGGTCGTTACGAGACGCCCGGAAGATGTAAAACATCTGGAGCATCGTGGCACGACAATGCCGCGGTCTTATACGGTCACAACATTCTTGTCGATTTTACTGCCAAACCATGCTTTTAACTATTATGCCAAAACAAGATATTGATAACAAACTTTATTTCAGGCAACTGGTCAAAGAATAGGCACTGTCCTTCAAGCAGCCGGAACCTTTGGATTTTCCCTAGTGTTATCTTTATATTATGAATGGAGAGTTGGACTAGTTGCATTAGCGTTTGTTCCATTATTAGTCTTTATTATGTTTAGAGAAGGCAGAATGGTCTACTCAGAATCGTCTGGTACAGCGAAAACCATGGAAAACAGTTCAAAGGTAATAATAAAAAAAGGATTAACACATTTTTACAAGGCATTCGATAATGTAATTAATCAACAATGTAAGTACTCAACTTTAGATAATTTAAAGAGTCTATTTTCTGTCATATTGTAATACGCATTTTATTGTCTTCTAAGTGGTAAATGATTGTTAAGTAAAAGACTTTTTTTTCAGATAGCTGTCGAAGCAGTTTCAAACGTTCGAACAGTAGCGTCTTTAGGGCGAGAAGAAACATTCTGCAATGATTATGCTAGTCAACTATTGCCAGCTCTGATTTCAGCGAAGCGTTCAGCACACTTGAGAGGAATTGTTTATGGCCTTTCTAGAGGTCACTTCAACTTCATATATGCGGCTGCTATGTACTATGGTGGTACACTTATTGCATATAATGGTGTGAATTATGCTTTGATTCTGAAGTAAGTCATTAACGCCAGTGATGTCTGAACGCGAAATGATGATATTATTTGTATAATGTGAATGTGTTTTTTTTTATTTTTAGATCAGCTCAAGCTTTATTGATGGGAGCAACTTCAGCAGCTCAAGCATTTGCATTTGCTCCTAATTTCCAAAAAGGCATAGTAGCTGCTGGTCGTGTTATTATGCTACTGAATAAAGAGTCTAAAATTAAAGATCCAAATAAACCATTCAATGGATTCGTAAGTTTTTGCTATGATTAACCGAAGTAATATACGAAAAGTCTTACTTATTTTATTTTTTTTCTCGCATTTATAGGTACAATATTCTCACTATTATTATTTAATTTACAGAGAGGTTCTGGTCAGGCTAGACTTAAAAATGTTAACTTCAAATATCCCACTAGACCTACGATACAGGTTCTAACCAATTTGAACTTGGATATAGATAAAGGTAAAACGATTGCTCTTGTTGGATCGAGTGGCTGCGGCAAGAGTACAATAATACAGCTTTTGGAAAGATATTACGATCCAGACAGAGGCGTTGTGGTATGTGAATGAATTTTCCTAAAATCTATTTCATGTTATTAATCACCGATACTAAGGATTACATCTTGAATTTATATTTTACAAAGTTTTGATTATTTTTCAATAATAATTAAATCCTTTGACTTTTTTTTACTTTTTATAAATATAAACTGTTATAAAAATTGCTTATATTATCTTAAAGGCTCAAGATAACGTACCTATACGTAGGCTCCGTCTTGAAGATGCGAGGAGACCAATAGGATTTGTACAACAGGAGCCTATATTATTCGATAGAACTATCGGAGAGAATATAGCTTATGGAGATAACACGAGGCAACCTACCACTGAAGAGATTATAGAGGCCGCTAAACAGGCGAATATTCACAAATTTATTGTTTCCTTGCCTATGGTAAGTATAGTCTAGTCAAAAGCATACACATTATCACTGTAAAAAGCACAGTGCTTGTAATCTCAAGTCTTATCATCGCTCCACCAGAAAGAGAAAATGTAAATTGAAAAATGTTTTATTTACTGCAATATAAACAAGTAATATTTATAATATAAATTGCAGAATCAAAATAACTATATCACATAAACTATGACTTCCTCACTAGGCGAACATGTATAGAGAAAGTCAGAAAAAGTTAACAAAGCAGAATAAAACTCAAATCAGTCAGATAGATAACGTTCTATCAAAGAAATCAGAAGGTCGTCTCCCAAGTGCCTTACGTGCTGGACGTGACACGTGAAACCACGTGATTTGTGCTTGTGTGTATTCCTACCGAATACACACAAGCACAAAACCGCATCCAACCTCAACTCACGGGTCGATTAGACAGTTACACACCACTCCGAACGATCGTCGATCATCCAATCACAGGAATCTCAGAAAATTTTACACACACAACTGCATTTTTCGACAGCTTGTCATTTGCTTTTGACAACGAAAGATACGGAAAAGCGAGCACTTTCAATGATATTTTTCCGTCAGCTCAAGATAGCGCGGAGCAACTACGTGCAGCAAACGAACCTTCATTCTTGGCCTATGATTGGTTGTTTCAATTACTAAATTGAAAAATATTGTATGTAATCGAGAACAGCCAACTAATACGTCACGTCTAATATGTTTATATCATTGAGTTAGGTACGTTATTAGACGTTATAGAATATCTATTTTTGGATTTTTGACACAGATTTTTGAGCATCTCAGATGCATGCAATTAGTACTATATACACAGAGCATCTGATTTCTATATGAGAGTACTTTATATAGAATATCAATAAATAAAGGCATTGTTCTCAAGCTTTTGTCAATCTAGTAGCACTTTCTAGCGCCTGACTATAATAATGCGTGGAGAAAGTACATAATTTAAATAAAATAGCCTATAGTGCCTAACAAGTGGCTGATCCATAATCTTGATCACTACACAGAAAGAATATAATAAATCAAATATTATCGTAGGAAAGGCTTACGTGCATTTGCTTTCAATGCACAATATTTTGTACTTTTATCATAGTTACATAGTAGGTTTCTTAAATAAATAACAAGTCATATTTTACATATATTTATTTATTAAAAACATGATGTATATATACAGTAAATAGGTATAAGTGTATACATCTCTTGTTACGCAGAATAGTCAAAGCCTTTTCCTTCTCTTTTTAGACCATAATTAGGAGATAAATCAGTTCTTGAATCTTGTAATTTTATGAATCAAGCAATGGTTTAATGTTACATCGAGCTTTTGATTCCATCTGTGCATTCCACCTTGAAATAGAGCTATATTTGTTTATTTTTATCTTTTATAAATGTACTAGGTAAAATGTAGGTAAATAACCAATTACATTAACATATTTTGCTACTTGAAAATGTTTTGGGTTAAATGTATTTTATGACATATTATCAAGCTTGGATATATTTTATTTTAGAGTATTTTATGTCTGTGGTCAAATCACGTCAGTCAAATGTGGCAACCTCTTTAAAAAAATTACCAAGCATTACAAATGAAATAAGTTGTAGGTTTGTCAATTTTGTCCAGAGAATATACTAATCCAATACTACGTACCTTCCTAAATCCTAACTAATCCTAATCCTATCCTAACTAATATTATAAATGCGAAAGTGAGTTTGTTTGTTAATTATTTGTTTGTTTGTTACCTCTTCACGCTTTGTCTACTGAACCAATCTTCCTGAAATATCGCATAGGTACACATAGTTCGAAAATCTAAGAAGGATATATGGTACCTTTCGTTCCGGGAAAAAGCACTGTTCCCGTGGGAAATCACGCGGGCGAAGCGGCGTACAAAAGCTAGTATATAATATAATTCAAATAAATATTACTTGCTTTTTTTGGCATTTATAATTTACTAGCTTTTGCCCGCGGCTTCGCCTGCGTGAATTTCCCACGGGAACAGTGCTCCCAGGATGAAAGGTACCATGTCTTTCTGGTCCTACCGGTCTTCTAACTATATGTATGCGAAGTTTCAGGAAAATTGGTCAGGTAAATAAAGCGTAAAGAGGTAACAAACAAATAAACAAATTAACTTTCGCATTTATAATATTAGTTAAAAGTTAGATAAGCTAGTTAGAAGAAAAAAAAAACTGTTAGAGTACATAGAATGCAAAATTCAATAAAAGTGTTATCGGGCAGCAGCGAAAAATGTTTATAAAAAATTGGATTTATATTTTTCGGACTTGGGGACATTTATACAATAATTTTGCGCTTTTCCTGAAATTTAGGGTAAACATCATTGTGTCTTCCTTGAAAATTTAATGTATTTTTTTGTAGATAATATTTTATTTCCAGCCATGAATATTTCACGAATCAAAGTCTTTAACGATAAATACCGGTTGCAATCTCTCCAAACTAGAATTTTCAATAGAGTATTTTCTTTTTACAAAAAGCAGACAACCATAAACTTATTATACCGGTAGCACCACAGAAACAATTTTTTTTTATATATATTTCTGTGGGTAGCACAGACTTAAATTATTAAATAAAGAGTACTTTATCTAAAAAATAAATATTTCGGTGACCGCTAGGTATTTTATAACTAATATATGAATATTACTGGTATTGTATAATTAATTATGTTACCCATGGGGGTACAATATAATAACTTTATGGATATCCGGATTCCCGCCTGCGGAAGTCCTTGTTGCTCGAAGTATAGTATCGCACATTATCTATGATTATTATGTAGAAAAAAAAATCTGTGGTAGAAAACGCGCATAGTCATTTTGTAACTCTTCTTTTGATCTTTATGTACCTACATTGATTATATTGATTGTTATATTTATAATTGTTTGTGAAAAGCTTAAAAATTGTTGTAGATATTTTTATTTCTGTGGAGTTAGAGTTAGATACATTCTTATTCGTTCCATGGTTGATACTATACAAGGACTTTTGCGTTTAGTCTGTGTTGCTCTATGATAGATACCTATAAAATGTATAAAACTTCTTTGGTAGGAACCTACTTTATCATTTTATTTTAGTTTTCTTGACATATTTTTGATGGATTGACTCTTGACACCTTCACTGTTGCCAGCTGTTAATATTTACCCCTTAGTATTGAATAATAATGAGTAAGTACAATTCATAAATAGGTAACACAGAACATTTTATACAAATTGTTGTGGTATAGCGGTCAACACGGCAAAGTCGCAATAAATAAAAAAATAAAAAAATGTAATTATTTTCACAAACTTTTTTTGGTAATAAAATTGTACTTGTTTTTGAAAAAAAAGCACATATTCAATATTTTATCTAATCTGAAAAAACGATGTGAGTTTAAACGAAAGATACCTCACGATAACCCGAATCGAACATTCTCAAATTAACTCCCTCAATTTCTGGTAAATCTGAATAGGGAATCACTTAAATATACAATTTCATATTTCACTCGGCATATAAAACTATTCTCATAAAGCCATATTGCGGCAAAGATTTCATAAAGCAAAATTATAATTTTATTTTACTTGAATCATATACACAGATTACCCCGGACTTCAGGAAATGATAATGTAGGTACCTATCTTAAAATTTTAACATATTTCTCTAAAAATTGAGCTTATCGGCAAATGCCGGTTAATTACTCATGCAATCACTACACAGTTTGCCAATATATTTTTTTTTGTATTGTCTATACATTCCAAATGTTTTTTATAATAGTGTGTGTGGACGGATACACACACATCTAATCATTGTATGTGTACATGGTGTGTATCCATCCATCTGTGAAACGAAGTACGTGCCTGAACTGTCAAAACCCAATGGTGGACGACCCCCTGGACTTAATCTATACATATAATAAAACAGTAAAAATATTTTGTCTGTACATTTAATATTTTTGACTGAAATGGATAACCTAAAAAGAACAATAGAAAGCAAAAAAAAATTTTTTGGAATTTCTTGTCTGTCTGTCTGTCTGTCTGTCTGTCTGTCTGTCTGTCTGTCTGTATGTATGTACGCGTTTCACGCAAAAACTACTGGACGGATTTGAATGAAACTTTTTTTGTTGTATAGCTATTAAGCCTGGGCAACATATAGGCTATAATTCATTTTGAAAACTGGAACACCTGATGAAGAACCATAACAGAACAGCTAAACTATAAGTAATATAGAAATGGTGCCTTAACAAAAATCGTTCAACCTGATGAGCATTTTCTGCTGACGTATAAAAATTGAAGATCTGGAACATCTGATGAAAGCTCCAAGAGACCAGCTACACTATAACATATATATGGAAATGGCGCCTTAGCAAAAACAGTTCGACCTGATGAGCATTTTCTGCTGACGTATAAAAATTGAAGATCTGGAACATCTGATAAATAACTTCAAGAGACCAGCTACACTATAACATATACGGAAATAGCGCCTTAGCATAACTTGGTTAATCTGATGGGCATTTTCTGTAGACGTGGAATATAGATAAAAATGGAAGATTGGAACACAGGAAACAGTTTGGAACATAAAAAGACTTTTCATCTAAGCCAAAGTCACGCGGGCGAAGCCGCGGGCGACAGCTAGTATTCTATATATAATATGATTTCCTCTGTATTATCGTAGTTTAAAGAAGACAACCTATTATAAATCATCTTGGGTTATTTCACACAAACTCAACTAAATCAAATATCCGTTCGAACTAAAATTTTCAATAGTCGGTGACTATAATATAATGATTTTTAAAATGTGTCAGGTTTACTGCTTTTGAAGCAATTAAAAGTAAGAATAAGAAGAATAAGAATAAGAATAATGTTTATTTACCAAATAAATTACAGCGGCGCTTATTAACTATATAAAACTAAATTTAACAGTTAGAACAAAAAAGTGCCGGCAAATTAACCTGCGACTTCCACACTAGGGCGAGCCTGTCTCGTGGGAGTCTAATACATTTTAATTAACAAATAGATAAATTAAGATGCGATCATTAATATAATATAACAATATTTATTGTAAGCTGTATTGTAGGTGCTGTGTAACATGATACACTTTTATTACATAACTAAGTACAGAAAACACCAATAAGTATTTAATCGTACAAATAAGTAAAGAAAATAATAAAAATAAGAACGTACACTGAGGATACTAGTATTTGGAACATAGAAAGAAGTATATGCAACTGCTATTTAGGTTATTATTTGTATTAGATTTTCAGTTTCGGAATATGATAGATTTAATAAGAAATTTTGAATGACTATTTTGGCTCTTTTTACAGTTAGTGTTTTTATGGCACAAACCTTAACTATTTTATTGTAAACAGATACTGACATGAATTCTTGCATATGTTGGGCAAAAGTAGTTTTAACTTTTATTAAGTCAACTTTGAACACTCTACGTTGTAAAAGCTGTGGATATTCTTTGGACCTGAGAACCGTTGCATGCTGTTTTAGTACAATTTTTAGAATATATAATTGGCGGAC
Organism: Ephestia elutella; assembly: GCA_018467065.1. Taxonomy (NCBI): domain Eukaryota; kingdom Metazoa; phylum Arthropoda; class Insecta; order Lepidoptera; family Pyralidae; genus Ephestia; species Ephestia elutella. Next base: position 18,872,371 of record CM031576.1, on the reverse strand, counting down.
ATTTAATACAGCAGCTTCTGTGAAAAGTTGTGTTGTTGGATAACGAAAAGGTTTTTTCATCATGACCTTTAAAATTGACCGCTGAGCTATTTTTATTTCAGTCAAGGCGGTGATTCCAACGCCACCCCAAACACTAATACAGTAACCAATAACTGATTCACATAAAACTTTATACACCATTTTTAAAATTGAGTTGTTAGCCCCATTACGTAACAGTTTCATTGTATATATTAGCTTCCTAATTCGCTTTGCAAGTATTGAAATGTAATATTGAAAGTAAATCATTTATTTCAGGGATATGAGACTAACATAGGATCGAAAGGCACACAGTTATCTGGCGGTCAGAAACAACGAGTGGCAATTGCAAGAGCTCTGATAAGGAGACCAAGGATGCTGCTTTTAGATGAAGCTACTAGTGCTCTTGATACAGAGAGCGAGAAAGTAATTATTCAGTTTTTGAAATTGCTACAACTACAACTGATTCTTTCTTTCTTATTTGTATTATAGTAACATTAGATTTCTCTCAAATCGCCTAAAAGCATCTTTCGTGTACACACTACTAAATTACACAGTCAGCTAGTTCCTCACGATATTTGACATCACCGGAGAAAAGAGGTGGTTTATGAAAACTTCCATACATGAATCAAATTGATGCAAACTTTTGTGGCATGAGTTAGATTCTAAACTGGGTCCTACTACAACTGATAAGAACTGCGATGGTATGTTATTAATACGAAATTTTTGATTTCTAGGTGGTTCAAGAGGCTCTAGACGCAGCCAAAGCGGGTAGAACATGCGTGATGATCGCCCATCGTCTGAGCACAGTCAGGGACGCTGACGTCATTTATGTCCTCAAAGATGGAAAAGTCGTAGAACGCGGGAAACATTCCGAACTGTTAGATCTGAAAGGGATTTACTATAATTTACATAGGACCGGGAATATGTAGTGTGCTTTAGTTGAAATGAATGTATAATTTTTTGTATTATAATATTATTCTTAATATTTGAGTATAGTATAGATACGCCACTAAGTGAATTTTTTTATCAAACTTTCCACCTGAATAATTTTATGTAATTATTTCTAAGATTTCTAGAAGCTATAATCAAAACTTTCATTATATAAGTCAAATTATAAGAACCTACATAAAAAGGGTTAGTAAGAGCATAAATACGTATATGCAACTGTAAATGTAACGTGCTAATAATGTTGCTTTTTAATGAACTGGCTTGAGCCTGCGACTTCGTTTGCTCGTATTTACTATTGTTAATATCCCAGATTCTGAGTTGCGTATTAAGATGAAACCTACGTCAGATGTTAGGTTAGACCTTCCACAATACAAATATGAAAACCGCATAAAATTTCATTTAAAAGTTTTGTGTGATGTACATACAAACATACAGACAGAAACCACAAAAAAGCCTTTTGGTGGCTTTTAATTAATCTCTGTAAAAAAGCAAGATATAGCCCATTTACAGTTTTATTTTATGTATAGATATAGATTTATTTTTACAAATAAAAAAGCATTTGATGATTATTCAGATTTTTTTCAAACAACTCCACACGTACCTACTTGTCATTAAGATTAAGATCATTCCAGTCCAAACTAGTTGCAGGTACTGAAATGATGAAAAAAAACTCACAAGTAAAAAAAATCTCGTTAAGAAAGGAAGTAAAGGGTTAACTCCTTTTAGAATACTCATGTAAAATTTACATCAAGACCAAAAAAACCTGTCCTCGATTGATAAGTAAAAGGTTGGTATAAAGAAGAAAAAAAAAACGAATGTTATATGAAAATATATCTTTATTTAAAGTATTAATGTTATTTTATAACTTTTTATTCAAAATTAAAAAAATATATCAAAAAAAGAAAAACATCAAAATAGTAACATGAAAGATGCAATAAAACTGTAATGATATTTACAAATATTAATAAAATGATGTCAATTTCAAGAATAAAAAAATATATTTATTCTATTTATCTATAACACACATTATGATTAAACCATAGAGAAAAACTTACATTCAAATAGTACTTTGCACACAATTGCTAACATCAAAAGAAATTCGGCATATCTCATCCACAAACAAAACAGGCGGTATTATTTACACATACATCTATTAATTTGTCACTAAAAGTTTACATATGTCCTCTTCTATTTAAATTGTAATAAATTCCTTTTAGGTCTAGTAGTTCAGCATGTTTGCCGCTTTCGACAACTCTTCCATCGTTGATAACGCATATGATGTCAGCGTCTCTGACTGTACTTAGACGATGGGCAATCATGACACATGTGCGACCGGCTTTGGCTGCATCTAGAGCTTCTTGGACCACCTGTAAACAAAAATGTTTTATAATGTTCTACTTACACCGGCTCTGTGTGTCAATTAAATTTTTATCAAGTTTACCCTTTTTTAATATACATCGCCTTATATTATTAATTTAATATTAGAAAATATTATTTTTAAAATTCATTACCTTCTCACTCTCAGTATCAAGAGCACTAGTAGCTTCATCTAAAAGCAGCATTCGAGGTCTCCTTATCAACGCTCTTGCAATGGCCACTCTTTGCTTCTGACCACCAGACAATTGTGTACCCTTTGACCCTATATTGGTCTCGTAACCCTGAAATATAAATTGTTTTTAACGTTCCTTCTAATTAATAATTATTAAAAATAAAAGATAGTTTATGATAATGTTAAATTGAATAGTTGCCATATTGGCAACTATTCAATCATTTATTACAAAACATTGAATTGACATAAAACATAAATTAATCGAATACATACCAAAGGTAACGAAACGATGAAGTTATGAATATTTGCCTGTCTCGCTGCTGCTACAATTTCATCAGCGTTTGGATTCCTTGAGTTATCTCCATATGCAATATTTTCTCCAATAGTTCTGTCAAATAGTATAGGTTCTTGTTGCACGAATCCTATTGGTTTTCTAGCATCATCCAGACGGAGTTTAGGTAAAGGTACGCCGTCTTGAGCCTAGATATTACAAATATCATTAAAATATAAAACTTTGTGCAAAAACCAACAAAATATAAATAACCCAATATAAATAACCCACTTACCACTATTCCACTATCAGGATCGTAATACCTCTCCAACAGCTGTATAACCGTACTCTTCCCACATCCACTAGATCCAACCAGTGCGACTGTTTTGCCTCGTTCTATCTCCAAGTTCATATTCTTCAGAACTTGTATCAACGGTCTGGTTGGATATTTGAATTTGATATCTTGAAGACTGGCTTCACCGGATCCCTTCTGTAAAGTTAAGTTGTCATTAAGTAATAAACTTATTCTATTATCTAATATGGTTCATGAAACGGTGATAGGAAAAATAACATTTTAAAACTTACAATTCCAACCACTGGTTTATCAGGATCCGTAATCTTGGACTTTACATTCAATAGCCTAATAACACGACCTGCGGCTTTGATACCCTTCTGGAAGTTGGGCGCAAATGCAAACGCCTGTGCTGCTGAAGCTGAACCCATCAATAAAGCTTGAGCTGATCTGAAATAATAAATGAGGAGGGACTTTTATCCATTGGTACTAGCTGTTAATATCCTTATGCGTGATCATCTTTCTTCAAATAAAAAAAAAATACGGAAAACCTAAATGCGATTTAATAATAATAATAATATCTTTATTTCAGAAATAATTCCATAGAAAATTAAATTACATTTTACATTTATAACAATTATATTTGACATTTATATTTGATTATAATTAAATTAATATTAAATTATAATTAAATCACTGAAAAAATTTAAATGCGACCCCCTATGGCCATCAACATACAGTTCCTCAGTGTAGGGCAGTCGGGACGTGAGGATATCATCCTTAGGATGCTGTTGTTGCTGTTTCGCACGCGTTGCAGCAAAGATGCAGCCTTTTTCCGCATTATTGCATAAAAGTCATCTGTACGTGCTTCTGCGAACATGCCAGATGCACTGCATCTACGTGGCAGCCTCAGCAGCATCCTAAAGATGTTATTGTACTGGATGCGCAGAGTTTTAATGGTCCCACGGTTATAATGTACCCACAGACTGCTGGTGTAGAAGCTTTGGCAGAAGGCTTTGAAAATGGTTATTTTAACCGGAGTGGTACACCGGTTAAAACGACGTGCCACCATATTTCCCTCACCGCCAAAGCCCTGCGCTCCCTCTTAACATCATCATTGTCAGTTAGTGCTGAATTAACAATATGCCCCAAGTATTTGAAGCTAGTGACCCTCTTCAATGCATTTCCATACAAAGTGACAGGAGGCACAAACTGTGGTTCCTTTGTACCAGTCTTAAACACCAATATTTCACTCTTCTTACAATTATATACCAGGCCATGATCCTTAGCATAGGCTTCACATATAGACAATAGTTTCCTTAATCCACTGATTGATGGACTCAGCAGAACCATGTCATCGGCAAAACTTAAGTTATTAACACAGATACCGTCAATGTGACACCCGACATGGTCTCTGCTGAGCCCAACAATAAGCTCATTGATGTAGAGGTTAAATAGTACAGGCGAGGAGATTCCGCCCTGTCTAACACCACATTCCAAAATGTACTCATCAGAGAAACCACCGTTCCACTTCACCTGGTTAGTTTGGTTGGAATACCAAAAACGCAATATCGACACATATTCTTCCGGCAAACCCGTGCCAGCCAGTTTCCGCCAGAGCCCTTCATACAGCACCATATCAAAGGCCCTGGACAAGTCCAGAAAACACGCGTACACCGGAGTATTCCTTCGCGTATAGTACTTGACAGTATTTTTCAAACATAATATGGCACTCTCTGTTGACACCCCTGCCTTGAAGCCAAATTGGGCATCATGCAGGTGTACGTGCTTAAGGAGGCGACTATTGATCATACTGTCAAGCACCTTTGCCATTATGGTAGCAAGAGAGATAGGACGGTAGTTTCCCTCATCAGTTACATCCCCAGTTTTATTTTTTAAGATTGGTACAACTAACGTTTTCATCATAGCCCTCGGAAGATAGCCATGGCCCAAGCATAGAGTAAAAACATAGAAAGGACACGTGGTAAATGAACACCGGCAAACCTTAAATGTTCTATACTAAGACCATCATGCCCAGGGACTTCCCTCTTTGCATAGCCCCAATGATCTTCCTTATCTCAGATGCTGAAAAACTACCACTAAGCTCCCTGGGCAATCTGGGCATGGTGGCCTCAGCGACATCATTTGTACTCCCGCCCATATCACACTGTGCCGGTTGTACCTTAAAATGCGTCTTAAACATATTGGCAATAGCAACTGGGTCACCAGCACCACCCACACTCCCAGGAAAGCCAGGTCTAGCACCAAGGCTATTTGTTTGTTTCCAAAAACTCTGAAAATTTTTAGCCGCGTGTGCGGATGCTAATCTGTCCATCTTAATCTGTTGCTGACGGTCTTGACACTCTTTTAACTTGCGTTTAAATTTATTTCTACTTTCACACATCTCAATGTAAGATCTACCCTGTCTAGGTTTCCCATCTTGCACCCACATCTGAAATCTACTACGGGCTTCCCTGTGAGATTCCGCAACAAACTTGTTCCAACCCATTACATATCCCCCCTTTTTACGTGGAGGAACTCTAGGCTTACAGCTATTTAAAGAGCCTTGTTTAAGTATGTTTACAATCTTGTCATACATATTTTCTAACAATATGTTATGTTCTTTGTTATTACAAAACTTATTTGCACAATCGCTAAATTCACTAGGGAAATGTATATTTCTAAGGTTCATATTACAGAAATCATGATATGCACTGATCTGATCCTGAGTACGCTCCCCCCACACTACACCCACATTAGTATTAACTGGAGCTGCTGCTTGCTTAGCTTTTAAGCTGCTAATATCACATTGCACCCAAAGTGGGAAATGGTCAGACCAGGTAACGTCACTCTGTACCCACACATCCTTAATAGTTCCCCGGGTAGCTTCAGTTACAAGGCAATGATCTAACCAACTCGTGCTACCAGGGTGAATGTTACTAATATAGGTAATAGTTCCAGAACTTACCCCCAGGATACTCAGATCAGCGCATATCCACTTCTGCTCTTCACAAAAACTTAACATTTCTTTGCCAAACAATTCACCAGGGTGTGCATTAAAGTCACCAACTATGTATACACCATCTGCATTACACTCACTTTCTATGATAGAACTTATTTTGCTCATACACTCCGTAAACATTGGCAAGTTTTTGGTATCACTGCATGGCATATAAACATTTATCACTAATATTGACTTGTTAAACGCACTTAACCGCACTGCCGAAAGGCGTACACTGCCACAATCAATTACTTTCACATTTCCAAACGCACTTTTTCGCCATAGAATAGCCAGACCTCCATAAGGCCTACCCGTCAGAACTTCTGTTGTGTCTACAGCTGAGGTCCCAGTATAATTGAAATCATCATGAACAGTGCTTAAGTACGGCAAATCATGGGGCATAAGCCATGTTTCTTGAAGTAGTACAATGGCAGCTGTCTCACACAGACACCTGACACCATCAATCGCTCGCTTGACCGATTGGCAATTAAAAGAAACTATATTGGTATATGGCTGTACATCCATTATTTAACCACTCTTGTTATTCCTGGCTCACCCGCTAAAACATTAGCTCTCTCTTTCAAGTTCACAAATCGCCTAAACGAAATTCCAGAGGGCCACAAACTGTTATCGAGAAATGTATCTAATCGCTGTTTAGTCACGTACAATTTGTAGGAATTGTAACCCTTCTCAACCCTCATATTAATCTTTACCAGGTTAACTTCCTCCTGAGTCTTCTCATAAATATAATCCTTGATGTCCTCCTCTGATACATCCTTGTGTACGTTCGATATAAATAAGGGGATCTTAGTTTCGGCCGCTCTAAATTTACTACTTGGATGTATATTGGCATTCCCCTTATTGCCGATGAACTTATAGCGACGACCCCTGGGCTTCACTTTTGTCCAACTCCCCGCATTTACATTTTCTTCCTCATTATTCATTTTAGATAAACATTGAGCAAAGGTTTGTTTATTTTTCAACGGTGATGAAGTTGGTGACATTGGCACTGTGACAGTGACAGTGACGTCTTCAACGCAATCCTCTCCAATATCATTCATTCGCACGGCGGCGGCCTGTGCGACTATCTCGTTTTCACTTTCACTCACTTGCATAGCTTTCTCGCTCCCACTCACCGCGGCACCTGGGCATTCTGTCGCACTCTTTTGCTCACACGCAGACGCAGATTGATGTGAAAAGGACAGCTCATCATGCCTATGAATGATGGTTTGATTTCCGCCGTGATTAGCAGTTTGCACTGATGATTCATCAATATTAAAAGATGAAATGGCCATCGGCCCGCTATCCGAACAATATGCTCCACGTTTATTCATGTTCACCCTGGTTGAAGCCACAGACTCGTAGCGTCCTTGATCATACACTTTTTGCTCCAGCTTATCAACTTGCTCCCGAGTAGCATAGTTTTTCTTGACAATCTGTAATTCGTTTTTCAATCTAATCACATCTTTCCACAAGGTCACTGCGTCTATATGATCTTCCGAAATGGGAGGTAATTTTTGAAGATCCGCAGCCACGAAAATAGGGATGGTGTTGGGTTCTACCTCCTTTATGAAACTGATAATATCCTCCAAATCTTTCTCCTTTTTTCCATCCTTCCGTACGTTCCGACGCCGATTTATTTTCTTCCGTTGCTCGGTGGGAACTGATTCAAACAGCAGATCTTTTGCACACGATATTTCCTTCTCACTAAACGTGGAGACACATATTTTAATAAGGGACACATTGTCCATACTATCATGTTTATGCGTCACATAAGCTAACAGCTCACTAATTACAATGTTGCAACTACTGCACTTGACCTTCATATTTACGCACACCTGACACGACCGCACGTCAAGGTCGCTCGCGCGTCGATTTAACTTTGCCTAAAAGTGAGATTCCTAATTAGGATAAATTACATTTGTAAAAGAATGTTTGACCAATTACTCTAAATCGAAAGCAACGAGGTTTAATTTGAAAGCCCAAGTCTTACTTTTGGTCAAGCACATATGGTAAAATAGTCAATGGATAACTTACTTCAGAATCAAATCGTATTCTACGCCTTGATAGACAATGAGAGTTCCACCATAACCCAAGGCTGCTGCGTATATAAAGTTGAACATCCCTCGGGAAAGACCAAAAACGACTCCTCTCATGTGTGCTGAACGCTTAGCCAAAACTAAAGCCGGGTATAGTTGGGTAGCATAGTCTTTGCAGAATGTTTCTTCTCGCCCCAAAGACGCAACTGTTCGAACGTTTGAGACTGCTTCGACAGCAAGCTAAAAAATACATTTATCATAAAATATATTTTATTAGAGGAAGCAACAAATATAATATCAGTAAGACATTTCCTATAAGTACAAAAAAAGATAATGGGTTAATATTATAGTAAAAGAAATCTACATTTGTAAAATTAATATTTAGTAAAATAATATTCCAACAATTTCTTACCTTCGAGCTAGCTTCCATTGTTTTGGCTGTGCCGGATGATTCTTCACTAACCATCCTGCCTTCCTTGTACAGAATAACTACTATTATTGGAACAAATGCTAATGCAACTAATCCGACTCTCCATTCGTAATACAAAGACAAGACCAGAGCAAATCCAAAGGTTCCTATAGCTTGAAGCACAGTGCCAATTCTTTGACCAGTCGCCTGAAATGTAACTCACAATTGAATTGCTGCGGAGTAGGAATTGTAATAAGTGTTTTATTAAATTTGTACAATGCTTAGTTATTTGCATCTTTTATTGATCTAAACTACACTTTACACACACGTAATTTTTTTTACTTTCTGTAGGCCTCGCCATAAAGAACTTACATGTTGTCAAAGCCAGTATTATAAATTCTACTGATATATCAGTTATCTCTTTGTAAGTACATTTTACAAATAGGAAAATCAATCTAATGTTTCATAAATAGTAGATACTTCCTTCCTTAGTTGTGGCTTTTTTGCTACAATAATACATAGGAAAGACTCAAATGTGATTTTATCACGAAATTCTTATGATAGCGGAAACTTAAGGTTCAGCTGGTGTACAAATGACCTATTTAGATTAAAATTGTCTTACTCCTTGAACAGCAGCAGCCTCGCCAGATAAACGAGCGCACAAAGCTCCAGTAGAATTGTCCTTATCGTCGTAGAATCCGATTCCTTGCTTTAAAAGGTTCTCGAACATCTGCGTTCTAAGTCTTTCTGTAAGGTACTCTCCTGCCACGCCGTAGAAGAAGACCTTAAAAAATGTAGCTTGATCAGTAAAAAATAGAGTGAAATTTTCTCGCAATTTTGAAACCTCACAGGATTGTTTTGTTAAATTAAAAATACTGTCTCTGGTTTTAAAGGTTTATACGTCAGCGGACACTCGAGACACAAAAGAAGTTTTATTGTTGCTGTATTAGTCTAGTGTCTGCTAAAGTGTTAAGATCCATTTTAATATCACTGACCAGCCGAAGAAGTAAATGTATTATGCTTTTTAATGCAGATGTTTTTTTTTAAGTTTATGGTTTTCAAAACGAAGAATAAACATTCATAAATTAAGAAATTAATTTTAAATTAAGCATAATAGTAGAAAGAAGATATTTACCGTAATAAAATTGGTGATTCCTGAAAACACTCCGATGCCGACAAAAATAAGAGCAAATCTTCCTACTTCAGATCGTACATAATCTGGATCGTCATGTGAAAGTACCTAAAATAAAAACTTTAAATATAAAAAAAATATAATAATAAATTTTTATCTAAATTAAAAAATGATGAATGATAAGAAAGTATATAAAAATACATTGAATAAAAGTGAGGATTCTATGATATCTAATTGTAATTTAATTTTTAAGCTATCAAAATTTTGATTGTGTCGATTTTTTTGAATCATTAGATCTAAATGATTAGATGATGATGATGATGAGTAATATTTGGATCAGTTTTCTAATACTGGTGGAAGAGCGTACCTATAAAATTTTCCATAACCACCTTACTTCACCTAGTAGACAATCGACATACACATACCCCTATAAAATCACCCAGTATGACAGCCAGCAGCGGCATGGCAAACCCGCTCATGAGAGAACATATACTCGCAGCAGTAACAGACTTCCACTCTGGTGAATTGAGACGCACTACTCGCGCGAATGATACATCTGGTATTTTCTCCTCTGCATCTGGATCCTGTAGATCAATAGTAAGAAAAAGTATTATAATTGCTGGAACCCTGGCTAAATTGATCCTGGCTGGATGAAAACACAGAACCGTGTATGCAACTATGACGCACGTTACGATATACCTATTTCCACAAGTAATCCAGTTTTTGTTAATCGATTAATCGAAATATTTACCTCTTGTGCATGCGTGATTATTTCTTCCTCGTCATCATTTACGCTTGCTACAGAAATCTGTCTAGCTAATTCTTTGCCTATAAACAAAAAGTTAATAATTAGTTAATTGTAAAATATTTATCTATTCACGCCTTTGCAGCGCAAAGTTAAAGCCTTTTTGCCTCTGATCAAATCTGATCAAGAGTTTTTAGGATGAAAAATGAAACTTTAGATAGGAACATAGGTTTTCTGTATGACGTATGCAGAAATCGTACTAAAATACCATTTTTACCATTTAAGCCTTAACCATCTTTATTAGACGAAAATATATGAAATAGAAATATAATTAAAAGAAATATAAATTACCGCCTTCTTCCTCCAAGTCTGGCGTTCCCTGAATCATGACCATGTCGTAATAGTGCCCTTTCTTCTTCATCAGTTCCACGTGATTCCCAGATTCTATAATTTCCCCAGCTTTGAAAACATAAATATTGTCAACATTCCTTATCGTTGAAAGTCTGTGGGCCACGACTATAGTTGTTCTCCCTTCTCGAGCCTATAATTTAAATAATATGGCAAATGACAACATAATTTTAAAATGAAACATTGAGTATGAATAGAATTGCTATAATAGCTATATCTCATGGTGTACCCAAAAAAGAAAAGAAAACATTCATATTCTTTTTCTGTTAAACAAATGAATGACTCATAATTTTTCCTGGTATGTGTAGGCTAGTTACAGTGTTATTGGATCACAACATAATAATTTGTCATAATATTTATTAAGATTATGTATTATCAGGAATCGAACGCCAGTTTTGTACGTAATCTTAATAAAATTAGATACCATATGCGCATTATAACTACCTATATAAAGTATTAAAAAAAACTTATCGGCACGAAAATTTTGAATGTTTGATTGATGAGTAGTGATAATACCTTGTGCAATACCTCATGCAAGATTAAACAATAGATTGCAATCAGTTATGTCCTCATTTTTCTTGTCGCAATATGTTAAATATCAATTAAATCTGATTATAGTTTAAATTATATTAGCTGAAAAATGATAACACTCATATACCACTGTAATGGTAAGTTAACAAGCACCAGGAAAAATGGTGTTTCATTCAGATAGGTGGATCAATTAGCTTTTTATTGTGAGTTTACTTGCCTATTTTCTTTAAGTGTTTTTAGTCGTCAACGCGTTCGTGATTGTTAATGTGTTTAATTCCACGTAGTGACACCAACAAGAGCATAGCTTTTATATAAGAAAGAAGAAAGGCTATATCAAATATCCCCTCACCTTGTCTAATGCCTTTTGAACTTTAGCCTCTGACGACGTATCTAAAGCACTAGTAGCTTCATCCAGTAGCAATATTCTTGGGTTGCGCACCAGAGCCCTGGCTATAGCAATGCGCTGTTTCTGCCCCCCTGATAGCGATGCTCCGCGTTCACCCACTAGAGTATCATAGCCCTGTCATTCAAATAACAAATCAATTAATTTATTCAATAAATTTATTTTAATAATAAATATTTAAAAAGGTTTATTTCATTTTCCAGAAATTATATGTCAAAGGAAATCCAAAGAACAGGTGGCTATTGGAGTCGCGAGCTCGCATTTCGTGGGCTCGACGGCTATTCTAAGAAAGAAAGAAAAGAAGTGTGATATGCGAATGAAACTCGTGAAAGAAGGCAAGAACCAAGCAATGGATAGATAATTCCTGCATAAACATTTCAGTCTTGTTCTAAAACTAGAAATTATTTTTAGATCGGGTATAAATGATAATGATTTTAAATGGGTACCTTAGGCAGTTTCATAATAAACTGGTGAGCATTGGCTTGTCTTGCGCAAGCTTCGATTTCAGCGTCACTTGCATCTTCTCGTCCGTACTTTATGTTTTCTCGTACTGTAGTGTTGAACAAAACAGGCTCTTGACCAACCAAGCCTATTTGTTTACGCAACCATCGGACAGAAACATCTCGTACATTATTACCATCAATGAAGACCTAAAATGTGTATATTAAATTAACTAACAATTTATTTTCATAAAATATTATAATGTGAAATAGACCTAGTACATTTAATTATTAGAAAAAGCGTAAATTAAATAAAATGTATGTCTCTACAACAGTTAGTCTCTTCACAATACCTACAGTTCTGGAGTTGAATTGATAGGAAAATATAAGTCAACCCAAAAATATTTTTTTTGGTCTAATAGATTATTAGTATTGTGATGACAAATATTTTAGAATAATTTCATTATATGTAAAAATACAATTGTTCCTTACGTCATAAAGACTTTTTTATATAGATACCAAACACTCTATATAGCATCAAACGTATCGATCATTTCACGCAGTTTGTAAATGGATATAATAATCCATAATGACTCAGTGTTTTATTTTACGGTCTCGTGAATATCATGAACTAAATGTCCGAAAAGATTATTACTTATCTGTAATTATAAAGCATATCATACAGTCAATGATAAAGGCCCGCACAATGAATATAATTTCAGTATTGGAACCAAAAAAACGAGAAAATATTTTTACTAGCGTTACGACTTTTATTGTAGAATACTTATATCTCGAAAAGTAGTGTCAAATTGTTATCAACTCTACCAGAATACTTAATTTTAGAGCTAATAGTATTAATAAGAAAAGTACAAATTAAAAATCTACTTACACTGCCTTCGAGAGTGTCGTAATAACGTGACAGTAGTTGAATGATAGTAGATTTTCCGCATCCAGAATGACCCACTAAAGCCACAGACTGACCACGACTTACACTTAAACTTATTCCTTTTAATACCTGAAACGAAAAAAAAAATAACAGATAGGTAAATAAGAAATATACAGATATATTTCTTAGTATTAGGGGCCGATGACATCTTTAAAATTTTGGGCAAAGCCTGGATGCGATCCGCAAGAGACCGGCCAAAATGGAGGGACCATGAGGAGGCCTATACCCAACAATGGGTGATACAGGGCTGAAAAAGATACAGGTATATAATTGCATCTGGGATGCACCAAAATCCAAAAATAAGAATTATAAAAAATACAACTTTGAGAATCAAGCATTGAAAATTCTACATTATTGTGTACCTATAGTTTATGAAGGTGGCGTTTCATCTCAGCAGTGGTCGTTCCAAAATGATAGTACTTTGTAACTTAAAGATTTTCTTATTATTTGTTATAATAATTGACGTGAAAAATTGCATATAGCGGTCTCGTTTGAATAAACTAATTTTGATTGTAATAGCCAACGACACGGCGATTAGCGTGGCTAAATACTAGTCAAAATTAATTTGTTAGCCATTCCGACTCGTCAAGAAGAAGAAGAAGATAATAATAGTTGCTTACCGGAACATCAGGCCTTGAAGGATATCGGAACACGACATTCTTAAGCTCAATATTGCCATCGATCGACTTCGGAACGATGCCGTTGTTCAACAATGGATTGATAGTAGGCACGATATCAATCAGATTGAAGATTTGAGCTCCGGCGCCTTTGGCCACACCGAACACTTCCATGAGTGTTGAGGATATTCCGAAATTAGCTGTTCCCATCATTACTCCGAAGAATACCTGAATTCAAAGATGGACATTATATTTTCAACATTAATTTTTGCACAATTATAAGATTTAAAAACGTTACTTACTTTCTAGTAGGCGCTGTTTAGAATATACAGTAAAATTCGTATCATGATTAAATAATGTGTCTAAATATGAGTTTAAAACATGAAACTACATTAAAAGGCAAAGTTATTATAATAGAAATTAAAGCGATATTTTTTACTTCTTCTAACCTGTTGATGTATATTTTTAATAATTCAGCAAATCCAAATATTACATTTATTAACTTACAGCAACCATTGTTGAAACATCATAGTTTTCGGGCTCTTCAACCATTAATCTGTACCCAAACCAGAATGACATAGCATAAGCGCCAAAAATACAGAAAAACAGAGTTCCCATTGCAAGACCATTGAAGAAACCTAAAAATGATGTAAGTTAAACATAATTAAATACCTAAATCTTTAAAGACAAGAAACTTTAAAATGTTAAAAAAAATAATAAAAGTGAATTGAGCCAGCAAAATATATCTTTACCTTTCTTTATATTGATACCCCTTGCTTCTATCAAGTATTTCTGGTATCTGTCTATCTCTTTTTGTTGTCCACTAAACGCGTAAACTGTACGTATAGCGGATATAACCTCTTCAGCAACTGATCCAGCCTTGCCAGATGCTGATGCTTCTTTCTTCGACAATTTTGCTGCTACCTGTTGATTATTTAAACTAATGCAATCTGTATGAAATTGTTTTGCTATCTCCAATGATATTGTTGAAGCAATGGTACCTACATAAGATGTTCAAAAGATCTCGAGTTCAAATCCCACATGTGCTTCATGTGTTTGTATACCAATTTGATTGGTTTATGGTAGTTTTCATAGACCACCACTAGCTTCCGATGGAAAACATTGTATTATCATGCATGTGAAATCGAGGATACCATATAGATTTTGTTATATTCACATACAACATAATAAACATTTTATTGTAGATAATTAAGTACCTACACATTTTATGCGAGGATTTAGGTATTTTATTATTATCTTCTGGTTCAGTATTTCTGATTTCTTAATGGTCACATGAGTCCGCTAATCGATTTCTATTGTTTATCGTACGTAAAAGTTTTAATGAATAAATTTGTTTTAGATATTTACCAATCCAGCAATTCCGACGAGTAACAGTGTTACTGGAAATGATATGAGACATAACAGTGCCAGTTTCCATCCCTTCACTAAAGCCATAATGATGGAACTAACAAAAGCGGACTGGAAGTAAATGAATGTAGCTAACTTCTCTCCTATGCCATCTTCTAACTTCACAATGTCACTATAAAGTAAAAAAAAAAAAATTAGGATGTTATAGTTATGGAAATCTTTGCGTCGAAAAACAAAACTTAAACACATGAAAACTATTCCTGCAAAACTTATTAGAATATTAATCAGTGACCATCAGTTCAGTCAGTCAGTGAATCAGTAGTATTATTAGTGAGTTGAGTGATTGCTGGTATTCATATACTGCGGCGTTCGCTTACCATCAGTAATTATTTCTTTGCCATCAGGCAAACGAACATGCGTAGTGCCGAGTGCCTGATGGTTATCGATACTATTCTATAAAAAAAGTATTTTCATTTACCTGGTCATTTTCGCAGCAAAGTCACCTGTCTGATGAGTATCGAAATATTCAAAATCTTGATTTAAGGCTGCTTTTAGATACTCTTGGCGTGTTTTGTAAACCTAAAACATAACAATGTTATCAACGACAATGACATGACGTGGGTGACAAATATGTTCCACCAAATAAAAAAACAACAAAGTAATACAAACCTGATTATAAGCCGCCGTGTTCATAAGAACTGTAGACAGATATGACAAAATAACCAACAGAATCCCGATGACACTGTTCCAAATAGCAAAGAATATGATGGCATCTAAAAAGGCATCATCAGCTGGGTTTCCCTGCATCAATGATATGCCATAATCGACCATACTCTCAAGAAGGGACGCGAACAAAATAGTATTCAGTGGCATGGAGCATCCACTCAACATGGAACATATTATAGCTATTGCTATATAAACCTTGTCCAATGTTGTGGCGAATCGATACTGCAAGAAATTATAGTAATATTTTATTATTTTTAATGTACCATCCTAATTTATTAAATTCGTGTGTTACAGGCTCTCTTATTATTATTTTTTGGTTTAACTTGTATTCAAGTTATTGTAACTCTCAAATATATGAATGAATTATAGTTTTATTTAAGGCCTAAAAAGTAAATTTTTAACAATAAAAGCTGATGTTATACATCTTTTATTCCAACGTAGAATCAATTTTATATTGAAAAAGTTAAAAATGTCCGTACCAACGTAAAAAATGATATGCTAGGTACTTCTTCTTTATTTTCTTCTTTCTTTTCTTCAGAAGAACTGCAAAAAATGATTATCATGTATTATTGTCATGACCAGTTTATTATTTTGTAAGTTTATTTTTTGTATTTAATGAACCTGTTCCGTTTTCAACGCAAATCTTGTTTACCTTTCAATTTGAATTTCGCGCGCCTTACCGATGCACTTATCAAACATCACAATTCGCTGTGCGGCAGTTCTATTTAGCCAATGGGGCGCCCGGACTTCCGCTGGCGCATGCGCAGATCCTACCGGTGTCTGAGAGATCAGCGCCATAGGCTGGTGGCAGAACCAGTAAACTATTCTGAGTCTGTACGTGAAAGCGAATGCGCGCGCGCACCAAACATTACATCTTTTTTACTCAATTATCCTAATCAAACTTCAAGTGCTCAACAGTGTTTTTGGAACTTTATAATCGTGTGTGGCTGGCCGGCCAGGTGTCTAAAGGAAGAACTATTCGTGAGGAATCGTGCTAGAAGCCTGCCTACGTGGTAAGTGGTTTGTGCATTATTCCTATTGTCTAAATCGTCTGTAACGCATATTAACGGCGAATGCTTCCAGCATTCGATCCAATGTGGTGATTGACAGTGTACAAGTGCTATTTATCGAGTCAATTTAGCCACATTTTTTGGTGCCGAAACCCGGGAACTTTGGATACCTACCTTCAGTCTGCCGCCAAATACCAATTCGATTTAGTAATTGCTACTTCATTTACCGTATTCCACGCTTATTATACTTACTAGTACAGCTAAAACGAATAAACATAACATTTTGTTTCAATTACTAATCGGAAAACAAGTCTTTGTTCCATTTTGTTTTGTTGAGTACCTTACCTACCGATTATCGATTTAAGATGGCTTCCATCAGTTTCTAGAATATTTGTTGAAAATAAATTCTTTTGTCGTTTTATACTTATTAGCATAAAATTATCTACCGTTTTACCGTTCGCAATAAACAATATTGCAAATCCACCTTCTCATAATTTTATGTTGATAGTTCGTTATAACTCGACTACTTTTTTCCAACCGTTCAACGTTTCCTCTTGATATTTATTTATCGAAAATTTATTTCGTTTCAAATTACGAAATATTTTTTATCGTGACGTTGTATCGTTTATCGTATCATATTTTCAACGAATTTTGGTGCGTTCACATTTTCATTATTACCGTTTTAGGTTAAAAATCATAGTTTTTTGTTTTTACAAAAAAAACTGATTTTTATTTTTTATTTACCGTACATTAACGAATATCGCAAACCGTTTTTAGTGTTCCTAACGCTCATTTAATTCATCCTTATCAATTTAATTTATTTCAATTTAAAACTCAGATGACCGAGGTGACAATATTACCTGTTGTCGTGTAATACCGCCCCAGTGATTCTCGTCGATTCTTGTGAACGCGGTCTCGCTGAAGACGTTCGCAACTAAACTTTTTTATCGAATCCGAATATTTGTTGCTATCAGGTTTTATTGTTTTGATATTAATTATGTCTTTACTATCAAGGCGTAAATCTAAACCTACTATTAAAAAGGGTATCGAAAATACGTACACTATTAATAATTTGCCCAGTTTGCGACGTAAACGAACTATAGCATATAATCGCTTAACGAAGGCTTTGGAAGTAGGTACCTTAGCCAATACCGATGAATCACAAGTAGGGTTATTTCTTTCATATTGTCATGAAATAAAAACGACTGCTGATAGTTTTCATGACTCCCATTTTATTATTTTGGACCTTCTTAAGGATGATGCCGATGAGGAGGACGATGAACTTCAGGATCGATTTGACGAATTGTATTTTCAAGTGTTGGCAATTCAACGAAAATTTGAACAACGTTCATCTCAACAAGCTGACACTTCGAAACATAATTCGTTGACCGGTTCGCACAGTGGAAATATGCGGTTACCAAAAATTTCGTTGCCAACTTTTTCCGGTGCTATCAAGGAATGGCCTGAGTTCATTGCAACTTATAACGCGTTGATACATGATTCTACCTCCTTATGTAATATTGAGAAATTTCACTATCTCGTGTCAGTTTTAAGTGGTGATGCTTTATCGTTCATTAGAACTTTTCCTGTTGCAAGTGAACATTATTTAAGTGCGTACGAGGCTCTCAAGTCCCGTTATGAAGATAAACGCGAATTAGCGTTTACGTGCTGGCGTGATATCTTGGACGTTAGTTTAAAGACTTCGAACGCTCAAGATTTTCGACGCGCCTTAGACACGATCGATGAGAACTTAACAATTTTAAAAACTTTAAAATTACCTACCGATAAATGGGATTTTGTTCTTTGTTATAATGTTCTGGCCAAACTCGATACCAAATTAAGACGCGAGTTTGAGGAAAAACATACCGATATTGAGCTTCCACAGTATAATCATTTAAGGGCATTCTTACACTCTAAAGGTGAAGCATTAATTCGCGACACGCACTTTTCGACTGTTACCAATAAAACCGCTAACGTTTCAAAGGACACACCGGGAACTTCACAGAAGTTCAAGCGACATAACGTCACGCATTCGCTTGTCGCTCCCACCGTCACTACTCATAAAAATGTTGGTGATAAACAACAAGCGAAACCTGCTCATAATTCGAGCACTCCGATTCGTAAATGTGCCTACTGTCGTAATGAACATCACATCTCGGCCTGTAGTGATTTTTTGGCAAAATCAATAGATGAGCGCATGGCTGTGGCCACTGAAAAGAAATGGTGCTACAATTGTCTTAACGCATCCCATTCAGTGCGAGAGTGCACATCAATGTTTTCATGTCGACAATGTAGACGTAAACACCACACTTTGCTACATAAGGAGCCGGCGGCAAGCTCGGCGACCTTAGTGGCTAAGGATTCGTTGACTCAGTCTGATCCAACCGTAACCACAACCGTGTTACTGGCAACAGCTCTCGTCCAGATTCGTGATGCTTCTGGTGAATTTCATACATTTCGCGCGTTATTTGACACCGGCAGTCAAAACAATTTTCTCACGGCTCACGCCGCTCAACGATTAAATCTAAAACCTATAACTGGTAATATCAACGTTTATGGGTTAGGGGCAGCCCTGCCTCAGTCAGTGGCTTTGTTACATGCGACATTGGCACCAACTGTAACGTAAAGTTTCGTCTGGGAATGCTCGTCATACCGAGCATTTGCGGAGATCAACCGATAGCAAGGCTAAATACGAAAGGATGGGAGGAGGTCAAAACACTACCGCTAGCTGATCCTGGTTTTGACATCCCTGGTCCAATCGACGTCTTGTTAGGTGCCGACGTCTTTGCTGAGTCACTTCTCGAACAACGTCTGAAGGGTAACGCCTCTCAACCGCGAGCTTTCAACTCAGTCTTCGGCTGGCTTCTTCTTGGGAAGTCCAGACTCGCATCGTCCAGTCTACTAGGAGTAGCCCCTTCTACCGTAGACGATAGTTTAAACAAAATTGTTCAACGTTTCTGGGAAATCGATAACGTTCCACAATCTTCCCGATTGACCCCAGAAGAGCAACGCTGTGAGAATAGTTTTCTCAGTAATCACTACCGTGACGAGACAGGTAGATATGTAGTTTGTCTCCCCTTCAAGGACGACGAGGAGCCAGTCTTTGAAGGTTCTCGAGAGATAGCCTTACGACGCTTTCATGCCATTGAAAGGCGTCTGTATCGCGATCACCATTTAAACCAACAATACGTGGAGTTCATGACTGACTATATCGACAGTGGTCACATGACTCTGGTACCTGCCAAGCAAATGGGTCAAGGCAAGTATTATATACCGCACCATTGTGTGCTACGTCCCGACAGCGCTACAACGAAGCTTCGCGTTGTATTCGACGCCTCGGCTAAAGATGCAACTTCCAAATCGCTAAACGACTCGCTGCTGACGGGACCGAAGCTACAATCAAATATCGTAGAGATCCTTCTTCATTTCCGTGAGCACGCAATTGTCTTCATGGCAGACGTGCGCCAAATGTACCGTCAAATCAACCTAGCTCCTCAACATCGTGATTATCAACGTATTCTCTGGCGAGCTCACCCAGATGAGCCTCTTCAAGAGTACGTATTAAATACCGTAACGTACGGAGTGTCTTCCGCTCCATTCCTGGCGTGCCGCTCTATTCAGCAACTGGCCAACGATGAGGGTCACAAGTACCCAAAGGCCAAAACCGTTTTAACTTCCGACATATACGTTGATGACGTCATATCCGGAAGCTCATCGCTGAAGGACGCCAGAGAAATCAAAACTCAACTCATCGCTCTTTTCGGTCTTGGCTCGTTTGAGCTCCGAAAGTGGGTGAGTAACCGACCCGAGCTACTTAGCGATCTTCCCGCGGAGGCGTGTCTTTCAGAAGCAATCACTTTTACCGAAACTGAAGACACAACTATCAAGGTTCTGGGCCTTAAGTGGGAGCCTGCTTCGGATTCGTTCGTCTTTACCGTAAATCCATCTAATCAACCGTGCACCAAGCGAACGATTCTGAGTGAGGTTGCCAGAATTTTCGATCCTCTGGGTTTTCTATCTCCTTTAACAATTCAAGCTAAATGCTTTATTCAAAAGCTTTGGATTCTAGGTCTTTCATGGGACGATAAGCCCCCACCGGAAATTATCTCTCTATGGGAAAAGTTCTCCGAACAGCTTCCTCAAGTTAGGAATCTTAAAATTCCACGTAAATACGCTACCGATAGCGCTCAATCATATCAACTGCATGGATTTTGTGACAGCTCCGAAGCAGCATATGGCGCCGTTATATACCTGCGTGTTATCGAGTCTGACGGCCCCGTTCGCGTCTTTCTCGTATGTGCAAAGGCTCGTGTAGCTCCTTTGAAACGTCAATCGTTACCTCGCCTAGAGCTGTGTGGTGCACTTTTGCTTACAGACCTTATCAAATTTGTCAAGGACACGCTGCGGATTCCTGTCCATGACACTTATCTGTGGTGTGATTCCACCGTTACCTTATCCTGGTTGCGAGCTCCTTCTTCTCGCTGGGTGACATTCGTTGCAAACCGCGTAAGTCACATTCAAGATATCGTACCGACCGAGTGCTGGAGGCACGTACCATCTGTCACAAATCCTGCAGATGTTTGTTCGCGTGGGCAATTGCCTCACGATTTGCTAAACAATGCCCTATGGTGGGCGGGCCCAGAGTGGTTGTCTCAACCACAGTCTGAGTGGCCAATCGATACATCGAGAAATCGTTCAAACGACGACAATGCGGTGCTCTCTGAGCAGCGTCGCACCACGGTTCTCGTTTCGGATCAAATCGAAAGCGTTAATCACACGTCCATAATTGATCGGCTATTCGAAAAATATTCTTCTTTAGATAAAATCTGTCGCATTATCGCTTACGTTCGCAGGTTTTGTAATAACATGCGTAACACTGTTCCGCGATCAGATAATCTTTTCGTAACGGACGCTGAGCGTCATCGTGCGTTACTAATTATCGTCAAACATTTCCAACATCGTTGTTTTTTGGATGTCATATCCAAATTACAATCAAAGATACAGTTACCTCGCAGTTTCCGTAAACTAAACCCGTTTTTGGACGAGCAGGGTATACTCAGAGTAGGCGGGCGCCTATCGCGCTCCGATCTTGACTTCGAACATAAGTATCCCGCATTATTGCCCAAAAAGAGTGTTCTTACATCAGCTGTAATCGAATCTATTCATCGAAACAATTTTCATCCCGGTCTGAACACAACCAACTATCTGATTCAACAACAATTTTGGAAACGCTGGAAAAATGAATATTTACATGGGTTAACTCAGCGAGCAAAATGGACCACGGACTCAACACCGTTAATTGTAAACTCAATCGTACTTATAAAAGAGGACAATCGGCCTCCTCTTCAATGGGCATTAGGACGAGTTGTTTCCTTGCATCCTGGCCCTGATGGGGTAGTTCGAGTCGCAACCGTTAGAACAGCCAGGGATCACTCGCTTAAGAGACCTTTGGTCAAACTATGTCCTCTACCCTCCGTATAATCGTTTCAACTTATCATTTGTTAGCTTTTAAGTTTAGAATAATAACTTAAATATATTTATCGTTAATTACCGTTTCTTATTCTTACTCTGGGAAAATCCTATTGGTATTTTGGTGGGCGGAATGTTCCGTTTTCAACGCAAATCTTGTTTACCTTTCAATTTGAATTTCGCGCGCCTTACCGATGCACTTATCAAACATCACAATTCGCTGTGCGGCAGTTCTATTTAGCCAATGGGGCGCCCGGACTTCCGCTGGCGCATGCGCAGATCCTACCGGTGTCTGAGAGATCAGCGCCATAGGCTGGTGGCAGAACCAGTAAACTATTCTGAGTCTGTACGTGAAAGCGAATGCGCGCGCGCACCAAACATTACATCTTTTTTACTCAATTATCCTAATCAAACTTCAAGTGCTCAACAGTGTTTTTGGAACTTTATAATCGTGTGTGGCTGGCCGGCCAGGTGTCTAAAGGAAGAACTATTCGTGAGGAATCGTGCTAGAAGCCTGCCTACGTGGTAAGTGGTTTGTGCATTATTCCTATTGTCTAAATCGTCTGTAACGCATATTAACGGCGAATGCTTCCAGCATTCGATCCAATGTGGTGATTGACAGTGTACAAGTGCTATTTATCGAGTCAATTTAGCCACAGAACCCTTCTTCAGCATAATCCTAACTTCCTAACTAAAATTATAAATGCGAAAGTGAGTTTGTTTGTTACATCTTCACGCTTTATCTACTGAACTAATCTTCTTGAAATTTCGCATACACACTGTTAGAAGTACTGACAAGGACATAGGGTAGCTTTCGTCCCGGAAAAAAGCACTGTTTCCGTGGGAAATTCACTCAGGCGAAGCCGCGGGGAACAGCTAGTTTTTTTATCAATTTCAAGTCAAGACGCATGTTCGGAGGTCTTGAATTCTATTCTCAGTACGGCAATAAGGGTATCTTACATATTCTTTCCGATACTCCTTAGTCATTTTGGCATCTGTTTTCTCTGTTTCTGTGTCCATCGGACCCACGACAAAGAAAAAATACACCACGTGAACCCACGATACAAAGTTTCTCATTACTCCTTCTCTCTCATCAGAGCGTTGTCCCGGTTGCGTCCTCAGCATACTCTCTCTCTCTCTCAGCCAAAAGACGTCCACTGCTGGACAAAGGACTTCCACAACGACCGGTCCTGCGCTGCCCGCATCCATGCGCAACCCACGACCTTCACCAGGTCGTCGTTCCACAAAGTGGGTCCTCAGCATACGCGCACGTATAACATCAAAGTTTCTCATTGCTATGATCTATCAAATCTTCTTAAATTCTTCATTTTAGCCACAAGAAGTCTACTACCTATCTAGGTAATAATATATCGAATAGATTTTCCCTTATTAGATCTTCGACGCGATTTGATACGATTTTCATAGAAGTGTTGTACATTTATCTTATATAACCTATTACATTCATGTAAAACTAAGATGGTTAAGTATTTTTGATATAAAATACTTACTATTCTTTCAACAAATCCTTTTTACAACAAAATTTAGATTTGAACTGTCCCATGTTTTGATCAAGTTTTGATGTTGTGATTGTGACAAATCAAAATCAAATTACGGCCAGAGACCAATGCTAGACTAATGTCATAGCATAGACTGATACTTTTTATCACAGAAGTAATTTTTTTTTTTTTGGGTATTTTTGTAAGAATTTTTTACCGATGACGAAACGGAGAAGATATTTTTATTTAAGTCACAGAAGTAAATTTTTTTTATTTAAGTATACTTTAAATTTATTTCTAAAACATTTTGACCAATTCTGTTGATCAAATTGTTCGATTGATCGAACCATGTGGAAAAAAAATCTTTGAACCGGTTTGGAACCTTAGAATTTAAGTGCTTATGGTTTAAACGATAGAACCACGAGGAACAGATTTTTTTTGTAGTTCGATCGTACATATTATCACGCCTTTTTCCCATGGGGATAGGCAGAGACTAGCGATTTCCACATGCTACGATCCTTACAGATCTCTCTGGCTTCCTCTACACTTATCACTCTCTTCATAAATGCTCTCCAGTTATAGGTGCTCCTAATATCTCCCTTTTTAAGGAGGTCCGCAATCTGGTCGAAATGCGTTCTTCGAGGTCGACCCTGACCAACTCTTCCATTCGCCTCTGCTTTATAAATACCTTTCATCAATCTCTTTTCATCCATCCTCTCAACATGCCCAAACCATTATTTAAGGGCTTGGGCATGTTTAGAACAAGTATTTAAGGGCTCATATACAGTATGCTCACATAATTTCACATAATCACGTGTAATAAAGTACTTTTCTTGGCTCTTTGAGATATCTCTAATACTCAAGATAACTACGATGAATGCAACGACATTGAAAACGTCAGTCGCGACAATATAATAATAAAGATTCGTGCTAAGCTCTGGGGTCTAAAACGGTCACATTGGCGAATCGGAATATGACTCATATAACATTTCCTAAATATTTAAAAATGAACATTATTGTTCCACTTATAAGGCGCATTTTTATTTTGTTAGAAAATGGGTAATAGAACTTATTCCAATACGTCAATGTAGCTATTGTAGACCCCCTATTTATATACGTAATTCCCAGATGGTACCGATATTAACAAATTGTTCGTAGATAAAGTGTACCGTCCTGGGTTTTTCAAAATCTTAAGTTATCATATCAAGTAATAATTTTATCTCTCTCTCTCTCAGCCGAAAGACGTAGGCCGGAGGCCGGAGGCCTTTGTCCAGCAGTGGACGACATATTATACGTATAGTTGCCGTCACGTAAAAATGCCGCTGGTGGTTAAGCTGCGCAGTATGCGATATATCGGTCTATGCGGTGAGCGGGGGTCGGGCGGGTCTCATCCGGCGCGCGATTGGTTCGTCAGTCGTACCCATGCGCAAGTTTCACCCCCTCCTCACCCTCCCAGCGGCCTTTTCACGTGATGGGAAGTATACCTATATATATTTACTCGCAAAAAATAGTATATTTATGAACGTGGATATCAATAAACATGATGAAATTTTGCTTTTTTTGGTACTCTACATCTTTATTTACATTTAAATAAACAGTTACGCAGATAACACTTTTCGTGTAGCGACATGTCTCTCTTTAGTCATAGGTGCATGGTTTCTTGGTCCCAAATTTAGGGCGAAGGAAGCATTCATTTGGGACGAAAGTTGATTCTTTAAACTGATATAAAATTAGATAGTTGTTTTTCTATATCCGTATATTGCCTTTTTGGCGAGTCATGTTAATTTTTAAGTTAATCTTTGTTAATTTTCTTATAACATTAATTAATTTATTTATTTATTTAAAATTTTATTAAACCAAAAATAATAAAATGGTATAAAAGGCGGACTTAATGCTAACAGCATTCTCTACCCAACCTTCGGGTGTATATAGTTTAAGTATATGTATATAGTTTGTGTATATGGTTCGGGTGGGATAAACAGAAATAAGTAATGTGGATATTATATTAAATAATATTACAGTACCTTACAAACAATATTAAAAGTATATAAAATCTATTTATGGTATTGAGCCGTCCTCATCAACGGTCTGGGCGCGTTTTTGGAGTCGTCGATTTTTCAACCGACTTCACAAACCAACGAGAGGAGGTTCTCGAATAGTCATTTTTGTTAGCAAATCAGTTAGTCACGGTTCGGGCAGTCATGAAAATTCAATAAAAAATGCCTTCACCACAGTCGCGTTTCGGCCGTCCAACGAATTAATTTCTATACACGAAAAATCGATATCTAACCAAGGACAACGCCTACGTGTAGGCATACACTTGCGCATATAAAATACTAGCTTTTGCCCGCGGCTTCGCCCGCGTGAATTTCCCACGGGAACAGTGCTTTTTCCCGGTATAAAAAGTAGCCTATGTGCTATTCCAGGTCATTATCTACCTCTGTACCAAATTTCATCGAAATCCGTCCAGTAGATTTTGCGTGATTGAGTAACAAACATCCTCACAAACTCACAAACTCACAAATTCACAAATTCACAAACTCACAAACTCACATCCAAACATTCGCATTTATAATATTAGTATGGATGTATCCCGTATTATATTTGCGTTATCTCTCTCAGGTCGGTCCTTCATGACTGAAGATCGTGGTCATGGTGGGATGAAATTCTGGAACGGACGAACTGCCTGCAACGGCTCCAGTCGGCTGCGATGTTAGCGACAGTGTATAGTAGAATTTTGGTGTGTCTCTTTGTATTTGCGTTATAAATATATATATGTTAGAAATGAAAGATTGTCCAACCGCGTAATTGCGTTTTATTTGTCAGTAAACTCATAAATACAAATACAAGGAAACTTTTAGGAGGATTAGCCGTTTATAAACTAACACAGCGACACTTAAACACTACTACATCGCTTGATAAATTGTAGACAGAGAATGAGCACGGGCGGTGAGGCGTGGAAATACTTATATATGCTCTGCAGGGCGCGGGGCGCCTGTCGCGTGTTCGTTAAAATTGTACCAATCACAGCAGAGAGTCTCAAACATTACCAAATATGGTTACAAAATTCGCTCGGCGTTTAGAAGTACTTACACGCTTTTGCCCGCCATAGAGTATACATACAACAGATAGATTGCGCATAGAGTATAAATATAACAGATAGAATAAAGGTTGATGTGTCGGTAACAATATATGTACCTGGCAATCTCATTGAGTACTATATATTGTCGGAGTTACGCTAGTCTGCTAATTTTGACTTTAAAATTATTTTGAATCGCCCTGGATATTTGTTATTATAAACATCTTTGAGTTAGTAACCGATTACACAATTTTTATAACGGGTGTCTGTCTATATGATTATCTATTGCTCAATCTACGTAATTTGTGTCCATATGTCCCCATATTTTTAACTGTGGCTCGAGTAAGGATATTTTTACAGTTTGAAATTACCAAATCATTACAGTTACTCTATAGTTAACCTGCAAAAAATTAATTGGAAAGTCACTTACTCTTTTTTGGGCACATCCTTATCAAAATTTCCATTGGCAACAAAATCCGGTGCTTTGTTTATGACATATTTTTTATTATTTTTAAAACTTTGGTCTCCTAACCCTCTAGGTCGAGACATTTTTTAAAAACACAATTTTTTCGTTTACACTTTTTTCACTGAACGTTCACTCCCTAAGCCAACTGTTTCCGAACTATTTATTGATAGCCGTTATCACTTAGATATAATTTATCAACTGTGTATAACTGAATCGATATCAGTTTAGTGGTAGGTATGCTTCGTTTAGATGGTGCGAGTTAGCATGCAAATCGACCTGCCGAGTAACTGCAGTTAGTAATTTGCACCAGATAGAATTTAGGTTCATTTTAGATAAATAGGAGTGACATAAACTGCAAATGACTCGGAAATTCTAACGAGCTTACTCGCACATACTCAATCGATTTATACGATTTTCAATTATGTCAGAGCATCCATACTCAGAGCGCCATATATTTCCATATAAAAGTCAACAGATGGTATATATAATGCGATTAATATGCTAAAACTATTTGGGCTAATGTCATTTTAAAGATCGTAACTTACTTCACTATAATATTCTTGATTATAAATTAGTATAGTGAAATCGCCAAAATGACATTAGCCCAAGTATACTTAGCAAAATAATAGCATAGTACAGTAGCCTTATTATTCAATCCTTATAGATAGTCGTATCTTACAAGTTACTCGCACGTAACAAATTACAACACCTTTATTAGCCTGTAATGAGATGCTGTATAGAATGAACTAAAATAAATAAATAATAATAAACATTTTTATTATTTTCACTCGCCAATGCTAGCAGATGCTCACAACATTTACTTACTACTATTTACTACTCGCACGTGCGAGTTGCTACAACATTTTTGTCTTCACTTGCCTATGCGAGCAGCTGTCTACTGTCAAGTCAGCAGATCGCAAGATCTAAACCATCCATTATAAGTTTGGGTCGATTATCTGATATTGTGCTGTACTTGTACGTACATACGTATTACGTACTAACTACTTGGACATCCGGATCTGCTATGAAGAGTATTGGAGAGCCCTGATACTGGGCCATGCTTTTTGCTATATTTTCCTCATTTTCTGCGACATTAAAATTTTTTCTACTGATAGTGCAAATACATATAAAAAGATACTTATAAATTAAATATTATTACTTCGTCACGCAGAAAGAACTGTAAAATGGTGACAATATTATGCAA
The DNA here is from genome assembly GCA_018467065.1 of Ephestia elutella. Taxonomy (NCBI): domain Eukaryota; kingdom Metazoa; phylum Arthropoda; class Insecta; order Lepidoptera; family Pyralidae; genus Ephestia; species Ephestia elutella. The sequence goes on along the minus strand of CM031576.1, from coordinate 18,843,804 downwards.
GAAGTAATAATATTACTTCGATTTGAAAAAAATCTGAATAATCTCATTACGTATGTTTCCACTCTTGTTAGCTAATATAATTGGATCAATTTAGAACCGTCTAGACAAATTGTTTATTGTTTATTATTTATTTATTTAAGATTCACCAACAAGTTACATGTTCACATTATCTTATACATACAATTAGGTACTTCATCTAGCATGCAACTCAATTACAGGTGAACACAACGTTTTCATAACACATTCACAAACAGGATTAAAACATTGAGAATACGGTATCACTACAAGTATAGTATTATGTTATCTGCATGTGGTATTACAATATAATATAATTTTCGCATAACTACTCACGCACTATTACGCAGAATATATCTACCTAGTACAATGCTATGTAAATGACAATATTGTATGTTTAAATTTGGAGAGCAAAGGAGCAAATATAGCAAAGTTTAGTTCATTTTGAAAACAAAAAGCCTTCAAGTCTCACGACACTTGGCTCTGTCTACTCCGTAAGGGTTTAAAAAGTAATGCTATATCTGTATAAATAAAAATATTTTTTTTTATGTTTATTCTCTAAAAATCACGGTTGTTTTTATTTTACACAACGTGTGATTTTTTTTTACTTTAGGCCACCCCGCCTAAATCTATACATAATAATAAAACAGTAAAAATATTTTGTCTGTACATTTAGTATTTTTGACTGAAATGGATAGAGGGACACTTAAAAAGAATATTAGAACTCTAAAAAATTTTTTTGGAATTTCTTGTCTGTCTGTCTGTCTGTATGTATGATCACGTTAATCTCCGAAAGTACTGAACCGATTTGAATGAAACTTTTTTTGTTGTATAGCTATTAAGCCTGGGCAACATTTAGGCTATAATTAATTTTGGAAACTGGAACACCTGATAAAGAACCGAAACAGAACATTTAAACTATAAGAAATATGGAATAATGGACATAGTGCCTTAACAAAAGTCGTTCAATCTGATGAGCATTTCCTGTTGACGTATAAAAATTGAAGATCAGGATCATCTGATGAAGAATTCCAAGAGATCAGCTACACTATAACATATATGGAAATGGCGCTTTAGTAAAAGTCGTTCAACCTGATGAGCATTTTCTGCTGACATATAGAAATTGAAGATCTGGAACAACTGATGAAAAGCTCCAAGAGAAATTTTTCACCTAAGCGAAACTCACGCGGGCGAAGCCGCGGGCGACAGCTAGTTAAGAAATATCACTCGTTCTAATTTTCAGGTACATTGAAATATTGCTGCTTAGTTTTAGATACTCATTGATTTTTAAGTCCATAACCTCTATTTCTATGTCATATAGGTATTTTTAGATAAACTTTCTAGCATTATGTCCCCTCCTTATAGATGGGTTAAGAAGCCTCATTCAATGTTCCGATGTTTCAGTCGTATATCCGAGCAATTTGCTCCAGAGTCAACACGGCCCATGGATTTTTATGTCCCTTTGTCAAGCAGCGTCTTTGCCTTGGCGTCAAGTGCAAATAAAAAAAAAAACTAATTCCACAAAATGTTGTGATCACGCAAATAGTGATCACTACTAAATTCCACGTAAATAAAAAAATATTTGATTGTTTTTGTTATTTTTACAATGTGGTTTTTTATTTAATTTTTGAACACACTTGCTGAAAAATTATTTAGGTACACTTTAATTAATAATAACAACACAAACTGTAAAAATGTCGACAAAAGCTGTTTAGTACTTACCACTTTGAGAGTACTTTTACTAATTGTTTCAATAATTAAATGTTAAGACCACATGATGTTTTTTCGTATGATACACGTATTCATTTGGTATACTTTGCACTTCCTTACAATAACTATAGTTACATTCGTTCAATTTAAAGAAGAACATGATGAAATATACGAAATTATGCCTGGTGGGCTGATTTAAACTGGCATATTATGCGAAATACCGCATAGAGAGGGTTTAACTGTTCGATGACGATAATTTGAAACGTCAATAACAGAAAAACTGCACGACTAGCGCACAACAATTAGCGTGCATTAGTTTTTGTTCCAACAACCGCCGGTCACGCGAAATCACTTCATTTTGCGAAGTAATAGCTGGCCAAGAGAATATGTTTCGATATTGTGCTTGGTATCGAAGTTGCATTGTTTTAAAATTCTAATAGCATCTATAAAAGTTTAATATTATTTGGAAACCAGCTTCGGTTAAAGGAATATTATTCGTTATTCGAAAGTGGTTTCGAAACTCTGGTTTTGAAAGTGGCCGAAGGGCAAAATTCGGAAATTTTGTGTGCCATTTTCAAATCTATATGATATATACACTATATAACAACATATACTATATCTATATACTATATAACAACAATGTCTAGAATCCAAAAATATATGATTACGATAAAGACACATAAAATATATGTACCAAAGTATTATTTCATTTGTTTAAAAGAGATTAGTTACAAAGTTTTCTTTTACCTCAAATTATTACTACTTATTACTATTTTATTACTATTACAATTTTTTTTATAACATAGGGCGGCAAACGGGCAATCGAGTCACTTGATGGTAAGCGATCACCGCTGCCCATAAACAACTGCAACACCTGGTATCACAAGAGTGTTGCTCTGGACTCGTTTTTTGAAGGTTCTAATGTCGTATCGGTTCGGAAACACCACCGCAGGAAGTTGATTCCACAGTTTGGTCATACGTGGCAAGAAGTGTCTTTTAAAACGTACGGTGGTTGACAGCCAGTTATCCAGTGATCCGAGTGATATGAAAGTTACAACTTTAATTCATATTTTTATTGCTAGAAGAATTTTACAGTCATAAATATAATGGAGGTATTACTGTACAAGGGGATGGGATGTACGGATCAGGTCTTTTCTTTGCGTTGCATTCTCGAAAAATTTTTGGCCAAAGTTCAAAAAGTGTATTGCGCTTTCGTGGATCTGGAGAAGGCCTATGATAAAGTAAAAAGGAATGTGTGGTCTACATTGTCTAGGTATGGGTTGAGCAGCCATCTGATACAGGCACTGAAATCTCTTTACAGAAATTCCAGTGAGTGTGTCAGAATAAATGGGAGCTATACAGACTGGTTTGATATCCAAAAAGATGTTAGACAAGGATGTGTAGCATCACCTTGGCTTAATTGTTTAATTTATTCATGGACAACTGTTTGAATGATTTGAAAGATGTTGAATGTGGATTAAGAATGAATGAGTTACGCATCAAATGCCTCTTATATGCCGACGACCAAGTATTGCTTGCGTCGTCAGAAGAGGAATTACAGAAGATGGTGACAGTTATGAATGACTCATTGAATGTAAGGATATGAAAGTGAATGTAAGCAAGACGAAAGTAATGGTTTTTGAAAGAGACGAGAGTGTTACAAAATGCGAAATTGGTATAAATGGAGAGAATGTAGAACAAGTGAATGAATTTGTATATTTAGGTTGTATGTTCACAAGGGTTGGCAAGCACGAGGGTGACATTGAAAGAAAAGTGGCTGCTAGAAATTGAGTAAATGGGGCATTACATTCCTTTATGAACAGCAGAAAAGTGTCCAAGAATACTCGTCGGGCTGTTCATCAGGGAGCCAACTCTTATGTATGGTAGTGAAAGTTGGGTATGGCAGAAACATAATGAAAGTATAGTGAATGCGGTTGAAATGAGAGCATTAAGCATGTGTGGTGTAAGTTTGAAAGATCGAATTAAAAATATTGATGTTAGAGAAATGTGTGGAATAAAAGTACTTGTACTTTACAGTAAATATTAAATAAACAAATGAAACCGAAGCTGTTCTCAACACCATTATATCAAAACCCTCAGTCAGCAAGAATAAAATAAAAGTGCAGGTGGGCCAACCCTGCCAATAAAAAGCAGGCGCCATATTTTTGTGACACGCTGATACGGTGCCTATGGCAGTATTTCACCGCACGATCCTATAATGTTGGGTTCCCACGCGAGATCTGTGTATTTTATTTCTGGATGTGACGATTTAGTTGATTTTGTCATTTGAAATAAATAATATACTTCAACGTCCAATGACCCTGGACACAAACAATCCAAAAGGATTTAAAATATAACACAGACGAAGTGACAACCCACAACCGTATATACGGCGGCGTGGCGCAAACTTACTAGGAGAGCTGACCCTTAATAAATTGGGACCAAGGCACAGAAGAAGAAGAAGAAGAAATAAATAATATACTTGTCTGTCTCATCTTAGTCTGTGTTCCCGAGCAGATGCAACCTGACTCTCTTCAAAATCAGAGTGAATAGGGTGCTTCTTGGTAAGCTTACTACACCGTAAACCTCATCTCTGTTTTCGGGAAAGATTATTGTCAAGAGCAAACCCATCTTTTATTTAAAAAACATGTATGCACTAGTGCTACAGTACATATATATTTTTACAACAAACTTGAAAAATAGGAATTGGTAAAAATTTTGAATTTTTTTACGTACAATATTTCCTTCAAAAATTATTGAATTCCGTTCATAAATAATGCTACAGTATGACCACAGGGTCAAATGGTATCTACCTAATTTAATTTTGAATAAACCAAGAAACACGTGTGCCATTTTTAATAAGGATCCGTTCAGAAATGCGACCTCTAGCCCGGTAAAAATATATTTAACAAAAAAAGAATCATTGATTATCACCAGATTCTTAAAAGTAAAGGCAAATATGCAATACAGCATTATCTAGTCATATCTTGCGTTATCTATATCTATAACATCATGCGAGCAGAAAAATTAATAAAATCGAAGCGAAGTGCCATCGAATTAAGCTAATGCGTTGTCGGATACCTACTAATTAGTATGCGTGAAAAATATATGGAGATCAGAGCCTGTCGGGTATAATCAGCATAAGTGGAGGGTATCGAGCGAATGATATTTATAGGGTAGCTTTGGTAAGGGTGTCAGTAAATACCAGAAAGCATAATTTTATTAACTTCTGTTGTACTCATACTAGAGTTTGTTTGAAAAATATATACATACATATTATCACGCCTTTTTCCGGCAGAGACTAGCGATTTCCACTTGCTACGATCCTTACAGATCTCTCTTGCTTCCTCTACACTCATCACTGTGATGAGTGTTTGAAAAATCTCTATCGAATACTTGGTTAAGATTTATGTCTTTCAGTTTTTCAAATTATTTTTTTGCTTATAAAACAGACATCGATACATACATACATACATATTATCGCGCCTTTTTCCCGTGGGGGTAGGCAGAGACTAGCGATTTCCACCTGCTACGATCCTTACAGATCTCTCTTGCTTCCTCTACACTCATCACTCTATTCATACATGCTCTCCGGTTATGGGTGCTCCTAATATCTCCCTTTTTAAGGAGGTCCGCAATCTGGTTGGAGTGCGTTCTTCGAGGTCGACCTTGACCAACTCTTCCATTCACCTCTGCATTATAAATACCTTTCGTCAATCTCATTTCATCCATCCTCTCAACATGCCCAAACCATCTTAACATTCCTTTTTCAATTTTGGTCACTTCTTCTTCTCTCAGCCTTAAGACGTCCACTGTTGGACAAAGGCCTCCCCCAAGGATTTCATCCATGGAGGGTTTTGCCTAAATTTATTTTGGTCACTACATCCTCTTTTATTCCACACATTTCTCTAACATCAATATTTTTAATTCGATCTTTCAAACTTACACCACACATGCTTAATGCTCTCATTTCAACCGCATTCACTATACTTTCATTATGTTTCTGCCATACCCAACTTTCACTACCATACATAAGAGTTGGCTCCCTGATGAACAGCCCGACGAGTATTCTTGGACACTTTTCTGCTGTTCATAAAGGAATGTAATGCCCCATTTACTCAATTTCTAGCAGCCACTTTTCTTTCAATGTCACCCTCGTGCTTGCCAACCCTTGTGAACATACAACCTAAATATACAAATTCATTCACTTGTTCTACATTCTCTCCATTTATACCAATTTCGCATTTTGTAACACTCTCGTCTCTTTCAAAAACCATTACTTTCGTCTTGCTTACATTCACTTTCATATCCTTACATTCAATGAGTCATTCATAACTGTCACCATCTTCTGTAATTCCTCTTCTGACGACGCAAGCAATACTTGGTCGTCGGCATATAAGAGGCATTTGATGCGTAACTCATTCATTCTTAATCCACATTCAACATCTTTCAAATCATTCAAACAGTTGTCCATGAATAAATTAAACAATTAAGCCAAGGTGATGCTACACATCCTTGTCTAACATCTTTTTGGATATCAAACCAGTCTGTATAGCTCCCATTTATTCTGACACACTCACTGGAATTTCTGTAAAGAGATTTCAGTGCCTGTATCAGATGGCTGCTCAACCCATACCTAGACAATGTAGACCACACATTCCTTTTTACTTTATCATAGGCCTTCTCCAGATCCACGAAAGCGCAATACACTTTTTGAACTTTGGCCAAAAATTTTTCGAGAATGCAACGCAAAGAAAAGACCTGATCCGTACATCCCATCCCCTTTCTGAATCCCGCTTGTACATCCCAAATCTTATCTTCCGTCTCTTTTACAACCCTTTCAATCAAAAGCTTTTGCATACAGTTTGCCGACAACGCTAAGAAGGCTAATGCCTCGGTAATTTTTTCATTCTTGTCATGAGCCTTTTCCCTTATAAAGTGGTACTATGACGGCTTTGCACCAATCACTTGGCACAATACCTTATTCCCAGCATAAATTGAAAAGTCGACATAGTTGCACAACCTCGACGCCCTGTCAAGCCTTAAGCATTTCCACAGTAATCCTATCATATCCCGCAGACTTACCTATTTTCATTCCATTCAGTCCATTCACAATTTCATCTATTAAAATTTCATCAACACAATCTCCGCCATCACAACCTTGTATTTCGTTCTCATTTCCATCTTTTAGATTTTCATCCTTTTCAAATAAACCTTCAAAATATTCTTTCCAGCCCTTTAGAACAAACTTTTCACCTTTCAAAATATCTCCATTCTTATCTCTAATTTTATCTATCTCTGACGTCATTTCTTTCCCTCTCGCACTCTTAACAGATTTCCAAAAGTATTTAATATTACTTTTAAAGTCTTGAACCTTACATCAAAATCATCCTTTTGTTCATCTTTTTTTCTTTGTACAATATTTTTCACTTTAACATTTATCTTCTTGTATTCTAATTTAGCTGCATTCACATCCAATTGTGTCGCTTTTTTCCTGTTTAAGTTAGCTCTGAGAGCTAAAAGATCCTTCCAAGCTTTTTTCTTTACACTAACCATTTCCTGAACTTCAGCATCCCACCAATCATTTTTTATTCTATTGCTTTTCCTTCTAACTGCTACTCCACAACATTCAATTGTAGCACTAACTATTCCTTCCTTTATAATTTTCCAAATGTTTTCTACCTCAATTTCGTTCTCTATTCCTTCAAACTTTTTAACTAGCAACTTTACATACTCTTCTTTCACTCCAATATCTTCCAATTTCTCAACTTTTATCCTTTCCAACTTTTTGGGGTGTTCTTTTGTGTAGACATCGATAATTACTTAAATAATACTGGAAACGGCGTAAATCGTGCCATCCACTTCGGAACAAAATTTTCCCTACCTCTTCCATTCATCTCTGTTTCTGGTGCCTGGGCTTGTGTATATTATTTCTCAGAACTAATTAATTTTCTTTCTAATTGAAAGATGTGGGACATTTTTATTTCAAACTGGCTGAATTTAAATAATTTCTACTATGGAATAATGTTGTTTTGTATTAAAAATAAGAAACGAAGTAAAAATTACAGGCAACGAGCTGAAGTCTAAAAGAGAGGAGTTAATTATCCATAAAAATAATGTATGATACCACAGAAAGGAAATAGAGTGAGAAAGCATTTATCTCCATTTAGGCAGGTGGTCTTTTACGGGTACTAAGTTAAGATAAAAACAGACTTCGCTAGGGATGTATCTACACTGATATCGATGATCGATATTTTTCATTTTCATTTTACAACCCTTTTAGCAATAGCAAAACATTTTAATAGCTTCGCTTTTTTGAGCTTTATAGGTTTCTCTTATAATCAGACAATTAAAAGCTACGTCCTAGATAGGTTAAAGTGTGTCCTTGCATTTCTACCAATGCGCAATGATCTCATAATATATTAACAAATACTTGCAAGATTGTAATAAATCATTATATTTTTTGTTCAGATTAATTTCAAACGATTCGTTTAAATAGAATTGTTTAGCTAGAATTAGTCGATACATTGTTCGCATAACCTCAAAAGTATATTCAGACTTACGCATTGAACTCTAATTCATTACGTATACTGTAGTCACAGAATTTTCAAGGCACCTAAGACGCACACAAGTACTACAAGTAGATATGTGAATTAAATATTGTAAATAATGAAGTAAATAAATAAGTTTCTTTTATTGACTAAATATTCCTCTCAATCTATCGCTGGTTGACTGGAAGATATCCTTTCAAGGGATAAGTCCGCCATTGTGTATTTACCTTCCTATTTATATTATTGTCAATTATGTATTCCTAGTTTGTACTAGGAATACTACAAACTGTTAAGATACTACAAACAAACAAACAAGTTTTAGTGCTTCATCATCATCATCATCTCAAACCTTCCTCGACCATTTTGGTGTAGGCCTCCTACAACCTCCTCCAATTTGCTTTATCCTGGGCAGTGTGTAGCCAGTTGTTGCCCGCTATCCTCATGATGTCATCTATCCACCGCATCTGGGGTCTTCCGACAGGTCTTTTACGTCCCCACGGTCTCCACTACAGCATGGCCTTGCCCCATGAGTCCGATTTCCGGGCTATATGACCGGCCCATTGCCACTTTAATTTGGCCACTCGCTTTACTATATCTGAGACTCCACTTTGTTTCCTTAACCACTTATTAGTTTTCCGATCCCGTAGAGTTTCATTGATACTATCGACAAAATATCGCCCCATCCTTACTCTCATTCTGGCACCCCACAAAAACATGGAGCTTAATCGCCAAACGAACAATTTCATTCTATTACGGCCTCTTTACGGAGATGCTATAGATTTATACGATTAATTAACATCTGTTATCGACGTTTTTCTCAGTTATTCCCTTAATGGAGCCCTTGTTGCCTGCTCGGCCGGTAAATTGAATTTGGTTGCCCATTTTCCGTGTTGTTTTTAATGTTATAGTTTTGACACTTTTACCAGCGTCCTAAAAAAGAAGAGTTATGTTTTCAGGGTTCGTTTTCAGGTTTACACAGAAATCTGAATATTATTAGCTATACTAGCCTTTACCCGCGGCTTCGCTCGCGTGAATTTCCCACGGGAACCGTGCCTTTTGCCGGGATAAAAGGTACCCTATGCCCTTCTCCGTACTTCTAACTATGTGTATGCCAAATTTCAGAAAGATTGGTTCAGTAGATAAAGCGTGAAGAGGTAACAAACAAACAAACAAACCAACAAACAAACTCACTTTCACTTTTATAATATTATTTAGGATTAGGATACTAGCCTTTACCCGCGGCTTCGCCCGCGTGAATTCACGGGAATAGTGCTTTTTCCCGGGATGAAATTTTCCCAATGTCCTTCTCAGTACTTACTTATAACTATGTGTATGCCAAATTTTAGGAAGATTGGTTCAGTAGATAAAGCGTGAAGAGGTAACAAACACACTTTCGCATTTATAATTAGTTATGATATGTATGTACGTAAGTTTCTTCATTTCTTTGACTGTTGATATTTTGGTGGACCGACAACCTGGTGAAGGTCGCGGGATGCACATGGATGCGGGCAGCGCAGGACCGGTCGTTATGGAAATCTTTGGGGGAGGCCTTTGTCCAGCAGTGGACGTCTTTCGGCTGAGAGAGAGAGATGTATGTAACGAGTATAAGGTATCCTTAGGTTCCTTTACCTCGGATAATATAATAGGCTATGTAGTGTTTAAAATTCCAGTTTTCTGTTTTAATTTTTGTAAAATTAGTTATTCCTCGATTACCCAAAAATATAGTCATGTTTTCGTGTGTGTCATCTAGGGTAAATCTTTAGTAGGTCTTTAGTAAGTGTAGGTGTAGTAGTATCTATCTTTTAGGGGTAGTTTTCGTATAAGTATGTAAATAGATATAGTTTACATTTAGACTACATTTCTTAGACTCAACATTTTTAACATTGTAAAAGCTAATAACAAAAGTCCAATAAAAATTCAATTCGCAGCAAATAGAGTGAATCTTGCGAGGGGCAGTTCTGCCAGTTTACGAGGCAGTAAACTGGGCTGGTTGGGAAGCCTCCTCGCCTCGGCTCACAATCCGGACAGTTGGCACAATTAGCTTGGCGCTTTGCATAAAACACACCCGTGTGTTTACGCGTGGGTTAAGTTACAAGATTCTGATGATTTTAGTAGCTGTAAATTATTAAATGTACAGTTAAAAGTCGAAAGTGTAGTCAAAATCTACAAGGGAATATGATCTTTAAGTTTAGAAAATAAGGTCATCGAGCTATGATTGCACTTTATGTCTCTTGACTATAGAGTGTATAAGTATAGTCCTAGGTTGGATACTGCTACGTTAGTTTCTATTTTTGATGTTTGAATCATAGCGCATTTTGAGAAGTTCTTGTTACATAGGTACATACATACATATTATCACGCCTTTTTCCCGTGGGGGTAGGCAGAGACTAGCGATTTCCACTTGCTACGATCTTTACAGATCTCTCTTGTTTTCTCTATACTCATCACTCTCTTCATACATGCTCTCCGGTTATGGGTGCTCCTAATATCTCCCTTTTTAAGAAGGTCCGTAATCTGGTCGGAGTGCTTTCTTCAAGGTCGACCCTGACCCTATATCCTGAGTTCTTGTTACCTACTAAGTAATATAATAGTCTTTACTTCTTACTGTACTTTTGTGATTTGTGATGATATATAGAAATAATGTAAATATTGTGTAAAAAAAGCTCTACAATTGAAACACCATTGAAACACGATTATGACTTAACATATGCACTAAGTTAAAATATTTGTTGTGTGTGTTGTTAGTTTTTAATTCTGAAAGAAACTCTATAAATCGAAAAGACTAATTCTGGTTTCTTTTCATTTAGATCACTGATTTTCTTCCTATATTAAAAATTCTCGGGTCGTCCCAAACAATATTACAATAAATAAAAAAATATGATTTTTTCGGCAATTCGTTTGGGATGAAGAATAAAAGTGTATTTTTGTTAGGAACCAATTTTTTTAAGGTGGGGCAAAAATCAGTGGGCCGAACGAAGAAAACCGTATTTCTAGAGTCTTCGCTCTTAGGCCATCCTCACGTGAGCTGATTCACGTTGATTTTAAAGCTTCATAGTCACGCGATCTCCATACTACATGGAAATATGGCCTATCTCACATGTATTTAGTGGGTCTGTAAAATGAGGACACCGAATTTCGCCAACTTTACTTGTAGATTCCTTCATGGTTTTTGAATGTAAATGTTATGTTTACTGTTAACGTTATCAGTTAGTTTGGGTTTCCGAGTCTGTTATGATAACGACTCATGTTATGAATCAGTCTAGAGTCAAAACTGCAGTGAGAATATGATCTTTAAGGCTAGGAAATAAGGTATTCGAAGTATGACTGCACTTTGTCTCTTGACAATACCTATTGCATATATTCAATGGCTGCAAATGTTATCCCTTCATAAAATCATACTACTATTTTATAAAATGAAGTACGTCGCCTTTATCTGTCTTCGTGAACATCTAATTCATATTCATTTCAGTAATACAGAAAAATAATTTCTTACCTGTGAAGTAATTTTATTCCATTCATTTACTTAACAAATGCTAATAAGTTATTTGTTTGTTTGAATGTCTATATCATTAGAACAAAGTCGGATTGGTAAATCTTATTTTGTACTAGCCTGTGTTATTTACTATTGTTAATATCTCAGGTTCTAAGTGACGTATCGAGATAAAACTTACACCAGATTTTAAGTTGACCTTTAACAATACAACTGTGAAAACCGCATCAAATTTCGTCTAGTAGTTTTTGCGTGAGACACGTACAAACATACAGACAAATATTAAAAAAAGAAAGAATTGTTTTGGCTTCTAATGGCCCTATAAAGAACCCCCATATACTTTTTTTCTTAACTATCTCCTATGTACAGATACAGACCAATTACAGTTTATTAAATGTATTGATTATAATATGTACTGATTGATGACATCAGGGTGTCACCAACCCAGATTCAGGATAAGATAATGCAAATTAACTTTTTTAACGAAATCTGAAAAAATAAAACCAAAATCACAGGATTAAATAAAATAAATTCTCCACATCTCAAACCTGAGAGTTAAAAAGAGAAACGTTACACTACTTGACACTATTATCAAGATTCGTCGTCGAACTTTGTACGAAAATCGTTATATCAGTGGGTCAAAGAGGTTTAATCGCTCGGAACGCTTTACGAGGGGACCACCATTCACGCCTGCCCAAAATATTTCACGCACATACCGAAGAAAGGTGTGTTACAAAATAATGAGATTACAGAATCACCAAAACGGAAACACGTGTCCGTCACTTTTATTTTTAATTTTTAGATGCATGCTATACAGATAATATACCCTATATTATCTGTATAGCATGCATCTAAAAAAAAAATTAAACACAAAAACCTCATATAATAATAATCTTTCCCTGAAGTAAATGCATCTAAGCAAAGACTAGGTGATCAAAGGAGAGCCATAGTAAATAATAAATTACTAGCACAGATTGTAATGGACGAAATAAGAATAGATGTCGCAAGAATCCTAGAACAACATGAGGAACTCACAGTAAATTTAATTACGCAGCATCAAATTCATAAATCTGGATCAAGGATGAGTTGATCTAATGATTTAAATGAAGCAATAATGCGGATTTATTACGAAGTAACGGACTTAGAAACAAATACAACAGCACACAGAAAAAAGTTACACAGTCAATTTATTGAGTTACACCCACATTTAGCACACATATCCGAACAAAGACTCTCAGATCAAAGACGTGTCATCATAAATAATAAAATGATATCAGAAAATAGACTAGAAGAGATAAGAAAGGAAGTATAAGCAAAAATTCGAACAAACAATAGTAATTTAATTGACCTTAATCTAAGCGTATCACAGCAAACTATTATACCCAGTATTGAATTAAATAGTACAGAAACTGATCAAACTGTAACACAAAATAATAATACCCCAGAAATAGACCGAACAATACAAACAAATTCTTACGAAAAACAACTGAACAATGCATTCCTGGATAAAATTTCATCAGAATTCAATAAAGCGTACGAAAAGTTCATTGACACTGATCCGATTTCAAGACCATATATCCCAAAACAAAAAACTTTAAGAAAATTAGCCATGATAGTCAATTACATCGACAAAAATATAATCCCTAACTATTTAATTAAAGATCAAGATTTCATCACCCTTCAAGCAGTTATATATTCAGCAGCTTACACGGCAGCAGTTTGCAATGGAACAAAAATTAATACAACACCCCTGAATAGAAGTAAAGAATACAAACCAGCATGGCAAAAATGACTTGAAAAGAAAATACATTGGTTTAGAGTTGATATAGCAAGATTAACACAGTATATACAGGGGTTAAGAAGTAATAGAATATTAGAAACAGTTGAAAAAATAAAGGTAAAATATGTAGAACATGCGCAGTATGAAACCAGAAATACACAACCAGAACACTATTTAGATACCATAAAACAAAAACTCAACGCAGCCTCCAGCAGGCTTAATAGATACCTTACTTGCACAGCCCGTAAAACTCAAAATTCAAAATTTATAAACAATGAAAAATTATTCTACCGACATCTTACATCCACACATAAGAACACTACTCAAAATACGGAATCACCACCACCAGAACAAGTCAGAGAATTTTGGGCCAACATTTGGGAAGATACTGTTGAACACAACAAGAACGCTGAATGGATAAATCAATCTATAGACGCAGATAAACCTATCCCGGAAATGGAATTCGAACACATTCCTATAGAAACTTTTATAAAAATTGTTAAACGTACTCATAACTGGAAAGCTCCTGGATCAGATCATATTCATAATTACTGGTACAAAAAATTTGAAAGCACCCACACTCACTTACATACTCACATAAATAAATTTATAGAAATCCCAGACATAATGCCATCATACATTACCGAAGGATTGACTTACATGATACCCAAGAATGATAGTGATAGAAAGAACCCAGCCAACTATAGACCAATTACATGCCTTCAAACTATTTACAAAATTTTAACTGCCTGTTTAAGTGACACAATTAACGAACATTTAACTAAATATGACCTACTTGCAGAACAGCAAAAAGGTTGCCGCAAAAATAGCCAAGGGTGCAAGGAGCAACTCACCATTGACTCAGCAGTAATTAATAGAGCATTTAAATCCAAAAAAGATATACACACAATGTTTATAGACTACCGGAAAGCATTTGACTCTGTACCACATAGCTGGCTCGTACATGTTTTAAAACTCTACAGTATACATCCTATAATTATATCATTTTTAGAGTCATCAATGAACGCCTGGAAAACTGTTTTAAAAATACAAACTCATCAATCTACTGTGACTACTGAACCGATCCGCATACAACGCGGTATTTTCCAGGGCGACTCGCTAAGTCCCCTCTGGTTTTGCCTTGCCCTCAACCCTTTATCTACTCTCTTGAATAAAATAAATGCAGGTATAGCTATAGCCGATGATTATTCATTATCACATTTCATGTATATGGATGACATAAAGTTATATGCATCTAGTAAAGAAGACCTATTTAAGTTAGCTGACGTTACTCAAACATTTTCAAAAGATATTCATATGCAACTAGGAGTTGATAAATGTAAAACCCTATCCGTATCTAAAGGTAAACTTCAAAACAACATTTTTTTACTAGACACAGGCGAAACAATAGAAGCTATGGATGACAACAGTACATACAAATACCTGGGATTCAATCAGTCACGACGGATACAACAGAAACAAACCAAAACACAACTTATCAACAAGTTCAAACACCGCCTCCATCTGATCTTAAAATCACACCTAAATTCAAAAAATACTGTCAAAGCAATAAATACATACGCCATACCAATTTTAACGTACTCATTCGGAATTATACACTGGTCAAAAACTGATCTTAAAAAACTACAACGAAACATTAATACTCACCTTACCTCATATAGAAAACACCATCCTAAAGCTTGCACTGAAAGGTTAACCTTATCACGACAAGAAGGTGGAAGGGGATTAATAGACATCCAAAATTTACACAATAAACAGATACGCACACTCCGTAACTATTTTCATGCAAAATCAGCGCAATCTACTCTCCACTATGCCGTTACTGAAATAGATACTGTGAGATGGTCAACATCCAAATATATTTTTTTTTGCTTTCTCAAATTGAATAGTTAAAAGTTTCGCAAAACATTCCCACGATTTAAAAGAACAAAAAATAAAACCCCCATAAACTAAAGTAATAAATAAACGTCCCAAATAGTTTTTTTTACAATGACAAGAAACTTTACAACTGCAAGCAATTTCGCCTAAAATAACATGCATTTATCATCATAAATTTAACCAGATACAAAGAGTTTCGAGTTACACTTAAAACTAAAGAAATTGCTCGAATGGTCATAAATAAATCTAAAAGCTTTTTACTAGTATCGGGGTAAGGTGATCCGTAGCAAATAGGGACCTTCTTAGAAGTCGGTTGGGAATAAAAAAAAAGGGATTTATGCAAAGGATGGGACATTACAATAATATACCGATGTAAGAGGTCTAAGCCAATCACAGGACTTTAACGACATTCTTAATTCCAGATGACGATCTTATTGGGTGCGCCTGGGCAGGGAGGTGAAGCAGAGGGGAGAACAGAGGGTTCGAAGGCGGAGGGATGAAAATCAGACAGGCAGTCTGGTTTCGAGATCGCTAACGATCGGGTCTTAACTCGAAGCCAAAATCGCGTTATCTATTAATCCATTGGTGGTGTTGTTTTCTCTTTTTCAAAAGTAATTTTAGAAAAATAGTAAAGGTGTTAAATTATATTTGTGTTATATTAAATTCAGTGTTCTACAGATCCAGAGACTTGGTATTGTACTAAAATAAGTATTCAAAGGTTGTTAGGCCACATTGTAAATAAAATTGAGTAGAAAATATATTAGAAATGGTTTCAATCGATTTAACTCCAGTACTGAGAAACAATAGCCTAACAGAAGGCAGACATTTCTCCCAATTGTGTTAATATTCTTGTTTATTTTAATTTTAACGATAACAATTGTGTGTACGCGCTTAACGAGGGGTATTGTTAAAAGAATATATGACTTGTGTAACTTAAGGGAAAGAGAAACCAAATCAGTAGGTATTGTAGAAATAACCCAACAACCTTTGATAATATATTAAGCATGTGTGTTTTAGAATTAAGACGATCGTAGGAGTTTTTTCTTGTGTGTTGGTTTTCTCCTGCAACTTTAGAATGATCCAACTGAAACACTCTGCGCTTATCAAAATCATAAGGTCTATATCTGTTCCTTGAGCAAAATTTGCAGAACCATTGTTTAGAAAGTAAATATCTAATTGCCTAGATCTTGTGACGAGATGACCGTACCTATAAATCAGTTCATTTGCCTTTTTAATTTGGAATACTCTTGATATTAGAATAAATTTAGTTAATTAAAAATTTAGTATTCCACTTTTATGTTTTATTCCTTAAATTTAAGACCTAGAACTTATAATGATGGAGACTATAGTTTAATCCAAATTACTTTAATGTTTTAATCAACCTATTCTATTGATTACGGACATACCTGTTTTGAAATAAGAAGGGTCTCCAATATTATAAGTTCATAACCTGAAAACTGATCACAAAACCTGAAATTAGAGACAATTCTGACAGAGCATTTATTAGATAAACTGATCTAAAGAAACATGGGCATTTACGTAAATTAATTGGTTTACTTACTTACTCAATCTAGAGAAGTTGGGAATTTATTGTTGAAAAGATAGTAGAGTCCTGGCATCATTAATTTGATTTGATTAGATTTTATTTGATCGTATTAGAGACCTGGGGAACGTTATTTTAGCCTTATTATTTGAATACAGTACTTAATTTTATAACTTACTTTGAGCTCTAGTCACTTGAGAATACATAGTAAGTTCATTACAAGAATTTGGGGGTTGATTACCGAATATATTGGTAAAAGAGGATATTATTCACTACATAATTATCTGAACGAGAAGGGGAGATCTACGAGCTACTTTGCAGAGTCGACGAGACGACAAAGGGAATGAGTAGGTATTTGGAAGTATCATACCTCTGGTTAATGAGTTTTTCAGAATAAGATGTTGATATTGGCAACTTCAGATCTAGATAGAGTCCTATTGAATTTGTGAACATATATACAAATATACGAGTAAAGTAAAGTTCTAAGTGGCTCAAGGCTATCACTTGTATCTCACATGATTCTGGTGACACCAGCGATGCAATATCTGGGCTCCCAAATACACACATCCTCTCATATAGCAGCTGACACTCGACCTCAGGTTGGCCAACTTGAACCCATAACTAATTATGAAATTATAAAACTTGTACCCATGGGACTGGGGCAGGCTATAAAGCCTTATTAATATCCACCCTTGCGGTGTCGATTTGCAAGCTTCTCAGCTATAAAAGAGTGTCAGGTCTGTTGCCCCAATGACAATGTTAAAAGGCCCGTGTGGCGCAGGGTCCCCAATCGAGCTAGCGAGAAATTGATCCTGAGTGGCGGACGAGCTAAAGGCCCCGCATCGAAGACACCTGACGATCGTCCGTTTATTGATCCGGTCTTAGTAAAGTAATTGATAGTTGGATTCACCCTATCTTGTTTTAGTAACCTCCAGCAAAGAAATCGTTATAAATTGTCTAATAAACGGACACAGGATGGCTCTTCTGTTCACCCAATGCAGTGTGAAGTTAATTAAGGTGATGTATGGCCGCCATAGCCCGTTAACAAAGGAAGTGCGCGTCCTCTTAGTCATAATCTACCTGAAGTTGCGAATTATCTTGACATAATCTCTATTTTAAAGAAAATCTAGACGATCATATTTGAAATCATAATTATGTGATTTTCCGCCACTGGGTGCCACTACAATACCAAACTTACGCCATTAAACCTACAGGATAAACAGACTCAATCCACTGAACTACTCATAGAACCACAACAAAAAATAGCAACATGGGCTGCAAAGTCACTCCATGGGAGACACCGAACCTACCTGAGCCAACCACACGTCGACAAACAGAAGTCGAACGAATGGCTAAGAAAAGGCGAACTGTTCCCGGAGACTGAAGGCTTCATGCTCGCTGTTCAGGATGAAGTAATAGCCACCCGTAACTACCGAAAGTACATAATAAAAGATTTGAACCAACCTACAGATTTATGCCGACATTGTAATTCCGCTTCAGAAACTATTCAGCACATAACCGGTGCATGTAAATCGATCGCTCAGACCGATTACAAGCACCGGCATGACCAAGTAGCATCAATAGTCCATCAACACCTAGCTCACAAGTACCATTTCACATCACAGATGGTTCCATACTATAAATATACCCCTGCAGCAGTATTAGAGAACAATGACATAAAAATTTATTGGGATAGGACTATTATAACCGACAAAACTATCCACTATAATAGACCGGACATTACTGTACACGACAAACCAAATAAAATAGTATACCTTATAGATATCGCAATCCCTAACACCCATAATCTGCAGACCACTATTTCTGAAAAGTTAAGTAAGTACCAGGACCTAGCAATAGAAATAAAAACACAATGGAAAGTCCAGACCGTCCATATAGTACCTATAGTATTGTCTTCAACCGGCATCATACCAACATCATTAAAACACAGCTTAAACACTTTAGATATTCCAGACCATTCACTCACCTTGATACAGAAATCTGTAATTTTAAACACCTGTCGCATCACTCGCAAATTTCTAACCTCATCTACACTTACATACATCTTCTTCTTCTTCTTCTTCTCTCAGCCGAAAGACGTCCACTGTTGGACAAAGGCCTCCCCCAAGGATTTCATCCATGGAGGGTTTTGCCGTAATCAACTTATCTAACTATATTATTACGTAATCGTACTTACATACATCAACTTATAGCATATAAAAAAAAAAAAAAACTCCCTCTTATGCTTGGCTTTGGCCCGCATATTAGGTGTATACCCTTTTTCACAAAAGGAGAAAAAATATCTTAAAAAATAATAATATTTTTTTATTTCAGGTAAAAACCCATACAAATGTACAAAATAATATAAATTGTACAAAGAACATAAATAAATAAACAAAGTTACTGTCACACAGTGTGACAACAGTCTTATAATTTTTAAATCATTTTTTATTTGGTTCCCGATGTGCAGTGATCCAATACTGCATCATCGGGCTCGTCAGGTCGTTGCCTACTACTTTAAGTATGCTATTATTAGCGCCACGCAATCTGTCCCAAAAAGAAGATATATATATAAGGTGGACACAAATTAACTACAAATATTTTCAGGGCTAATTACTGATATTATTTAGAAAGTATATCAGTGGTTTTTTCAATTTTCTACACGCTAGTTTTCGAGAAAAATTAACTTTTATGTTTTTTGAAAACCGTAACATTATAACATCCTGTACACAGCTTTTCGTAAAATGACAATTAAAATGACACACACAAACAAAAGCCGCCCCGTCCACCGGTCGGTCGCTGTCGTTTACGTATAATAAATCGCTTGACATCTCTGTCTTTCACGCACTTTTCATAAATAAAGAGGAATACAGCAAATCAATTTCATTCAACTATTAATTGGTGGGAGGAGCTTAAAGAGGTATGAAGTCTACACATTTAACTACAGTATCATACTAAATGTCATCATTTAATAATATTTTTTTTGTTAGAAAAAACACAAAAAAAACTAGCGTATCGATTTTTAAAATTGTATCTCCAATACGTTTATTTAGCCCCCTGGAGCCAGCCTTGAAAATATTTGTAGTTAATTTGAGTCCACCTTATATATAAATATCATTTATACGTAGCTCATAATCTAGGTGGCGAGGCGATATGTTGAATTGGTTGTCATGTAGTTTAACCTGAAAGACCGTTGTTTCTCGCTATTATTGCAAAATGATATTTCATAATTACAAAAACTAGCATTACAATAACTATTTATATGAATTATCTCCAAATATCATAGCAGGGTTATGGGACATCTCGCCCATACAAAATTTGGGCTGTGGACCAAATGTCTGCTTTTTAAAATGAGTACCTAATTAAAAAATGGAATTATTAAGCGCGATGCAAAATATATATTTTAATGACGGAAAATCGATTAAAAACAAAAGAGTAAAAAATAAGAAGTAAACAGAAGGAAATGTAATTACCTATTATTCTGTGCTATTTTTATTTTTTACGAATATCAACAAAATTAGGTATCACAAGGGTATAAAATCTAGGGTCATGTTTTATTATACTATTTACATTGACTTATTTTACGAATCGTAAATTTTCCGTCGTGATAATAAGACATTTTTCGCGAGTAAAGCGTCGCGCGTCGCCTGCAAAGTTTAGTTTGAAAGTACTCGTAGGAATATAACATTCCTTTTACTATACCTAGGTTAAAAACTACAAGTTTAAGTAATTAAAAAAAAAAGTGATTAAATTTAAGAATCTTAACTAAACATTTTTGACACTATTTTTATAACCTAAACTAGCACGATTAATTTCCAATATAATCAACACCAAGCAAAGGCTCTTTCCTAAATTACATACCTGCAAACCTACCATTGCTCGCCGGTCAAACTTCACTTTGAACATTTCCAGTCCAGAGAAACTTCCAAAATGAAATAACGGGACCTTACATTACTACCCTCCTCCCGACTCATAACTTTGCCTCTAGCACCTTAAAAGCTTGAAAATAAAAGGTTCCAACATAAAATAACTAACCGTATTCCTTACAGGCATTAAGTTTTCACACGTGAAATATAAGAGGATGGGTTACATGTTCAATAAAATAAAGGATGGAAATATATAGTTGTTACAGTGGGAATGTATGTTTTATAGACCGAATGTTAAAAGTATTTTATTTGACTACTAAGTTGCTACTACGAGTATATTTAAGTTGGTAAGGTAGTCTTTTATATTATAGTCTTCTTTCTTTGTGTGTGTGTTACAGGAAAAAAATCAATTTAGTTAGGTAGAATTTTTATTTTGTGTCCTTATGATAAAATAACAAAAGTTAGAAGCGTTTGGCTCACGATGAGAGCAATCACATTCAAATATTCCTCTAGATGTCAACACCGTAAGTACAGATATCTGTCAGATGGTACGACGCTGTCAATGTCGATGCGTCAAATTCAAATGACAGTATTGTACCAATGACATGACCATCCTCGCCAATAGCGCCAACAATTGATAACCCTATTGCACACTTTTGGATAAAACAGTCATCCAATGTTAAGGTCCTACGATGTTTTTCTTCATCTAGCACTCCCTGCCTGCGTCTGTGTTCCCGAGCACGTACAACCTGACTCTCTTCAAAACCAGAGTGAATAGGCTGCTTCTGGGAAAGCTCGCTACATCGTAGACCTTATCTCTGTCCTCGGGCAAGATTGTGGTCAAGAGCAAACCCATCTTAAATAAAAAAAGAAAAAAAGAAAAAATATATTATTACTTATTTCTGTTTATACCGAAAGTTGACTGGTAGAGAATGATGTTAGCGTTAAGTCCATCTGTTATACGAGTACCATTGTATTATTTTGGTCTAATAAAGTTTTAAATAAATAATTAATAAATATGCTATCAAATCGATAAATCTACTTACCAATGTCATGTATTTTTTTAAAGTAACCAATGGACATAGAGTCAGTCAATAAAGAATAATACAATCGATACTAAAATGTAGTCGATTGAAGTTAAGTAATTAAAACAAAGCAATTAACTGAAGTGAGAACTCGCGTGTCAATTTGATTAATGACTTTATTCGAGACAATGTCAAATTATAGATTAACTACAATTTAAGTTTGAATATTCTAAGCATATTCTCTCTTTAGGCGTATTTCCTCATGACTGTGGGTGGACTGAGGGTCGTGGCCTGGCCATTATATGGAATGAAACACACAATGACTCTCTTGGCAATTTTTTATGGAGTGATTTGCCATTGCCTTCTCCATTTCACACACTAGCTGATAATCATTAACCAGAGTGCAGGTTTCCTCACGATGTTTTCCTTCACCGGAAGCAAGTGGTGGTCGATGAAAACTAACATTGGTACATGACTCAGATTGATATACAAACTCGTATAACAGGGGTAAGATTCGAACCTGGGACTTTGCAGCCACAGGCGGGCGCCCTACCACTTGGCCACCACTGCTTCAAATATTAAAGCTATTATATTATGTTTTTCTCGTATCCTTCCAATTTAATCTTTTTATCTCCTTTCATTTAATTTGTAATAAATGAAATGAGTTTTATTACAATTATGTTCTAAAGTCACCAACAATCGGACACAATACAAGGCTAGAAAGAAAAATGATAAGACGAAATGTTATTTAAACATCCATTAGTATCAAGTACTTAAATTTACTTTACTTTGTAGTTTATTTATATAAACTTTATTTCATTGCAATGAGTAGAAAACCTTGCAAAGGAGAAAAAACACTGTTTATATTTGCAAGCTCTAATAGAGCTTTTAAAAAGGACTTAATTATTTAGCCAGCAAAAATAGGAAATTGAATTAATTCCATCAATGAAAACTAATGAAAATTGGCGTTTAATTAATGGTGGCGGCTTATTTTTCAATTCATCAATTATATTTCGTCGCTTCATTCTTCAGATATATACATATACAACGTAGTTCCTCTACCTGTCAAGGCAACACCGCATTTTTAAAGAAATACCTTCATTCAATTTTTATTCACATCATCGACGCGCGGCCGGCGCCAGCTCATTTCTTTTTCTGTGCGAGGCAACAGACGCACGCGCGCTCCAACATTAAAATTTTAGCGCGATAGTACTACGTATTATTACATTTACTAATAGCAAACATGCCTAAACGTTCCGCAGAAGATAAAATCGAACGGTATCGTAGAAAAATTAAAAAACTGGAGAAACGGAAAACTCGGGTGATTGAGTCATCAGAGTCAGACGCCGATAAAATATCCGGTAAGTCAATTTATAACTTTTATTATTGAGTGTATAAAAAGAGTGATATTTCTTTTTCTTTTTTTATTACCTATAAAAATAAAAATAAATAAATAAGCCTGGGGGTTGGCCGCGAGTCAACATGAAGGCACCTATAAAACCTGGGGATTGACCGTGAGTCAATACGAAGGTATTTAAAAAACGTTTAACGTTTCGTCTGAAAGTTGACCGCTAGTCAACGCGAAGGCGCAATAGATACGTAACTACTTCTTTGTTACGTGAATTTTTATATGATTATTACATCTACCGCCACAAAAACAACAATAGATATTAATAAATATTGTCTGTTGTTCGTAGATGCTGAAGAGGCCGAGTTACCGTTACTTGCCGACGAAATCATTAATGGCAGCGTGGATATCGCACCTCTTGTACCCGACGAGGCTAATGAACAGATCGAAGCCCCGGAATTAGACCCCGATATTCTCGAGGCCCTCGGTGAACCTACGGACGAAGCGCCGAAGTTTGGACCCCCAATTCATAATAATTTGGCGCAAAGATGGACGCCAATATTAAAAAAAGGGCTTACTAAAGAAATAAAGGACAAATTATTGAAAGAGTACCCTATCCCCGAAAATTGTCCTTTACTCCAAGCTCCGAAACTAAACCCGGAAATTTCGGCCGCCATAACGGATATGTCACGCAATCGGGACAAAAAGATGGAAGTTGCTCAACAGGAGTTAGGCGTGGGACTGACTGCAATTAATAGGGCCTTGTCGCTCCTACTAACCGGAGACGATAAAATTCAAGTTGTCAAGTTGATTAGTGACGGCTGCCGTATTTTATCAGATTTGCATAATCTGAATACTAAAGCGCGTACTAAATTAGTTACTCCTGGATTAGAAAAATCTTTTTTGACTATAATAAAAGATACGGACCGAGATGAAAACTTATTTGGTGCGAAGCTATCTGAAAAAATTAAGGCTTCGAAGGTTATAGAAAAACAAGGCCTTCAAATCAAGAAGACTGTACAGGCGGCGAAGACACCTACTCCCGCTCCTCAACCTACCACAACACGGTCTCGCTATCAGGAAAACTGGTCGGGCCCCTCACGTTACCCGCCGAACAGGGGGGGGGCGCGGGGGGGCCGGAAGACGACCTACGCTCGCCGGGCTCCTGCAACGACCCAGGGCCAGAAGAGTTCAACCACGACCAAAGCGCGTGCAGCAACTCAGCAGTAAATAAGGTACATGCAGGTAGGATTCGCCATTTTTACAACTGCTGGCTCAAGGTTACGGATAATAAAGTTATTTTAGATTGGATTTGTAACGGTTTTCCTATACCTTTCGAGGCAAAACCGGTACAAAAATGTATACCTAAGAATACTCCTCTCTCAGAAAATGAGACGGAAAATATGCATTTAGCAATCCAAAATCTTTTAGATTTGGGTGCGATAAGTACATGCTCACTTAGAAAAGATCAATTTATTTCAAAAATCTTTCTTGCTCCAAAGTCTAGCGGAGGTCATAGATTTATTTTAAATCTTAAACCCCTTAACGAGTTTGTAACTAAATCCCATTTTAAAATGGAAGATTATAGAACGGCTTGTAAAATAATATCTCATAACTGTTACATGGCCACCATAGACCTTAAAGAAGCCTATTTAAGCGTACCTATTGCAAAAAAGCACCGTAAGTATTTACGTTTTCAGTTTAAAGATAAAAATTCTGAGATCTTACTTACATACGAATTTAATTCTATGCCTTATGGTTTATCTATCGCACCCAGAACTTTCACTAAGATTATGAGAGAAGTTATATCATATTTGAGAAATCAGGGCTTTAAATCTGTCCAATATTTGGACGATATTCTTTGCATTGGAGATAATTATCAACAGTGCCTTGATAATGTTAACGCTACACTCAACATATTACAGTGCCTAGGATTTGTCATAAATTTTAAAAAGAGTTCATTAGAACCCCAACAAAATTGTAAATTTTTAGGATTTGTTTACAACTCCGTAAATTTAACTTTATCATTACCTCCTGAGAAACGTAACAATATCGCACAGTTGGTAGAAAGATATTCCTCACTACCTCCTTCTAAGATAAGGGATTTAGCTCAATTAATCGGTGTACTTACTGCAGCCTGCCCCGCAGTAAAATATGGTTGGATTTATACCAAAATATTGGAAAGAGAAAATTTCTAGCACTTCAAAAACATATTAATTTTGAATTTAAAATAAATTTAACAAAATGTAATATTAGAAGATCTAAATTGGTGGAAAAATAATATTTTTACTACCTGTTCTAGTTTAAAAACTTCAGAGTACATTATGGAAATTTTTAGTGATGCATCGAGAACCGGCTGGGGAGCTTATTGTAATAAAGCCAGAATAAATGGTGGTTGGAAACAGGAGGAATTAACTTTTCATATTAATTACTTAGAATTACTAGCGGTGTTTTTAGCACTTAAATGTTTCGCTCGTAATTCTTCAAACTGTGCAATATTGTTACGTGTAGACAACACAACTGCAATAAGCTACATTAATAGAATGGGTGGAATCCAATTCCCCCATTTAAATGCTTTGTCTCGATCCATTTGGCAATGGTGCGAGAGACGAAATATCTGGCTTCATGCTTCCTATATTAACACGAGAGATAATATAGAAGCAGATTAAGAAACCAGAAAGATAAATCCTGATACTGAATGGGAATTATCGAACAGAGCTTTTCAGTTATTAACTTCAAAGCTCGGACAACCAGAGGTAGATTTGTTCGCCTCTAGAACCAATGCCAAATGTGAAAAGTTCTTTGCTTGGCGACCAGATCCTGATGCCGTGGCTGTCGATTCATTTACTGTTAGCTGGAAAAATACATTTTTTTACGCATTTCCCCCATTTTCAATAATTTTAAAATGCCTTCAAAAAATTACAGCAGAAAATGCCACTGGTATTCTAATATTCCCTATATGGCCATCTCAACCCTGGTATCCATTACTTAAAAATATGTTAGTCTCCGATATAATATACCTGGACCCTAACAGACATCTATTACAATCTCATTACAGGGGACGTCATCCACTCCACCAAAGACTTACCCTGGGTGCAGCAGTGCTCTCCGGCTGTCGTTCATCCACCGTGGGACTCCTCCCAACGCCGTAAACCTCATGACAGCTTCACTGTCCACAAGTACAATGAAACAATATGATGTTACCCTCAAATTATGGTGGACATTCTGCCAAATCAATAAGGTAGATTTCTATAATGCTCCCGTCCCTCACGTCATATCATTCCTTTCGGAACAATTCGATAAAGGTTCATCATATAGTTCCTTAAATTGCCATCGTTCTGCCCTTTCCTTACTTCTAGGAAATAAGATTGGAGCAGACAACGATGTTAAAAGGCTACTCAAAAGGTGCCTTCAGATTAAGACCTAGTTTACCCAAATATGTATGCACATGGGATCCTCAAATAGTCCTAAATGAGGTTTCAAAATGGGTCCCGAATGAAGAATTACCGTTGGATAAACTAACAAAAAAGTTAGCCATCTTATTAGCACTGTGCACTGCTCATAGGGTTCAAACCCTTTCTTCAATTCGAGTTAGTAATATAAAAATTTCTGATTCGGGAATTGAAATCCCAATCACAGACATAATTAAAACCTCAGCCCCAGGCCGTGAACAGCCTGTATTACTTCTTCCCTATTTTAAGGATAAAAGTAGCATTTGCCCGGCCACAACTTTACAGGATTATGTGTCTTTGACTAAGCCTCATAGAACGGAGGCAACTCCTAATTTGTTTCTGACCTTCCATCGACCTTATAAGTGTGCGACAGCACAAACAATCAGTCGTTGGATCAAAGAGGTACTAGCAACCTGCGGCGTGGATGTGGCGAAGTTTGGCGCACACAGTGCACGACACGCCGCCACCTCCACGGCTGCCGTAGCCGGGGTCTCAATTGACACCATTAGAAAACGGGCTGGTTGGACTAGTACCTCACAGACGTTTGCTAAATTCTACCAACGACCAATAATGACCGATGATAACTTTGCAAAATCAATTTGTTATTAATATGAATTTCATTGTTCATATAAAAATAATTTAACTTATATAAAAATATAAGTTTATTATTATAGATTAATCTTTGAGAAGTATTTAGCATTGCCTTCTTATTTCAGTTATATAATTTATTGTAAACTTATTTTGTTACTGAAAGTTGATTAAATACACTTTTCGAAACATATAAAATGTTTTTATTTCATCCACAACAAACTGCAAACTTTGTTCTCTAAACATCTACGTTGTATATGTATATATCTGAAGAATGAAGCGACGAAATATAATATGTGATCAAACGAACTTCTTAAGCGAAGTTCGATCAATATTATATGAGTCGCTTCATTCGAAGATATATAAACCCACCCACCACGTAACCCTTAATGACAAAGGTTTGCAAATCTGTATGTTAGCTCTAAAAAGAATGAGCTGGCGCCGGCCGCGCGTCGATGATGTGAATAAAAATTGAATGAAGGTATTTCTTTAAAAAATGCGGTGTTGCCTTGACAGGTAGAGGAACTACGTTGTATATGTATATATCTTCGAATGAAGCGACTCATATAATATTGATCGAACTTCGCTTAAGAAGTTCGTTTGATCACATATTATTTCGCTCATCATTTCAGAAATAATTATGTCCAATGTTTAAATCTTTAAAAAAATTAGTAATGAGTAAACTAGTTAAATCGATAATTGCAATGTTGTGTTATTTAAATACTAATTTTAGATATGACTATAGATACACAAAAGCACAGAATTAATATAAGTACTACGTACAGAAAGGAAACTCCCGCAATATGGCATACCCCGAACTTCTCCCCCGTTCTTTTGCGGATTGGGACGCTATGACTATGAAAACGCACACATTGATGCGTTACTGACGTGTTCACGAATGTACAGTTTCATTTGTAGTAGTAGTAGGTATATATGACACCCCGTTTCTAAGAAGCGCCCTCCCTGTTACAAAAGATAAAAATTTATCAATACGAATGCCAAAAACAAATTACGAAAAAATGCACTTCTATTTAGTTACTCCTCTGGGCTACGCTTAGGTAGGCAATTTTGAAAAAAAGAGTCTATGTGCGTATCTGGTTACTCTACAAGTAATAGTTCCATTACACTACCAGTAATAGTTGTATTGTGTCGGTTTACTGTCAGAAAATGTATGTTCAAATAAATAAAACTTTTTTCCTCAAAAAAAATGAACCGACTTCCATCATAAAACTTAAAATCATGAAATAACAATAAAGAAAAATGTATTAGCATGCTACCTACTGAATGAGGTGAAGTCGGTGCCAAGTGCAGGAGTAAGGATGTTATGTAATTGTTTATCTAGGCATTTTGTATAATATATACATGATTCTAATGTTAATTTAGATTATTTAATATTCAATTTGGCACCGACTTCACCTCATTCAGTAGGTAGCATGCTAATACATTTTTCTTTATTGTTATTTCATGATTTTAAGTTTTATGATGGAAGTCGGTTCATTTTTTTTGAGGAAAAAAGTTTTATTTTGTCATTTTTTGTGCTTCTATACCTATTTTCTTTACTAAAAACTTTTTTTCACTGCTGGCCGAAAATAAAGAATTAAGAATTCGAAACTTTTTATGTCAGTTTGATTTGAAATGTCAAAACATGTCAAATTGTCTATTATTTTTGGCACATAAACAGACCGAGAGCCCGCGACGACCAAACCTTCCTTATTTTAAAAATGCTGAATGTTTCTCTGCGTGGTATATATTAGGGTGGAGCGCAGATGTATGGGGAATATTTTTTTTCTTTATTTTGAATTCTAATAGTGAGGGATTTATGTCTTGCCCGAAATTAATACTATATGTCAATTTTGATATAAATCAAACAACATCTTTTGCCTCCGCACTGAATTCAAAGTTTAAAAATTTTTGAAAAATTTACTTTACCTGTCAGACCTTTTATTGACATGTAAACGGGTTCAAATTATGTGAATTAACACAAAATGTGGTAATTAAGCATAAAATAATATGTTTTAATAAAAAAAGTAAAAAAAATTAACATTAAAAAATAAAATTAATTTGCTCTAAAATGACACTCAGTGTCAAATTTCGGCATTTTCTCTCTTAATCCTAATTCAGCCTGTATGGCTCTCAATTGAGATGTTTTAGTGTAATGTTAAGTGGCTACTTCATCTGAGATCTTCACAACTCATTCAGCAGACTGCATGGGATCCAGAACTTAAAGAATAACAGCTGATTCTCACCACCAGGCTGTACTATACTGCCAATTTCTTCAGTCGATAATTGTATAAAAAATGGTGGCTAGATACAATCGTTTTGCCAATATATTATTTCTATATCATTTAAAATGTTGAAATTAATATCTGCCACTACAAAAAATCTTGGGGTTGTTGATGTAGAAATACTGCGTGCCTTCAAACTACGACGAGCATCCAACTTACGTATTTGCTTCTGCGTGACAAATAACATAGCCAGAAAATATTATCGTTGTACAAAAAATAGCCATTTCTTTGAGTAACTGGGTTCTAATATGCTTTCTAAATCTTCTAAAAGGTATCGTGTAAATAATAATGTTAAAAAGACACCGAGAACCATCTTAACTCTGATGGTTTTTCTTTTAATACAGAACCACAATGGAGCATATAGTTTCACAATTAATGTAGCCGAAATGATCAGGCCAAGTGATGATTTTTCCGTCGCTATATAAACCTAACAGTCAATTTTTACTTTTCAGTCAACGGGCATGCGACTATTTAACTGTAGACGTATCGTAAAGCCCAAATCTTCGGGAGAGTTGCCTGAAATTATTGCTGATACGTACAAAGATCTGTGAATATTTCTGGGAGCTTATTTCTTTACAATCAATAACATTTGCTCACGTTTTGGCACTTTCTTATATCTTGGACAATTGCATTGAGTAAAATCTTTGCATTTGCAAGCCAAAATATCAAAAAGCATAATACTATCCCGTCGAAAACTTTTCAAGTCTGCAGATGAAATTCATTTGATGGACTTGAGCAGATTTTTATATTTTTATGATGTGCTGATAACAATTAAATATCTCTGGAAAGTATTAATGTTGGTATGAATGCAGTAAGCCATAAATATTTAAATTTTTATGACAAACTTAGCAATTTCCGAAAATATAGGCTGTTTTTTGACGTTCTTATAGTTAACCTCGTCAACTCTTAAAACTTCATATATCTTTGTAAGTTGGTAAAACATTTGACTTTAACATACAAAAATCATGGACATATTACAGGCACTCCGAGCCTTTTCCATTATAGTACTAAGAATTTATACGATATTTGTCAAAAAAATTGTCAAGCGCGTTTTCAATTATTCATGCGAAAACTGACCCTCCTTTGCACCCCCGTACCCTTTTTTTACGTAGTATTGCAACTTGTTTATTATTTTTATCGAAAATAGAGGACTTTACCTTTATGAAATTAATATAAATTATACATATATTTGTCATTTTAATAAAATTAAAAATCTACAAACTTGAGTCTAAAATCGACTATTCGTAAAAGTTCAATGACCTTGCGGAGACGGTTACCCAATTTTTTTTTAAATAATATTTTAAATGTGTATGTTTGAGACCAAAAGGGATAAACTTTTCACTATTAGAAATTTAAAATCAGAAAAAAGTAATTTCGCTCCACCCTAATATATATACGGATAAAAAATATAAGCGACTAGGTATGAAGTTAGGATGATTTTTAAAGGTATAAAAAGCACCCTTGGGGCCTCCCAAAGTAATATTAAATTCAGCTTTTATAATAAAACAAATATAACTATAATTTAGTAAAGTTATAATGTCTAGCAGGGGTTTATATCTGCACCAATTGCCTGGTTATGGATGGCGTGATTTCATATAGAAATAAAATCTTTAAAAAACTTTACTTTGAGAAAATTAAGTTACCACTTTAAATGTTATTGCTACAAATAATCTGCCTAAGTAATCATGATCCAACTTTTATAGTTGCTAATCGCTATTTCTGTGTTGGGAACATACACAGAAAATCTTGAGTTCTAATAAAATAAGGAAGGGCAAGCTGTCGCGGGCTTTTGCTCTATAATGCAATGTTGGTATTTTTATATTTTGTTAGGTATCTTTAAAATTACCGAACAGATTCTGACGTGGTTAAAATGGGACCAACTTTGGAATTTGCCCATTATTCGTAATAAAAAAACAATTTCGCAAATCAGCCCACTATAGGCGGAGAAATCGGCGAACATACATAAAAAAAACATACATACATCGAAACATATAACCTCCTCCTTTTTTGGGAAGTCGGTTGATAAAATATAGGTAAGTAATTATAATTTATATCATAAAAGCATGTATAATTAATTAGGTACTTTAAAAATAAATAGATATATAATATACAGACAGATATATACAGACAAATCACACAGATTGAGTCAGCCCCAAAGTAAGTTTGAGACTTGTATTATGGGATACTAGCTCAACGATACTATATTTTATAACAAATAAATAGTATATAGATAAACATCCAAGACCCAGGCCAATCTGAAAAAGATCATTTTCCATCTTGACCCGACCGGGGATCGAAC
Source organism: Ephestia elutella (assembly GCA_018467065.1). Taxonomy (NCBI): domain Eukaryota; kingdom Metazoa; phylum Arthropoda; class Insecta; order Lepidoptera; family Pyralidae; genus Ephestia; species Ephestia elutella. Next base: position 18,811,953 of record CM031576.1, on the reverse strand, counting down.
CCGGGACCTCCGGTGTGACAGTCCGGCGTGATGACCGTTGGGCCACGAAGGTCGTCAAAATATCATCTTATTTTTAGTTATGGAGGGAAATACAAAGTTTTCTTGTTTTATTACGCAATAAATAGGCTACACAAATCTGATTTTGGTAATTCACAAAGCTGGGTATAGTTTGATGACCCCATAAATCGTTATATTCATGGTCCATTGCGAAGTAAGGGAGAAACATATCAACACACATTCATCAAAATTTATTACTAATGATATGATTTTATGGGCGGCACGAAACCAACAATATGTAAATCATTTTTTGTGTACAACAAAATAGGAAGTAGAATACAAAACAAAACAGAAAAAAAAACTAATTAAATCTAATCAGGAATTTTCCGAGACCCAAATAAAAAACAAAATAGTTTCAGATGATTTCATAGGTGGCGCTTAGTAAAAGGCGAGACCATTCAAAAAGCAAAAATGTACGGGATTGGCATTTAAAAAAAAATAAGACCTAATAAAAAACATCTAAAAGTATCAATATTGTGATTTGTGCAACTGTCAAACTGTTATGTGATTTTTTTCTGCCTCTGGCTGACAATAAAAAGCGCACAATATAGGTACAGCCATTATTACGACTCGGCTTTCAATAAAACGCCATCTGTTGAGACTTTTTTATACAGATTTTTTTTTTCTTAATTTAGCTGTCAGAAAAATCGCTCATCAGTTTTTTTTTTTTATATAACCTTCATATCATACAGTGACAAGGACTCCTCGCGCGCGGAAGTCCTTATTGTTCGAAGGTTTATATATATTAAAAAGAGGTACATCTCTCTTTGTAACCATTTGGTACAAAAACATAAACTTTTTTTTATGAATTTTGATTATCGATTTCACTTTGGATCGATCGAATTTGAACAACGAGATATTTGGTCCAAAATTCCTACAAAACCGAGGCTAAACTAGTCTTCCTTAATATTACTTACTGGATCTTCAGTAGTATACGGAAAAGCATACAGAATACTCACAAGAAAACGGCGCCAATTCCTTTTCTCGCTCACCGAACACTAAATCGCCGATACCGTTCAAGAGTAACGTATGTCGTTGTATATTTAACACCGAAGTAATACGTATGAGCTCTCAGGCGATTGCATTCTCGATGTCCAATCGATGCAACGGGCACTGCATCGGCTGTATTGCGATTGTGATTTGATTCTCGAGTTGATATTGATTGATGTTATCTTTATTGATTAGATTTGAGTTTCAGTATATTATTTTATCTATTCTAATGTTTGTTCGTTGTCTGGAACCACTGCACCGATTAAAAAAAAAATCTTTGTATGATAGCTATTTATTTCTTTAAACACAATAGTACCTACATATGATATTCATGAAGAAGGCTATAAAGAATTATTTGATTAAAACTAACGTGAGAAATATTCATAATGATTTTGATACGGATACTCACGCGTCTTATTAGCCGGATTTGCCGACTAGTTTCGACTTCATACGGAAGTCATTTTCAAGGCGAGTAAGGACCGTCTTTCCGACGTGACAAACAACAACAACTAGTCGGCAAATCCGGCTAACAAGACGCGTGAGTATCCGTATCAAAAATCATTATGCTATAAAGAATCTTGAATTTGCCAAGAGTAGATAGTTGAAACAAAATTTTCGACTGCATTTCGATATATTTTGGTAGCCATGAAAAAATAATATTTTATAAATTTAACTTGTGTTTGTGTATTTGAGTCTGTAATATGTTTCTTTTAATAAGTTTATAAAAAAACGTTAACGTAAGAGTATTCTTAGGCTCGGTGACTAAATATCACGTAGGTCGTATCGTCTATGGAATTAATACAATTATAATGGTCGTCCTAACTTCACGCGTCATCGTGCATCGTCTTGACTCTGAGTTCAAAATATAGCTGGCCATCAATTTATTCGTTTAGGGATGTGGCCGTTCAAAGGATGTGACCCTTTGAACGAACCCTAATTCATTAAATATAGTTTTTTTCTTAAATGTGAACAAGTTTGCAACAGCAACAATAAAATGCCGGACGTGCGTCAGAGACGGATGGCACCACAGCGCCGTTCTCAACTTTCCGCCATTTCAAATAGCACTTGGAGGGAATTAAATATTTGTCCCCGCTTTATTGCTTTCTGAACAACAGTTATTTTGAACTTGTTTTAACTTTGTTATTTCTATATTTTACACCGAATTTTGAAAAAGATGCTGGGACGTTGACTGTATTTTTTATTCTGTTGTTTTTGTTATACTAAATGCGCTCCAAGACACACTGTTGGTATTTCACATAAAAGATTGCCTATTGTTACACACTTTACAATTGGTTGCAAAGCAACAGAAAAGTACATTGATAAAATTTGGCACTATAATAAAACATTACTGACGTGATATTCTGTGCTAACAAACCTCCATATCTTCGATAACTTTTATCAAAATTACCAGAGCAAGTATTGATCCAGTATTCATCAAATTATCTATCTATTATTAGCTAAAATAAAATTGACTTAACGTTTTTCCTGTCCCATGAATCATTATATATGTTACTGTAAAAGCTCGAACTACGGTAAATTCTAAGATTTAGGAGTAAGTCTTAGGATTTACCGACATAAGTTGGTAAATGTAAGCATTTATAAAAATGGGACGATTTTTTCGGGCTTTTACTAATAGAATTTTGTACATGCTAGGTTTTACCACTGACGGCTGGTAAATGTTGGTTTTGGGAATAAAACAAAGAGTTATTCTTCCCTCAAGTCTTTCCGGGTGGTCATAAAAAAAAATAACCTGAACCTACCTTCTTTTCCGCCCTCAAAGTCTTTCCGAGCGGTCATAAAAAAATTACGTAAATCTTATCTATAAGTCATTTACCGTGTCCTTAATGTAAATCCTGAGAGTTACCAAGCGAATGGTGGTAAAAGTGCGAATCGCAAAACTGTTCGGGCTTTTACCATTAAGAGTTGGTAAATCTTAGGTTTTACTCGAAAATCTTAGGATTTACCGTAGTTCGAGCTTTTACAGTAACATATATATAAAACAAAAACGATGTTTCAAGTTATAATCTAAAATTAAAAATAAACTGTTGTTATAAATGATGAACAGGGAACCTGTTAACCTAAGATTCGAATTAGGAAACTTCAAAGATTCCCTATTCTTCAACATACGAGTAGGTAGCTAAGTCTTTTAAAAAGAATCACGTAGAAACTTCAGCCAGTATGTTGAGAACTTGTTAATATATAGCCGTGTGTACTAAGTTTCAGGTGGAATACTCCCCAGTCTACGATAATAGCCCCTTATCGAATAATCTCCAACTTTTCGAATTTTCTTTTCACTACACAATTAGCTGTGATAGCTTTTTGTACTGCGTCATGCTTGCTTGCGTTTATCGTATTCATAGTATGGTTGGTGGATTCGACACTTATTACTTTTGTTAGGAGAACAACAACGTAAGTATGATTAACTATCTGTATATAGAGTAAATCGTCCAGGAAAATGTTTCAAAAATAAGCAAGCAACAGGTTTACGAAAAATATAGAAATAAAAAATGTAATTATGCGAAATTTTTACAATTTTGTGTATTGAAAAACATAAAAAGTTTTATGGCATAGGTATTTTATGCCAATGTAGGTATAAGATCTTTTCTGTTTGACAACTACTTGATGAAAAGGCTTACGACGAAATTTATTAATTTTTTTATTAATTTTTGCATATTAATTTTGCATTAAACATATTGAGCAAATTTTTCCAATTTTTTTGAGATGTCAATCTTGTGTGTTCAAAATATAGGTCGCTAGAGAGTATTATAAGCCTATACCTTACCGCGATTGTGAGTTATACCTACTTACTAGCCCTTCTAAATGGTTCAAGGGTTTTTTCTGTAAATTTAGTGAAATCCAATGCGAAATGCAAATCAATCATAGTACACACGGGCACTTATCAAACCCCACAATTGATGTAGCCACGGCACAAACTCTATTGAAATAGAGTCCTTTTCAACCTTTTTTCGTCGTGTTTTACTTGTTGTAATATCTTATTAGCATCTTGAGAGTTAATTTCTTTCATTGCGTTTGTTTGTTTTGATGGGGACCTTTTGAGAATTAGTCCGTCCTCTTTTATTCTACACGAAATTTGTAATTTGATTAACTAAATAAGGTCCAAGTTTCCAAGGGTTTAAAAATTGCAGAGGTTTATTTTATTGATTTTGGGGATGATTTTTTTCAATAACCTTAGAGTCTACGGCATCATTTGCTTTACCTTTTTCAATAGAATGGGATCGGGGTCTCTTTTTTAATATTCCATAATTTTCTATTACAAATGATAATCACATCCCAACACTTTCATCTTATTTGAGAGAAATTGCCTCAATAATTGTATTATCATTTATTAAGCTTATAATTAAACATTTGCCAGAATTTTGAGATTAAAATTGTACTAGTTAACTTAAATATTTGAATCATTGTAACCTGATACAGCAAGGCAGATGCAAAATAGTCCATGAGAAATATTTCCCAAAGGTTCACATATCAGAAGCCGGATCAACTTTAAAGTTTTATAATAATTGCTCAATTTCCCATAAACGGGTCATTTGCAGCCGTAGTTTTAAATTTCAATTCGCCCCCGTTTACCTCGCGTGTTGAACCGACGTTAGCATCGGGTTTAACCCTCTTTTTAAAGTTTAACTCTCACATATCGCCCATATGTTGTTGTGATATCTGAGTGTTCACACGAGTATTTGTTTTTAAATGCTTTAATTAATTTTTAATTGGTAGTTTCATTTTTAGCCTGGCTTTAAAAATGATATTAGTAGGAGAAATTAAACTAACACTTTACTTTTCATATTTGTTGTAGGTAAATGTATTTATTTATGTAAATAAGTATTTGTTGTAAAAAAGAATACGACTATGGTAGTAGTCTCCACAATTTTGTTTTTAAAGTCATCTTCACTCTAATTTTGCTGTGTACATACTTCATACTTACTACTTCAAAAGTTTCTAGGGAATTTCTAAATAAAAAGTGTTTTAATAACATAAAATAAAATAAAATGTGGTTTTGCACTTCTCATAATACACACGTTATAAAAGTATTAGCAAAAATTAAATTGCTGTAGTCTACTTTTAAATATACAAAATACATATATTGTGCCATAAAAAGTAATACAAGTAGGTCTCGAAGGCCACACTTAGCTGATGAATGGGCTTATTAGTGGAATGAAGATTCAGACATAATGACAGGTTGCTAGGCCGGCCTAGCAACCTGTCATACTTTAACCTTATGACAATAATTCCCAGTTTAAAACTCATTTCTTATTTATTTTTTATTTTTTTCAACAGCGTTTACAGTAAATACAGTTCAATTCTTAATCTTTAATAAGGCCAATAAAAGGTTTCTCTTACTATTACAATAATATTGACGATTAAATGGTGAAGAAAATGTAATGAAGGTGCACTAAATAATACTTATGAATGTTAAAAGAGTAAAATGTATTGTAAATGTTGTGTATTTCCTTGATTGACTTATACAAGGGAAGAGAAGCAGTTGGCACATTCTATGCATTCTTTGCTTCCAGACCATCATCATGGAAGCAGTAAAAAGTTAACATGTACCTACAGTGAAATGCGGGTATAACGACGATATAGGGACCGCTGTGATTGCGACTTTATATACGGATGACGTTACAGGCAAAGGCCGAAAATTTTCGCCTTATCTTTAACAGTGAATGTGCGTCTGTTAGCCACAATTGCTACTCAGAATATCACTTGGTAACTGTCACTTTGTAAAATTTTACATCGAGGTATAGGTACTACATATACCTCGATGATATTTAACTCCAAAATCACAGACCACAGTGTCCAATATGCACACCCTAACCTACCTGCTTAGGTAGCTAATATCTATAAACAAAAGGTAAAGGTCCCCACATTTATTGCTGACCATCTGTGTGGATGTACACAAAAGGTCTCCACATTTATTGCTAAACATCTGTGTGGATGTACACAAAGGTCGCAATATCTGAATGGGATTTCTAGGAATTCTTACAAATAATTCATTAAACAACAGGCTCTAAAACCGAACGCGGCGTTACTTCCGAGGTCGCTATTGCCAAATGAATGTTGTACTAAAGTATGCCCTAAATTCAAGGGAATTAGATTTTACGTCGCTATATCAAAGTGGTCGCTACTACCAAGGGTGTAATAAATGAAATCCACCTTAGGTATTTACTTTTTACGGTTAATATTACTAAATAGGTTCTAAATAGTTATTAGGAATTAATGAAAATAATATTTCAAACAAACTGTTTAGTGAAACAATGCGGAGCTTTGAACAATAATGTCTACCTAAACTTGAACTAAGCAGACTGTGAATGTTGAATTAAAATTAATTTCAGCTTAGAACTCCCAGTCTAAGTCCAGGGAAGTTTCTAGATTCCTACTGTCTTTAGAACTATGTTACAGTAAAAGCTATGCATTCATTGCATACTACGAAAATCTTGGTAAATATAGTAATTATTATGTTTCATATATAAGTTTGATCTGACTGATGTTAGTTTTCATCGACCATCATTTGCTTCCGGTGAAGGAAAACATCGTGAGGAATCCCGCACTATGATATCAGCTAGTGTGTGAAATGGAGAAGGCAATGGCAAACCACTCCATTAAAATTGCCAAGAGAGTCGTTTTGTGTGTTTCATTCCATATAATGACCACGACCATTCATAAGGAAATACGACTAAAGAGATATAAGTTTAGAAGAATCTATTATTCCTTCTATGTAGTTACAGTCAAAAAAATATTTACTAAAAAATATTTGCGTGAAATATTATAATGTCAATGTTCTTTTAGGTATATTCAGCGATCACTATTTCTATTCATAGTGAACAGACCACACTCAATTATTAAATTAAATCCTTGATCTTGAAATCAATATCCGTATAGTCGAGAAAAAACGCAAAAAAAATATTCCTATAGTTTTTCATGAAGAGTAACAAAAGCGGAATCCCGTAATATATTTATTCCATTACTTTTCTTTTATTCCTCATCGACACATTACTTTGGCGGTTACATCCCCGATGGGATAATGCAATTTATAATATAAAAGTTGTTTTTGACGTCGGAAAAATGTACTGCTTGTACGTTGTTCTGAGCTCCCTTTGTCGGATTGGGGCCACGAAACTGGCGGTAGGTATGTATTTTCTAACAAATATTTTTTTTCTTTTATTGTTAGTTAGCAACTTGACCTCATTATGACTATTGAGATATTATGTACTAGTATATGACATATCATTAAAAGATAGAAGAAGTTAAGCCAAGGCATATAACTGATAGCAATGAGAAGCAAAAAAGAGATATACGGATACTACAGTAACAATTTTTTTTTACTTTTATTGTTAGTTAGAAACTTGACCTCAATATGACCATCGAGATATTATGTACTAGTATATGACATATCATTGAAAGATAGGAGAAGTTAGGCCAAAGCATATAGCTGATACAGAGAAAACGGAACGAAACGGAAAACGGAACTCTATGGGCAATAACCGTGCATTGAAATGATTATGATGTATTTGTGTGATAAGTAAAACACACACAGGATAAGTTTCCTGAAACAGAACTCTTGAATAGTTACTGGTAAGACTATGTTTTTGCCTAAATATACCGTCTATTTTGTTAAAAGTTGTCCTTGTTTAAAATGAAAAAAATTATAATTTTAACTGTTTTTACATTTTTTTTTATAACATAGGGCGGCAAACGAGCAAGCGGGTCACCTGATGGTAGGTAATCACCGCTGCCCATGAACATTTATGAATTATCACATAAAAAAAACATCCAGTCCCCTTTTTTTTTTGTTTAAGAAAAAACAAATGTAAAGTAACATTAAAAAAATTAAACGTAAGTATAAAATATTTCGTCTCTGACATTTAAATAGTTTCGTCAGTTTTAGTGGCCCCATATCTAAAATATAATGTACTGGCAACGACTCCATGTAATGCGTCCTTATTTTCTATATTTATCTTCTTTGCCTTTGTTGATTCTTTTATATTTATTTTATTTTCATTTTGTTTACCACGAGAACAAGTAATTCTCTGAGGGCGTAGGGTCGGATTTCTTGTTTGATTAGGTGTAATAAAAATGGGCACTTTTCATAGAAAACTTTTGTTTGATTATAAGAATCGTAAATTAGCTTTTGTTTTAAATTAAAATCTCCGAACATACAAAAAGCTTTAAAGATAATTTTAATTAATATTCCTTAATGATTTCCCTAATATTTTTCTATTTATCAAAAAACGAGTAACATTTTAGTTATTAAGCAAATCTTCTATATAAAATTGTACGCTTAACTAGCGTATATCTTCTACATAAAATTGTAACTTATTGGTATATCAACGAAACATAGAATCTTGAAATTTGGCAGAGGGGTTCTTTTTATAGTGTAAGTGAGCACTAAGATAGGAATTTTGGAAATTCCACCCCAACCCATACGTGAAAATGAAATTCACGCGACAGAGCCGAGAGAAAAAGCAATGAATGAAAATCAAAGTTAACTTTTAACTTTTATATATTTAAAATCAGTACAAGTTTGTTTTAATCTCAAAACATTCTCTTCGTGAAAGTTTGGTCGGTTTTTGGAGCATAAATCTAATAACAAACAACGATATGCCGCGGGCGATGACGAAGCAGACTAAATTCTAAATTTCTCTCCAGATGACACTAACAAAAGTTAGTCCCCTGCGACCTTTGTGGAAACATACGGGAATAAACTAAGTAACTTTATCCTATCCTAACTATTATAAATGCGTAAGTGTGTTTGTTTGTTACCTCGTGCGTGAGTGAGAAAAGCGCGAATGCTTTATCTAGGTAGTGAATCAATCTTCCTGAAATTTCGCATACACATAGAAGTACTGAGAAAGACCCTTCATCCCAAGAAAAAACACTGTTCCCGGGGAGTTCACACGGACGAAACTGCGGGCAAAGCTAGTTTTAAATAAGGTTTTGCCCGCGGCTTGACTTTCGTAAATTATATACCAAAAATTTGTTTATCTTCCACCTTAGGTGGAAGGTAAACAAATTTTAATAAACTTTTTAATTTGATTAAAACTAACGTGAGAAATATTCATAATGATTTTGATTTGAGTCGGCAAATCCGGCTAACAAGACGCGTGAGTATCCGTATCAAAATCATTAAGACTTTTTATTTTATTTTTTCGGAAAACAGTCTTATATATCTAACCTTTGGATAAAACTTTATTTTATAATATGTTTACTATTGGTAATTAAAAAAATTAAGATTTATGATAGCAATTGATGACGATAATACATATTTGAACAAAATTCAATGAAACACTGTTTCGTCAAACACTTTTCATTAAAGTCGAAGTAATGTACACTTTATAATTTTACTTATTATAGTCTTTTTTTTGTGTCTCTGTTCCTCAGTTCCACCCAGTTTATACAGCCGCAATTATATAACAAAATAATAATCAAAGTTGTGCCATATAAATTAACAGCCCGTGTGTATTAGCCAGTCAAAGTTTCTCGTACTGTCGCCTATACAGCCGCAAACAGATGCAAGTTTAATGTCTTCGGAGAATAACTTCTGCACATTCTGTTACACATTGTACAGATTATATTGATGGCTTATTTCATTGTATACTTTGAAAATAAGAAAAAAACAAGAAACCGGGATAAATCGCACGTTTAGTGAGTCAAAAATCTGATCAGAATAGCCCATCTTTTATGAAAGCCTTGAGTATTCTCAGTAGTTTTAACTTAGTATAAAATAGAACGTCGATACGGTAAATCGTACGTTTTTTTTGTAGCTATAATATGTCCCACTGCTGGGCAAAAGACTCCCCACTCTTTTTTCATGTGTCCCTAATTCCAATCGTACGTTTAGTGATTCAAAAATCTGATCAGAATTAGCCCACCTTATATGAAAGCCTTGCATATTCTAAGTAGTTTCAACTTAGTATAAAAAAGAACTTTGAACGTCCGCCCTGATATTTTATTGCATTTATAAATTGGACTTAGACATAAAGTACTTAGAAAATATTAAGTCAATGACCCATAATGACATATCACAAAAAATATTTGAGATTTTTATATAAAACATTTGCGATTCTATCAAGTCAAATACTAATAATCTCACAAATTTTATTTACGCAAATATCGAAAGTCACCCCTAAATTAAATTACGAGGCGTGCAATAAACAGAGTCCGAACAAGACCGCGGGTGGTAGCTAGTATATTGTATTTTATTAAATTTCTTAGCTACGTGACCGCCCCCGGCTGCGGCTTTCAACCCAGTTTCAACCCCATTAACCTTGTCGCGATGATTTAGGTCCATGTTTTAGATCACAGAACAAAAAAGTTATTGCATAAGAGTATAAGCAATAGTCTTAAAATTTCTATTTGAACCAGTCCTCACTTTTTTTGCCCAGTCTGGTGCCTCAAATATCGCTGAAGAGACACTGTGGAGGCTGATCTGCGTTTGCTGGGAGGGAGCAACTGGCGAGCCATCACGCAGAATAAAAGACTATAGCGCTCTTTCGTTTCGGAGGCTAAGATCCACTTTGGAGTCACTATGAGCTAGAGGAGTGTAAGTGTACCTATTTTAAAAGCGGATACGAGGTTAGTTATGTTTAATTATTTTTTTAAATCAATGTAATCTGATCGATGACGAGGCTAAGGGCTATGAAAGTAGCACACAGGTAGTAGTAGTTTTGTAAAGTAAGTTTGGTAAATAAGTATATTTATTAGAAAAGAGCACTGACTTGCATAGAAGAATAGGATATATAGTTTTGCATACATCTTAACATTCTTTTTGTCAGCCCGCATTTACGCTCATTTATTTATGTATTTACATTTGTTACTACGTTGTATGTTCTTTTCTGTAAATGCTGCAGTAAAGTGTTGATCTATCTATCTATCTAACAGAAATAGAGTCTTAATTTTTGAAAAAGTTTTTGAAAGAAGGCTTTGAACTTCTTTACACCTACGTCTCTCTCTCTCTTTCTCCCACCAAGCGAGAGAAAGAGAGAGAGAGACGACGAGTACCTGATATTTTTAACAAATAAATTGAAAGTGACCATGGAGTATAATCAGAAGCTTAACGACAACTGACGACGAGGGTTTACAAAATTGTAAATTTATATTTAATGGATATGACTATCTGAAATAAAGAATTTTATTATTATTAACTTAAAAATTGCCTCTGGTTTAGTCAGAAAACATGTCTCCTATGTTCTGTGATCATCGCACCGATTCCTCCTTGTATTTATTCCGCGCACCTTTTTATTTGAAACAGATTTTTCGTTGGATTTAATAAACTGACACCTGGTAATGAAGGGTATTATTGCGGAATATTTTAAATTCAGTTCGTTTTGTGGAAATCTTCCGGGAGTTGAGAGATAAGGAGTGCTGAATGTTTCTTTTTGTCAGCATTTTTCGGTTCCCTCGAATTTAACACTCGTTTATTTTTAACGACTGAAAGTGATGAGAAGGGATGATATTTAAGGAGAATGTAAAATTTTTCTTGAAATTGTGTACAATGTTTGCATTGAAAACATTCTGATAATATATTTTCAATTCAGAATTGAAATAAACATTATTATACTTTGAAGAATGGAGGAAATTAAAGTTTAACTAAATTAAAAAGTCCTCCTGTCCTCTTGATTCTGGATTAAATTTAAAAGTCAAAGATTAATTTACAGGTTGCTCGCGACGACCTTCTAAATCCTAACTAATATTATAAAATGCGAAAGTTTTTTTGTTAGTTTGTTACTTCTTGACGCATTTTTATTTTTAAACTAAAAAAATGGATATAAACTTGTACGGCTGCACTTTGCAACTTTTATTTTCGCAATTTCCTCCTAACCCCCCTTTCAATAAGCCGCAAATGCACCGCATTAGTACAAATAGGGTTGTCCCCATCATTTCCTCCCGAATCCATGCAAACACGCCCTTGGCAGTTACAGGAACAGATAACCGGCATTCATAAGTTCCACACCCTGGGCGGAAGCGCACGAGTAAAGATACTCCCGTATGTATGAAGACTAACCTTCACTAAACTGGCTGATTTTTTTTCTGTGACTGAACACTTTGAAACAGCGTTTGTACGAATATAGACTGACACGCAATATAGTTGCTGATGTTGACACACAAAATAAAAATGACCTTTTGACGAGATTGAAACTGTCAAGCGCGGTGCAGTCGATAAATTACTCGTGAATGGTTATATTGAACAATTTATTGTACAAATGACTTATATACCTAGGTACTTCTGTTTATAAATGATTTTTGCCTGTTTATGAAATATTGTTTACCGAGTGATTGCATTATAAAAGTAGCTTATGTGCGATTCCAGAATTTACTCTACATTCTCGTCATCTTCATTCTTCGTGTAGTCTACAAAAATTTACGGACGTCGCCTTTAGGTTTATTGATTTTTTTTAAATTAGAATATTAACAATACTGTAAGGATGTTTTGAAATAAATAAAATAAAACAAATAAAGTCATTCCATTTATCAAATTTCATCAAAATCCGCTCAGCAGCTTAACAATAATCATCAGACATGTCTCTTGCTTGTGTCGCGTGTACGGTTTAACATAGCGCATATAAGAAGCGTTGCCTCTGTTCAGTATCTTTACTCCTGCGACGGAAGTACGCACCACCGACAAGGGACAATATTGAAGATAAGGCCAGATCGGCGAATCATTACACATGAAGCGGTATACGTATTTATAAAAGTACCGACAGCATAAAAGGCCGAGATAACATTCTATCAATATATAACTAGTATAGTATCTAAGGCAAAAGTTACTTACTTCCTATTTTTAATAGGCGAAAATTCATAGTCACTAATCAGCTAAGGGAAAGGCAAAAAAGTTATGAATAAAAAAATTATGTTAGATTTATTTTTTTACAAACAAAGATTTTCGTATAAATAAAAGATGTTACTTGTATTAAAAACATAATAAGTAACATTTTCCTGGAAAAATTATTATTGATTACAATTAAAATCGAATATATTTTCAATAGGTAGGTACCAACTTTTATCGCGTTCCTTTATCGTACAGTTTTAAGATAAATATAACCAGAATTGAAACTTTTTTTCTGTCTGTACGTTTCATCATTCTCGGGCATACGACATTCGATATTGTCTTTGATGTGAATGTCAATGTATATGTATGTATAGGTACAGATAAGCTGTTAACAGAAATCTTCATAAACATAGACTTAGGAATAAATATAAGCCAAATAAAAGTTGCATAGGCACGTTCTTTTTATTTCGTCGCCCTTGACTTTAGCCACATATTGTCTTATAATATAAGGATAATAAGCGAAGTATGTATTAAACATTGCACACGATGCGTTTCATATGACGTTTTTCAACACACTTGTACCTGCTCAAAGTGATAAATTAAGCGAAAAATCAACATTTTTACCGCTGATCTATTAGGTACATTCCCAGTCTTTCGATCCTAAAAAATCATGTCCAATTCAAAGTCGCTGTGACATCGTAGTGACTAGCAATGTGTGAGAGGTGAGATACTATAGGTATACTACAATACTTGTGAATATTGTCGCACCGCACACACACTGCAAGTCGCCACGATGTACTGAATGTACAGTCAAGAGTCAAAAGTGGAGTCATACCTTAAATATCATATTGCCTTGCAGGCGCGCAGTCCTTCATTGTGTTCATACGAGAATAAGGTCACAGGTCATACAAGCACATTATTATAATAAAGCGCACACCTCCCTCCCAGTACCAATACTCTCCATTAAGCAGCGTCGATTCCAGTAATCGTCTCTTTATTTCCCACAGCTAATGGGCCCATGCGGACGAAAAATGGCGTCCCCTTAAATGGAGCGCTTCTGAATAGCTATTAAAACCGTTGAATGGTCATAATGATAGGTTTCTTGGTAGCTAATGCTCGGATCTTTTGGATTAATATTAATTTTTATTTGAAGATTTGTATGATATATCAATTTGATTGATTGATGATATAAAATTTTGATGATGATACTTCGAAGTTTGATTGAGAGATAGAAAAACAGTTTATTGGTCCGGTAGTAAGTTAATAAAAAACCCCGTTCATATCTTTAAATCCAAGACTTTCAAAATAAGTTTTAAGCGTGAAAGTTCATTTACAAAAACATACATTGTAAAATACAAATCGTCAAATCTAAAAAGTAAAGTAAATCATAAATAATATAGAAGTTCCAGTACGTCGCAAGAAAGGTTTCGAAGAAGGCTGCCAGCATTACCCCTCTGCACCGCTAAAGCAATTCGCTGTGCAAAGTAGCTACTCGCCCTAGGATCGCCAGTTACGTCGCGGAGGCGTGCTGAAACCTCAGATATTAAAGATTTTCTCTGGGCCCTATGGACCCATGGTCTCTACCGCAAAAAGCACAAAAATGTTGTTTGTCTCAAAGTCCACCTACTTTCTACGCTTTATGGCTTCTGCCCGCGTGAAAGTAAAACCAATAGCATAAAATGTACTCTTTGAAACATGCACACGTGCATTCGCCATTAAAATGCTTGTAGCCTATTCACCCCAAAGCCAAGTGTAATTAGCCCGCGATGAATGCAAGAATGGTGTGAATCATTTATCAGGCTACAGGTCGAATCGGCCCCGTATCAATCTGCCCGCTGACCGGGTTAACCCGATTCTACGTTAATGATTGCGATTCTAGGCTGAGTGCTGGAATGAAAACAAATTAGTCATTTGGTTTATTTTGATATATTATGTTATTATTTTTCTACAATCGTAGGCGTAGCCTGATGGTTAGCAAATACCGCAGTCTATGGATGCTAGCGACCCGTAAATAAATAAATAAAATTAATTAAAATGAATAGTTATCGTGATTTTTACAAATACTCAAAAGGACACAATTTATAGCCTGAATGAAAATAGTGATAAGGGTGTGAGCGAAATAAAAGAGACCTGGAAAGACCTAAGCAAGTATTTTTTTATAATAAGAACAAATGCACGAGCGAGCACAAAAACCAAACATGTTTTTTTAACAATTTTTTTTTCTTGCCCATTGATATTGTATCCCACTGTTGGGCAAAGGCCTCCCCCTTACATTACCACCTGGATCTATTTAAGGCTATATCTGTCAGGTCCGCAACACCCAAAAAATTAAATTTCAAGTTTAATATATCAATCAAAATTTATGAAAATTTCCGGCAGTTGAAAAGTACATGCAAATCATTGAAACATTCACGCTGTAGATAGTAGGTAGCAAAAAATATGCCCCGCCAAGGGTATAATTTGCGGTAAGTTGGTCCATTAACTTTTATCTGCACGGATGCGGGATGAAATGTTGATATACATTCCGGACGATGACCCGCCGACGTTGTTTGATAAAAACTTTTCGTTTAATTCAGATTAAAAATGCATTTCTGAATTTTTATGAGTAAATGTTTTTAAATTTTTACATCTAGTGTATCTAGACCTTCTAAATCTATAGCCTGGTGTTGAGAATTTTTAATAAACAAAATTTAATTGTACATTAAATTAATATAATTAATGTAATCATGCAGACATTAATATATAATTACTGCTAAGAAAACTATAAAACTGTATGTCTTTTTAAACGTATTATCATTTTCGGTAATTTTATGACGTCAACTAACTAAAAAACAAGAATGTGACAATTTATAAGTGATTTTTTTTAAGCCTATATAAATAAATACAATTGACTTTGATTTTGATATATGAAGAATATTGGCATAGATTTCCAATCACTATAATTTTTTTAGTCAATATATTCTTAAATGATAGGGTTGCTTTCTAATAACTACATAAGTACCTACTTATATTACGCATAAGTCACGCCTCAATCTTCTCTCTTCTTCTTCTTCTTCTTCTCTCAGCCGAAAGACGTCCACTGCTGGACAAAGACCGGTCCGGTCGTTGTGGAAATCCTTGGGGAGGCCTTTGTCCAGCACGCCTCAATCACAGGGCGGAAAATAATTAAATTTTGTGTGCGGGTAGAGTAAAATCTGGCACAGAGGCACAGAATTAATAGCATAAGTACTACATACAGAAAGAAAGCTCCTGCCACTCCCGCAATATGGCGTACCTCCTGCGTATCACGCACTTCTTCCCCGCTCTTTTGCGGATTGGGACGCTATGGCGGCCTCCGACCCTTCTGACCCACAGGTATTGACCTAGTCTCTAAAAAAGTACCCGTTTGACCCGCTTCTTTTTTCATGTCCTTTTTGACCCGTTTTTCTAACAGGTACAGTCACTGCTATAACTGGCGACGTAGTCTACCTAGAGCTCTAATCCGAATAGCACAAACGCGAACAGCACAAGGCTATGAAAACGCACACATTGACGTGTTCACGGATGTACAGTTTCATTTGTAGTAGTAGTAGGTATATAATTATGACACCCCGTTTCTATGAAGTTTCCACCCTGAGACATAGGCTATATAGAAGTATATTTTATATCCCAATACCTCAGGCGTAGCCCGGAATAATATATTTTAAATCCAGACATATTCAACAACATTATTTCCATTGTCTCAAATAACTGGATTGTCTTCGAATATTTCGCTTACAGTTTTTGTCATCCTCATTACCGCCGTAAGTTTTCGCATTGTCTGCTATGCAGAACACAGTGGGGAAGAATGGGAAGATTCCAGACTTTATTTCCTTGCTAAATCTTTTCATAGTGCATCGTCTGAAATTGAAAAGAATAAAATTTTATGTAAAACTAACTGTGTCCCAGACTTCCACTTTTCATGAGAATTTTGGGAAAAAAGTAGTGTACCTATGTGCTATTCCAGCGTTTATTTTGCAGTATACAAAATTTCAACAAAATCCGTAAAGTTGATTTTATTTCGTTATTACTAACTTATGCAATTGTGTAATTGTAATAATTACATATCTACAAAAAAAAAAAATTGCGTTAAAAAATAAAATTTATCAAGAATTAAATGATTTATCAACAGAAGTGCTAATTAAAATTATTGAAATCCATTGGTATTTATGAAATATTGAAAAGGCTGTTTGGGTTTTGATAGGAAATTAATTCATTCCAACTCATAAAATCTTTTAATCAACGCATATGATGTGCTGCATGGCATTTATATTTAAAAAAGTGGTAATATATATTTTTTAAATATCTTATTTTTCAATTTGCCAAATATAATGCAAAATTTTCAATTGTCAAAAAATGCCCAGATTTACGGATTTCAAGTTCCTAAATCAGTCAAATGTCTTTCAATAGTCGTATTCCTCATGATTGAGGTTCTTTACATGGAATAAAACACAAGAAAAGACTTCCTGGGCAATGTAATGGAATAACTTGATGCCATTGCTTTTCCCATTACACACATGCTGCAAATAAATCATCAAATAGAACGAACAAGAGGTTTCCTTACGACAACTTTTTCCTTGACTGTAAGCCGTGGTCTATGAAAGCTACCAGAGTCAGATTGATATACATGGACGTATAAAAAAAGATGATATACAAACTCATTAGTAGGGTTCAAAACTAGGATCTTTTGATCACAGGCTGACTTTTTAAAATCAGTCGACCACATCAGTCAAATAGTATGTAATAAAAAAAAAAAAAAATATTGATGGCTTCCTACACTTTAATTGATTTTCAACTTCATCAAATATGGGTTAAATCAAATACCTTACTCGTATAGTGGGTATTGGTGTTAGGTGACGCATGCCTAATGCGTTTCAATAGAAATTGGATATGGTGAAGATTTTCGATGTGCAGGATTGAAATGCGATAGCTCAGTTGGAAGAGCAAGGTCGTATAAAGACCTGGTCGCGGGTTCAAGTCCTGCTCGCATGGAATTTTTTCACCATATCTTATTTCTATATGAGAGTACCTTAGTATGTAATAAACTCGATGATGGACAGAATTGCCAGTAATAGAGAGCCTGCTGGCACCTATTCGGAACTAATATTACAAATGCGAAAGAAGTTTGTTTGTTACCTCTTCACGCTTTATCTATATATTGAAACAATCTTCCTCAAATCTCGAATACACATACTTAGAATTTCTGAAAAGGACATAGAGTACCCTTCATCCTGGGAAAAAGCACTGTTCCCGTGGGAAATATGCGCAGGCGAAGCCGCGGGCAAAAGCTAGTACAATATACACGGGTCTATAGATAATGATGACATTAAACTGCTTAGCTTACGGCCGAATACTCAAACGCATCTCAAGTATTTGACTGCTTCTCTAATGTTTGAGAGGTCTTACAAACAGAAATTGGTATACTTACTTACTCTCAATGTCAACCGATTAGGCGGTATATGTTACAATTAAGTCCTTGACCTCACTTCTAAGCAAACACAGTTCTACTTCTCACCAAATTCTCAAAGTTACAAGATCACGTTGTACTTTAGATCAAAGAATGAAAAGATATGTAATGAATATGTTTTTTTCGATGAGACGTTATTGTGAATAAACAATAGAGTCGCAGATGGATATCTATTACAAGTAATGCTGCCCTGCCTGCCGACTTTTTGTATTTTGTCAATAAAATGCTTTTTAATACTAAACTGAAACATCATGATTTAAAACACCTAATGATTTAAACACCTTATGATCGATGGATGTGAGACCTGGACCCTTACTGCAAAATCTATGCACAGCTTAAAAGTGGCACAAAGGACTATGGAAAGAGCCATGCTCGGTATTTCCCTCAGAGACAGAGTGCGAAACACCGAAATCAGAAGACGAACAAAAGTTACTGATATAGCAAGAAGGGTAGCTACTCGGAAGTGGAAATGGGCAGGTTACATAAGCCGAAGGGAGGACGGAAGATGGGGCTGAAAAATGACTAGACTGTGTGTGTGGCTGCGGATGGGGCGTAGAAAACAGGGCAAACCAGCTGCCCGATGAAGCGATGAAATCGCCAAAATTGGAGGCCTATTTATGGAGAAGGATTGCGAAAGATCGCAAAGCTTGGCATGCATTGGAGGAGGCTTATGTCCTGTATTGGACGAAATGAGCTGCAGAAGAAGAAGAGAAAAATAATGATTTAAAATATTTTTTCTTCCAAAATGTCCACCGGGGATGATTGTTGTGGTATTCTAATAAAACCAAATTAAATTCTCTGATAATTGTAAAAAGTTGTTTAACTTGTGATTCATTTCAATTTAACTGTACCATTGCCGAGAATTAAGTTCCCCGTGGGTATCCCTTCTGAAATTTCACAATCTCATCTCATCTACCTCTTTCTGATATCTCAGATCTATACATAACTACAGGTCGAACAGACCCTATACAAACGTGAGCCCCAATGCCTAGGGAGACACGTGACTCCGAATCAATTTGGCCCAAACGTGATTCCTTATTGGGTATCTATTACATTTTGTGAAACGCGTAATATTTGTACAATACTAAATTGTTTTTTTTTTATAAACTTAGATGGACAGAATCCAGAATTTGAAATAAGATAACTGGGAGTAATGATAAGAATCAAGACAGTTGATGATGTTTAATAAAAAACAACTGTATATTGTAAATTTAGCGTATAAAATAAAATAGCAGAATGTGACATAGCGAAACTTACATGTAACTCTTGGAAAGCTTACATAATATATACACTATTATAGTAAGCTTTACAATTAATTGTAAATCATAATAGTAAACCATTTTTGGGTACATACAAAAAAAAGTGAAAGTTAAACTAAACTGGGTTTAACTGGGTTAAATACAAAAGCTGAGTTAAAATCGGGTAGGCGCAATAATACCCCATCCATCACACCTAACAATTGACTTACGACAAAATGCGCTCACGTAAAAGTGAAAATCATTTTCCTTAAGTAACTTGTTAGGGATGATAAGGGGCGAAAAATGGATTTTTGTAACTAGGCTCCAAATACCACCGGTCTTATGGAAAATTTTGAGAGTAGAATTTTTTGTTTGTTCACTTATTATTATGAATTTTTTTCGTTTTTATTATTATTTTTGTCCATAACTGTCGTTCTTGTAAAAATTCTAAGAATATGTTTTAACTTTCATAATTTTCCCAGCTCACGCAGACAACTGCAGGTCAACTGGCAAGCCACCTCGCAGAATAGGAGTCTATGGCGCTCTCTCGTATCGGAGGCCAAGATCCAATTTGGGGTCACTGAGCCAGCGGAGTAAGTAAGTTTCATAATTTTATCCAATTTGAGGTAGTATCCACTACCTCAAATTTAAAATCATCTAAATCCAAAATCCACATAGCTGTTAATTAATACTACAGTGCAGATGCATAAACATACTCGTTTATAAAAGTTATGCGTACACATAAATGCGAAAAACCTACATAGGTACACACATAAATATAAAAATGTCAGTGTCAAATATTTCGTTATAGAATATTTTTTGATAAACATCAGCGTTTCAAAGCGGATTTTTATACAAATATGTGCATTGTTCAAATAAATATAGCTTCGAAAAACAAACTTCATTTTTGTCAATAGATACGTTAAAATCTGAGCGTAGTTGTAGATTTTGCTCGATTTTGTTTTTTTTTTTGCTATTTTTTATCAAATTAAAAATTTTAGTGTAAAAATTTAATTCGCGTCGATAAAATTCACCGAATTTTGCATGTTACAATAATTTCCGGGTAATTAACAAGCAAAAAAATTCTACCATCATATTGGTAGTGTGACGGCACGTACGCTGCAATGACTTGCACTCACTAATATAATGTGCGTAGAACAAAAGTTAGATTGTTTCATAAGCATAAATACAGTTTCAAAATATTGTTTGCATAAAAAACTAATTGGTCAAAACGAAGTTCTCGCTGTATCAATTAGTCGGAAAGCAAAACAGTCACTTTTCGAGAGTTAAACAAACAAGTTTAATAGCTATTTGGAATCGACAGGGACAGGACAATATTTTTACATCAGTTGAGAACAATTTAAACAACAGTTAACAAAATTGGCAATATACAGTTATTTAATATGTCGAAAAATGCATTGTTTACTTTATTATTTCATCTAGTATACCCACAGCTTTTGCTTGCGACTTCGTCCGCGAGGAATTTACAATTGTTAATACGAGTATCTCAAGTTCTAAACGGCATATCAAGAAGAAACCTGCGCCAGATTTTAAGTTAGATGTTCAGCAATATAACAGTAAAAACCGTATCTTACACATATTTAATTTAAACTATAAACAAAATTAAAAAAAATAACCATGTCAAAGTAACCAAAAACTACCAATTGCCATATGCAATTAATGAATAAGAAAAGATAACAACCTGTAAAAATAAATTACTTTTAATTTTTTGTTGCCCGCCCATGGTCCGATCATGTAGTTATACGATCCTTATCGACCAGTATAACTACATGATCCAAGGGGATCGCATTTTTTTATCTTGAGTAATTTAATCATAAAGTTTCCTTTATTGAAGCTATATCTATAAATAACTTCATCGCCTTACCTAATGAAGCCTTAACATTAACAAGCGGTCTGCAAAATACCAAAACACTATTTGCCTTGGGAATGTTGGCAAAATGACGTATTTAGCAGGCACGCTGGCAATCAAAAAACAATCATCGTTCGCGTGCCGTGCCCCTCGTGCGGTTGTTGCATTCTGCAGTTTTGACAAGGCTGTTAACCTCTGCTTAGTAGTTTCGGATGTTTGGCAATTTTCGTGGTATCTCTGTCGTGGAGTTGAAGACGATACCTTCTATAAATGTTATTAATAGTTTAATTACACAAAGACACTTCTTGCCACGTACGAACAAACAGTGGAATTAATTCCTGCGGCGTTGTTGCTTCTGAAAAAATACATACATAGAATCACGTCTTTATCCCTTACGGGGTAGACAGGGCCAGGAGTCGTGAGACTCGAAGGCCACACTTAGCTGAATAATGGGCTCTCTTATGGAATGAAGATTCAGGTATAGTAAAAAAAATACCTTCAAAAAACGAGTCTACGTCTTGTTGAAAATCCGGCAACACTGCAGTTGTCTAAAGTAAGCGGTGATCACTTACCATCAAGTGTCGCCCTGTGCTATAAAAATATGTACATGGGAGATATGGTAGAAAATATGCATTTGCAATTGAAATTTCTGAATCTTTGCTAAAAATTCTTTAGACTCCTGAGTATCTACTTTATTTTTTGGGTATTAAATATTACTAAGGTTAAACGCTCGGTTATGTAATGTTTGTTCCTATAATATTATTTAAGTCTGTATTTTAAAGTATTTCTGGAAGCAACTGATAAATAATGCTTAAAAAAGATATGTAGACATTGAAAGTGGTTCTCGCTCTATTTATCTTTTATCTCTAAGTTTGGCATTAAACAAACTAATCAATTAACACTGAACGACAACTTCGAGTTAAGGATGTCTAAACTTGTCTAGACATCTTCATTTGTTAGTTAGTTTCTTTGTTTTTCAGCTAACTTTAGCTTGATGCACATGAATCAAAATTAGTTCCCGTGGAACGTAAACATTTAAACGTAGTTTAAATATGATTTTTACGCTGGTTTTGATTGTGATGAATAAAATATTATAAATATACTCATATATTAATGAATAAATATACAGGAATAAATAATACACAATTACGAAGTTTATCCTAACTAATATTATAAATGTGAATGTGAGTTTGTTTGTTTATTTGTTACCTCTTCATGTTTTATCTATTGAACCAATCTGCCTGAAATTTTGCATACACATAGTTAGAAGTACGGAGAAGGACATAGTTCGGACATAGGAAGGACAGTGATCCTGTGGGAAATCCACGCGGGTGAAGCCACGGGCAAAAGATAGTAATTTATAATTCAATGAAAACATTAAGTACAAGATGACAATCCAGTATCATTGCAACCACGGTGATGAAATATTAAAAAAAATGTGCCAAGTCCCATTTAGATACCCATATAATCAATATATATAACAAAACTGTAACGGTTTGTGTCTGTACATAGAAGATTTTTAAGAAAAAGAACTATGATGGGTCTTCATAGGGCCATTAGAAGGTAAAACAATTTTTTTTAGAATGTTTGTCTATCTGTCTCTCTGTCTTTCTGTCTGTCTGTTTATACGCGCATCACGAAAAAACTACTGGACCAAATTTGATGCGGTTTTCACTGTTATATTATATAAGGTCTAACTTAAAATTGGCGTAAGTGTCATTTTGATACGCCGTTTAGAACCTGAGATATGCGCGGACGAAGTCGTGGGCACAGCACAAATAATATTATTGCACACTGTAAACACGGCATAAGATGGCAGCACACTGTTTAATTATATCTCTCTCCGACTATTAAGACAAAATTCCTTTGTTTCAACTCTATTTCACGCCTCTTCTATCCCAGAATGAGTCTTAATTACTGTACTACTTCGAGCTTAATTTGTTAATGCTTTAGTTACTTTGGATCGAGTTCAAGCTGCTTGCATTTTCTATTCACTTTGAAACTTTGACATTGACTACAGTCTATTTTATGCTAACTAGTTGTTACCCCGCGACTCCGCCCGCTGCAAAAATTATATCTTAAGTGTTTTTATACAAACTTTGGCCACCCATTTCAGCCTCTTTGGGGTTGTTTTTGAAAAAAAATAAGCCAATATTTGACCTCGATTTATCTATATAAAATTTCATCAAAATCGGTCGCGTGGTTAAGCCGCGAAAACGTAAGACAGACGGACAGACCGACTTTCGCATTTATAATATTAGTATGAATTTATGCTGCTATAAGACGTACTTAGCTCTATAGTATTTAAATAACACACTTTATAAGAAAGAAAAGACTTTAAATGTTATAAATGCTAGCTGAGAAATAAATTCTGAGAACTGATATAAAAATGGCTTAACTATGAGTTAACTTCACAGAAACTGACTTTTAAACGTTTTATCGCTAACAATTTATCAAAAGTACTGACTCGATGCTCGAGCATTCGATTCCACGATTTAAATCGAAAGCACTCTAAATTCGAACATATCAATATACTATTTCCAAAGAAATTCATCCGTTAAAATATAGTATGTTACAAAACCTTTACTAAAGCTGTCTAGAGTAAATATCCAGAAAGGCGGCGTTCGCTTAAATCTTTAAACGAAATATGAGCTGGAATTTTTCGTCGTCTCCTGACATCCAATGGTACGGAACCTTTTGTTCTTAACCAATTCATTGTGGTTACTTGATCACAAACATAACATGTTTTATTATATTATTATTATTTTTTTACTTATATTTTATTTTATTTTTGACTGTACACAATCTAGTGTATGTATAAAGTTAATGAATAGCCCCTCTGGCATGCTAGGCGACCAAGACTGTTTCATGAGTTTCTTTCGGCATTTCTTCTCAGCAGTGGTCGTTCTGAAATGCTAGTAGTTTGTAGCTTTGAGACATAAAATATTATGATTAAATAATTAGTTATCGACGTGAAAAAGAGCCTTCTTTGAAGGCCAAGTTTCAATAAAAAATTTTGACTTTGACTTTGACTTTGACTTTGAACCGTTTGACGTTTCTCCTATATTGCAAGAGTCTAGAGTAATATTTTAAACATTTTTGCCTGTAACGGAGGCATATTAAAAGTTGACGTCATATTAAAGATTTAATGCTCCTTTTAGTTACCTTTAGGCTATTGTACCTATATTATAATAGCGATGAAAATAAAATAGGAATGTCTCAAATAGAATCTTAGAAGAATTTCCAACCTTTTAAATTCATAATGAGGAATCCCATTATTTTCATTATAATAATTAAATCTGTTGTCGTATCTAAACTTTATAGGTGAGGTACTTTGCCTATTTGAATAAAATTAAAAAAATGCAACATTTCAAATATGCAGTCGGAAAACAAACACGTTTTTCACAAAAGAAGTTTTGTTACAAATTTAACAAAACAAATTCGCGTTTCGAAACATTTTTATAAACAAAGTTGACTTTTCATTTCCCCTTGTTATTTTATTGATTGTCCCAACTGAACAATTACTAATAAAAATAGACTTCTTTATTTATGTACCTATCTTATGATTTTGTGTTTTAGAATAACCAACTAAAAGTAAAAAAAAACACGCAAAGCATCTCACATTATAGCTCTAACTAAAAGACCAATTAGTTCGAAAATATGCGAAAATTCGCAACATTTACGGTCATATCTCCTGACGCGTATGATCTTATAAAGGTTCCGTTTTTGCCTTTTGAGGTACGGAACCCTAAAAAATAATATTAATACATTGGTACGTACCTATTTACGTGTAGGTATGTAGTGTCCTATCAAGAAATAAACTCAAAGCTAAATAGAGAAGCATTGTTAGTTAAATAATCCAACTTCTCAAATTATGGAAGTCTAAAAACTAACTTCGAACTCAAGAATCTTCATTTCATCTAAGCGTGGCCTGTCTCACGACTCTTGGCTCTGTCTACCCCGTAAGGAACAAAGAGGTGATCCTGTATATGAAGAAATAAAGCCTAAAATCATAACTCCCAAATTTTGTGTCTTGCAACACTGCGTCAGCAAACAAAACAGATATAATAGACTCATAATACCCTCTAGCGGAGTAAACAAACAATAAACCGCTATTTCCACACCGTCTACTGCAATAGGAGCGCAAATCTGTTTTCTCCCAATGATTTGTCTCCAGAACGTACCGAATCTCAGCTGGTACGACGCCAAATGTGCAGCCGAAACAACAATATAAATTCACTTTAAAAATCTTTACGACTATTGTTCTAAGGTCGAGATTTAAAATATTGATGTTTGCTTTTAAATTTGTAAGTGTACAGCTTAAATTCTGCCAGACTTCTAGCCTATCAGACAGTGGAGGACCCTCATGATCCGTCTATGAAAATAATATTTTGTAACAGTACTTTAAACTGTTAAAGTATAAGAATACAACATTGTTTATGGGAAGATATATTAAAATTAACTTAAAAAGTAAAACGTTAGGTTACTTGAGCTTTTATAGAAAATTTAATGAACGATTCTTATATTTTTAAAGTATACTAAATAACTTATAACCGCATTTGTGCAGTTACCTTTTTCGTTCCAGTTATTGATACTTTATATAGGTATTCTATTATTGTACTGTACAACAAAAAAAACTGTCTTTTCTTCTTAATTATGACTTGTGTTTTTGTCTCTACATTACTAAAACAAGCTAATTCTAATCCTTACTAATATTATCAAAACGAAAGTGAGTTTGTTTGTTTATTTATTTGTTTGTTTGCTACCTTTTCACGCTTTATCTACTGAACCAATCTTACTGAAATTTCGCATATTTAGAAGTACTGAGAAGGACATAGGGTACCTTTCATCCCGGTAAAAAGCACTGTTCTCGTAGGATATTCACGCGGGCGAAGCCACGGGCAAAAGCTAGTTTATTATAATTTATTTATATTTATTTATTTTATTTCCACAGAAAACTTACAGCTTATAAATACTACAAAACATCCATACTAATATTATATGATGTGATGTGAGTTTGTGAGTTTGTGAGTTTGTGAATTTGTGAGTTTGTGAGGATGTTTGTTACTCAATCACGCAAAATCTACTGGACGGATTTCGATGAAATTTGGTACAGAGGTAGATAATGACCTGGAATAGCACATAGGCTACTTTTTATCCCGGGAAAAAGCACTGTTCCCGTGGGAAATTCACGCGGGCGAAGCCGCGGGCAAAAGCTAGTTAACAATATATAAGGAAAAAGCCATTTATTAAATACGATAATTTAATACATTTATTTATTAATTACGATATAGGTTACGGTTACCGCTTCCTATCAAATGACTTTACTTGAAAAAGCTAATCTTAGTCGAAGATGAAATATTTTCTCCATATTTTCTATATTTGATATCGTTCTACAAGAGATTTATTAATCAAGTGAATAGTAAGTAATGAATCAAGTAATCTACTCATAAGTAGACGAAGAAACAGGATCATGATAGTAAAAATAACATTGTTTTCTTGTTTTTGCTACAATTTATTGCAGTTCGTAGTTGGATACCGTCAAAGGATAATGTGAATATAATTTTGTTTACAAGATACCAGGAGATGGAATAAACATTGTTATGGATAAGAAAAGAAAAAAGTTGTTACATTAATATATTTTTTCTTAGTTTTTCTTATGTCTGATGATTTGGACGCGACGGATAGAGAGTGGAGGTCTCATGCACTGAATAGACAAGAATGGTGTATCAGAGGGGAGGCCTTTCCCCAGCAGTGGGACAGTACAGGCTAATAAAAAAAAATTCTTTTGACAACTTTTTTTGATTAATTACACACACACAAGTTTTTTTTTTATTTAAATCTGAGTGCGTTTGACCTCTATCTTGCCTGATGGGAAGCAAAGATGAGATCTAGGGTGGTACACGCAAACTCAAGATATGCCTATTCACTCTTGCCTTGAAAACCCCTAAATTATAGGTGACAGGAAACAGCGATGCTAGGAGAGAATTCGTACGTATCCTACATTTTCCCTATTTAACGAATTTTAACACTCGGACCAATCTTGTGCCACAAAAAATTGTAGTTCTTTTTGTCTGTTCTTTTCCAAAAAAAAAAAATGTTATTTAAAAAAAACAAAATTGGCCTAAAATAAAATAATTATTTAATTTATATAATATGTATTAGAAGAGATTTCCAGTGGGAAAACACTAGTGTTAGTTTTTTTTAGTCACCGAATTTTATCAGACAAATCTAAATCAACTATAAATTATAAACCCTCAATTCTACATTTCCCATTACGCTAGAGTAAAATCTAAAAAGTAAGATGTCTGAAAGCATTTGATTTCATGCCCCAAAATAATAAAACCTTTAATTTCGACTAAAAAAATTATGTCAGTAACAAACTGAAAGCCACTGAACAATCGCGTGACTACGAATACCATTGAACCTGTTTACTTAGTCGGCGCTTTATTTGTCTGTCTTTCAGCAGAATATCTCGTAAATTCATGAGGAATATTATTAGCATTACAAGGGTTCCATTATAATGACGGATCAATACAATTGATTGTAGAAAGGTCTTGGACTGACTGAATAGTAACTCAACGCAGAGACGAAACCGATGGATGAAAAAACTTGAAATTTTCCAAAACATTTATTTGTATAACTAGCCTGTGCCCGCGACTTTGTCTGTGCATATCTCAGGTTCTAAGCGGTCTATCAAAATGAAACTTACGCCAGATTTTAAGTTAGACCTTCTTTAATACAACAGTAAATACCACATCAAATTTGGTCCAGTAGTTTTTGCGTGATGCGCATACAAACATACAGACTGAAAGACAGACAGACAAAAATTATAATAAACATGGTTTTGGCTTCTTTTGGCCCTATGAGGACCCTTTTTTCTTAAATATCTTCTATGTATAGGCATAGACCAGTTACAATGTTATTATATGTATTGATGTAAGTGATCACTGAGAAAGGAATTTCCAAAAATTCCACCCCTAAGGAGGTTTTAAATAGGTGAAAAACCATATTCAGGCGTGTGAAACCTAACGCAAAAGTTACTACCTCTATAATCATTTTATTCCAATTTCTGCGATCTCTGCTACTTGGGGGAAGTAAAAACAGGCAGGAAATTATGGTTTTCGAAGTGCAATAATTATGTAGACCGCGAAGAAGATGGTGGGACGACTTCGACAAGATTTTTTCTGGTTTTCAACAAATTGCCGCTGATAGAGATAGAAGATCTATAGAAGAAACATGGGGGCCTTTGCCCAGCAGTGGGACACACAAACA
Source organism: Ephestia elutella (assembly GCA_018467065.1). Lineage (NCBI taxonomy): Eukaryota > Metazoa > Arthropoda > Insecta > Lepidoptera > Pyralidae > Ephestia > Ephestia elutella. The sequence continues at coordinate 18,783,256 of CM031576.1, read as the reverse complement.
GGCTAAAAATGTACATTGTAATATAATAAAATCTATACATATAATAAAACAGTAAGAATATTTTGTCTGTACATTTAGTATTTTTGACTGAAATGGATAGAGGGACAGTTAAAAAGAATAATATAAAGCAAAAATTTTTTTTGGAATTTCTTGTCTGTCTGTCTGTCGGTCTGTCTGTATGTATGTACGCGTTTTACGCAAAAACTACTGGACGGATTTGAATGAAACTTTTTTTGTTGTATAGCTATTAAGCCTGGGCAGCTATAATTGATGATTAAACGAACTTACCTGAAGTGAAGTTCTATCACAATTATACGAGTACGTTTCATTCGAAGATATAATTTTAAACACGGGTAGTACTCTTATTGTGTAGGACGATCACACTTTTCATAGGATGTAGGGGGTAGTTAGAAAACAAACGACCTATCATCCGATATAACCCAGATTGTGAGTCATCAACGCTCATTCTTTGGAGATACCTAGGGCACCTAGCTACAAAATTTTCCAAAGGGATCCGGGAAGGGAGGAATTTATTATATCTTCGAATGAAACGTACTCGTATAATTGTGATAGAACTTCACTTCAGGTAAGTTCGTTTAATCATCAATTATACTTCGTACGTTTCATTCTTCGATATAATTTTAAACACGGGTAGATGTTTAGAGATGAAAATTTTGTACTCCAAGTTAAATAAATTAATCCATGTATGTATACATGATTAATTTATGTCATAAAATAAAAGATTTTATAGCAAAGATTTTTCAGAATTTTTCCTTGAATTTTAATTCAATATAACAAAGTCCTCTGTTAATAAAATACGTAGGTATTTAACTGAATTATATTTTAGTTTATTTTTTGAGAACTATTATATAAATAGCAAACATATCTTATGTCATTAACGTAGTTATTGAGCTAGTATGTTAGATACTGGTAGCAAAGTAAAAATACATTGACGCGAGCCTGTAGGTTTTAAAATCTTGTCGTGCGTGATCAATGACATCACGATTGACAAGGCAATAATTTGCTGCTGATTTACCAAAAATTCGTTCATCGATTGATAAAACTACTTGCAGGTAAATCTCTACACCAGACTTTTAACTTAAACTGACGATAAAATGTATTACCTTTTTAATTTCTTTATTAGAAAAATACCACCTGTGAGAACAGGCGTCAATAGTATATAACAACAACAGCCATACGATTAAAATGTTGTAACTTGAATGTCAATAAACGATGTCTTTAAATTAATTTCCTTACAAAGGTGAGACAAGAACGAATTAAATTTTTTCAACAATCGGCTGTTGAGTTATGCAGCAGATCATAGCGTTACATTTAAGTAAAAGTATATTTTATTTATTACGATATTGATATGAGATAATGCGTACTTCATATATGAAATAAGTAGTTCTTAGAAAACATAGTGACTACCGCTATGTTGGAGTAAAAATTTTTGCAACCAAGAGTTTGAAAAAGTTTTTTTTTTTTAAAGGACCACAAAAAATAACACTAAGATTGTCATGTTTACACGTAGGTACATGACAACATGTAAACAAAGGAAATACTTTAAGGATACCTTCCAAAAACATTATTCATGGAATTACCTAATTAATCAAGCGGTAGGTTCATTTCAAATTTTTTGGTTCTGTCATTTGAATGTATTCAAGTCAATTCAAAACATTTTTGCGATTAATATTATACAAAAGTTCTTTAATATAGCTAATTATCATCATTTTAATGATATACTTATATCAACTGTATGAACAAAAAAAAAATACACGTACATCACAAGTACATCATGAACCCACGGCTAGCGGGTTTTAATTAGATATAGCTACAACGTGGATTCGTAGATCGGTTTCTATACGAAAGTTTCTCTGCCTGACCCTATAGGTACAGGCGTGATGATGTGTATGTATGATATAAGATATATAATAATTTATATATTAATTAATTGTTGATAATATATAAGTTAGATCCGATTTTGAATTTAAGAATCGACTTATTTCGTTTTATACATTTACTCGAGTAAATAAAATATGAATGAATTGAACGAAAACTTGCTTTTTATTTGGGTTTATAATATCCATGTAATTTATCTTATACAACGTAACTGATATTGTAAAATATCTTTCAGTTTACACAGCCATGAGTGCTCAAGAAAACTAAAAGTTTTAATTATAAGATATTTAAAGTACAATCCTGCGTATATCTGCTAAAATAAAATTTATTAATAAATTAATAATGTAAAAGACACAAAACCACTTTACTTTATGATTTTTCTCCTATAAGAATCATCTTTCTTAAAACAACTTGCTTGAGTTATCGATCTCTACGAGAAGGTTATGCAAAGTTTAAAATTTTTAGTTTTATCACAAGGAGAATTTAGTAAGATTGAAGAGTCGCCTTATTTGGCAAAACAAAAAGTGCAATTAATTAGATTCCATCAGTTTATAAATTTGCGGTATGTGATGTAAATGCATCAATCACTAATGTTGGTTATGGTGAAACCCAAAAGAATTACCATAATTTTGTATTATTTTTATGTGGTTGTACGTTTTCTTCTATAAAAAGAGTATATAATAAGCAACTAATGCGGGTTGTGTAACCAAACGAAGGAAGCATTATTATTATTATTTATTTTTTATATAAAAATAAATCAATTAGTCTTCTCTTGCCATTTCATTCAATAAGATTCATTGCTTTTCTTTGTTTTCATTACAGTTAATAACTATGTCTTTTAATTGATTAAACCTAGGTAATTATACAGTGTTTACCTATCAAGGTGTATATACATATTACCCAATTCACAGAATCGTGAGCAAAACATTTTTTTTTTTGATTTGAACAGCTGAGGTTAAAGCATTACTTCGACAGGCTTAAAATAGGCGTGTGAAATTGTCCTTAATCCATTAGATACTTTAGGTTCTATCATCCCAATATCGTAGTGTCTGCAAAGATGCGTGACTAAATAATATAAATTTAAGCGAACTATAGGTTGCTGTAACGATTTTTATGTTTTAATTAATCGAGTTATTTTAAAATAATAATAGGAAGGTGTAGTGCAGACCCAATTGTTTGCAATTTTCAATTCAATCCAATTGTTTAATCAATACATTTAATAAACTGGCATAGACACGCCAAAAAGAGAATAAAACAGTAAAAAATAAATAAATCAGGAGCAAGATCTTCAAATAATAACGTGTACTTATAGGTACGTTATTTTAGAATAAATGCTATACATTACTTCAAGCTGCAGTTGAATCTAATATTTGGAGGATTGCAACTGTCTTCAAAATAACAGTTTGCTGACCTTGTGAGTAAAACAAGTCAATTTACTAAATATCACTTAGACTTAACCTTGGATGTTTTGTATAAAAACATTTGTCTCATCATATTCGGTTCCGCCAAGCAGTCAGGCAACCGATCCTGATATACGTTGTGATTGGTTAAATTATGCACCGCTAAACTCCTCTCCTCTTCACTTCTTGCATTGAATTAGAAAAACTGCGTCAGTGGAGATGGGCCGGCAAGTAAACTTAGTTGGCATATCTGAAGTAAGTGATAATAACTTAACTCATTTGGTAAGTTCTATTTAATTTTCGAAACATACATTTATTTTCTTCTATTTAGAAATCGAAATATTGTATTTGGAGGTAATCGATTATCATTATATCGATGAAAAGAGATAATAACATATTTTGAAAAATAGTGAGTAATTCTCTTTCGTATTTTACATTGGATTACAGTTACCAACTGTAATACTTTGTATTTGCTATATAAGCATAATGTACTTATTAGCTAATTATGCAATGTATTTGCTTTATATCCAAAAGGCCATAGATAACCCCATATGGGCTGGAGAGACCTTACTGGAACCGGCGACCGACACCATCTTCAGTGAGTGATCTTCACAACATGCACCCCCCCCCCCTTCTCCTCCGAGTATCTCGCAAAAATAATATTGTATCCTTTCATTTACCATAATGTGGCGACCCCACATAAACGAGCCATTACCCGTTACATGAGTAGGAGAAGTAAGGGAGAAGAATGTAGTCTTGCATACAGGATTTAGTTTTCGTTTTTAAAAACTTAAGCCGCAAAATACGGTTTGTTAGGTACTAATTTCCAAGAAAAACGGATTAGATATAACTCAAGTATACTTATTGGCGGCATTGCATCAGTAACTATTGATAGAATAGATGCATTAAATATTAGTCCCATTGTGGGTAGTTTGCCCGCATTCTTCAAATGCAAGGAACGAACGGTTCATAAATTGTGACACAAAAATTGCACAGATCTGCTATCCGATAAGGGAATATTAGTAGATCCCGGCTGCTCCGCCCATGGCACGACGCTCCCATGACACTCCATTTAGGCCAAGATTTACTTACTGCATATCCTGTGACTTGTACTTCCATGCTAGTGACATGATGTGTAATAGCCGTAACAATACGAACCGTTTTGATTTTGACCTTCGTGTTAACTCCGCAGTTAACCTCCCGGCTTATTTTGACGCCTAATGCTATTTTCCTTCGTGATACCCTCCGGGCCAGCGCATTTGCTATGCCTTCGTGATATCCCCAGGATAGCTTTGAGGCTACAAATTTTATGCATCATTCTATTTTCCTTCGTGATACCCTCCAGGCTAGCGCATTTGCTTTGCCTTCGTGATATCCCCCAGGATAGATTTGAGGCTGCAGTTTTAATGCATAGTGTTATTTTCCTTCGTGATACCCTCCGGGCTAGCGCATTTGCTATGCCTTCGTGATATCCCCAGGATAGCTTACGATGTGTCAACAGTAGCATCATCTCAGGAACAGTATCGCAGGAACAGCATCGCAAGAACAGCATCGCAGGAACGGCATCGCAGAAACAGCATCGCAGGAACAACATTCGCTCGCCGTGATAGCTTCGTTGAAACAGCTTCGCGTATTTCACTATCACTAAATTTGATTTAAAAATACTTATGTTTAAATAAACTAAAAAAATATTATCAAAAAAATTAATCGTAAACGAATTCCATAGGAAATATAACGACGTGCGTATCGTCCCGCACACAATAAAAGAATGAGCGTTGATGACTCACAATCTGGGTTATATCGGATGATAGGTCGTTTGTTTTCTAACTACCCCCTACATCCTATGAAAAGTGTGATCGTCCTACACAATAAGAGTACTACCCGTGTTTAAAATTATATCGAAGAATGAAACGTACGAAGTATAATTGATTTTGAAAACTGGAATACCTGATGAAGAACCGTAACAGAACAGCTAAAGCGAAGATCAGGAACATCTGATGAAGAGACCAGTTACACTATATGGAAGATATATGTATAAGATATATGGAAATGGCGCCTTCGTTCAACCTGATGAGCATTTTTCTGCTGAACAACAGTTTGGAACAGAAAAAGATTTTTCATCTAAGCTAAACTCGCGCGGGCGAAGCCGCGGGCAACAGCTAGTAAATAAATAACTCATATTAAAATACCGAGTCCAAGCCCGAACAATAAAACAAAGACAAACCAACAAAAACGTTACTTTGTTTAACGCCACAAAGGTTTTTACATCCCTATGCGGAATCCTAAGTCGAGCACCCTGTGTTTACGGCACCAGTAATGGTCCCATTATGCAATTATGTTGACTTCTATTTTATTTAGCAGACGTGTGAAATGTGCAATAATGTTCGTACGAAGTAGCTTTTTATGTTGTTTTGATTAGGAAAGTAAATTGTTATGTGGATGGAGTTATGTATTTATTTAGCACTAGCTTTTGCCCGCGGCTTCGCCCGCGTGAATTTCCCACAGGAACAGTGCTTTTTCCCGGGGTGAAAGGTACCCTATGTCCTTCTCCGTACTTCTAACTATGTGTATACAAAATTTCAGGAAGATTTGTTCAGTAGATGAAGCGTGAAGAGGTAACAAACAAACAAATAAACAAGCAAACAAACTCACTTTTGCATTTATAATATTAGTTAGGATTAGAACTGACGTCAAATTATAACCAAAATTCCAACTAATGTTGGACTTCTGTTAATAACTTTTTAAGTAAGAAATATAAATATTTATTTGGCACACATACAAGATAAACATTTGAAAAAAAGACTGAGAGTATAATAATAAAATGTTGCACCAAAATGGTCGCTACTCAGCTTTTTAACCATTTTTGGTCTCGAAGTTATATTTTAGATCTACTGAATAATCTATAACTTTATTTTCCAATTTCTGTTTGACTGACTTTCTGCTACTCTTTTCAGTTACAAATAGGCACTCAAACTTAAAATTTTCAACATTTAAAGTACCTATAGAAGTTTCGCCTACTAATGACTTCTTGAGATATTTATGAAATTACATTAAGATTTCAATTAAAGTTAGGTAAAGTTAGTACACTGTTCAATTCTTTCAAACTGTGATAATAAATTACACCTAGCTAGCCTGCTAAATGGAAACAAATACCTAAATAACAAACAGTAATCTATACATATAATGAAATAGTAAAAATATTTTGTCTGTACATTTAGTATTTTTGACTGAAATGGATAGAGGGACACTTAAAATGAATAATAGAAAGCAAAAAAAAATTTTTGGAATTTCTTGTCTGTCTGTCTGTCTGTCTGTGTGTATGTATGATCACGCTAATCTCCGAAAGTACTGAACCGATTTGAATGAAACTTTTTTTGTTGCATAGCTTTTAAGCCTGGGCAACATTTAGGCTATAATTTATTTTGAAAACTGGTACTGGAATTGTGGAATGGTTCCTTAACAAAAGTCGTTCAACCTGATGAGCATTTTCTGATGACGTATAAAAATTGAAGATCTGGAACATCTGATGAAGAACTGCAAGAGACCAGCTACACTATAACATATATGGAAATGGCGCCTTATTAAAAGTCGTTCAACCTGATGAGCATTTTCTGCTGACGTATAAAAATTGAAGATCTGGAACATTTGATGAAAAGCTCCAAGAGAGATTTTTCATTTAAGTGAAACTCACGCGGGCGAAGCCGCGGGCGACAGCTAGTTTATTATAAGCAAATGCCTTTTGTACAGTTAACTTCATGTCGAGCCCAGCATAAAAATCTGTGGACCGGGAATTTTGTAATGAATTTGGCTAGGATGATGTGGTATCGACTGTACATTTCCACATGCAAGTCGAATGTTTTCCGAATAATTTACAGCGCTACTGGGAAAAATGAAGTCATTTCGAACGATAATGTTACGTTGCGCCGTTTTTCACATACTCGGGATTTCTTCACGCTATTTATCAGTTTTATTGCGATTGGTTCAATGGAGAGCTTGGATAAACTGCTGAAGCTAACGGGTACTTTTTAATAAAAAGAGTTACTTATTGAATACTAGCGCTGCCACCCGACTCTGCTTTAGTGGGAATTTCGGGAGAAAAATTACATTTTGTGCTATTTTAGGTATGTGCTAATTTATGTTCTACCTGTGTACCAAATTTGATAGAAATCCCTCGAATAGATCTTGCATAAATTAAACAACAAATAACTACACATACTCGCGTACATAAATCATGTAGATATTTGTATAAAAATTGAACAATGTCTTCGGGGTGATGTCGACTATGGCTTTTTGTATGAAAATTAACAGGTTCACAATCCTCGTAAGCAAACGAATTATAACTTAAATTCCTACTAATTCCAATAGCCGATCATTGATTAAAATTTATTTTGGATGTCGATTTTTGTCCTCCAATAAAATTCTTTGCCTCTACAAAATATTTTTGGTGTGGTATCTATAGTTCACCATTTTACTATCCAATCTCAACTCATACTGCGGTACTGAGCCCTTTAATTGACTGACCTGTAAGATTTGCCAAATTTTCTAAAGGAGGCCATTTCAGTTGAAATGCAGCTTAATTAAAGTTTAGCCGTTGAAAGGGATTCCCGCCCTTATAATATAATTTATTCCCGTCTGATATAATTCTAGGGGATTTAGAATTCACGCGTTCAAACATAATGCCTGCATTAAATTTTAAGCTTACTTTATCTCTGAGTTTACTTACATTAATTTTCATTCATCGGTAAAAGATTTTTTATCCTTTTAGTATCCATGACCGTTAGCAGAAAATTGTAAGAATCGACTGAATAGAAAATATACGAACTAAATTTGTTAATATTAAAACGACTAACCTACTGCATATTGCATAAGTGGATCAATATGATCCCAACAGATGATAGTTTTAGAAGTTACTATAATAACTTTTTCGCACCTAAAATTCTTTCATCTTCTTCCATCTTTTATTTGAATTAATAATTTAATTCTATGTTAATTCTAATTTTCCGCTATATGTTTAATTTATTTTTTATTTAAAATGATGTAGGTTCTTTCATACCATAGCAAAAGTAAACTCAGCGGATCTCAATCTGTGTAAAATCTTTATAAACTTGTTTACTAAATTTGGACACTAAATTCTAAAAGCCAAAACAAACCAAAGGTTGCCGACCTGCTGGCGACAGCGAGTGGAACTGCCCGAATCAGAATGTCCGAAGTTTGATGCAAGAATGCTGAAGTTCTACTGGCTAAGCTATGTTCGACATTTTGGGGGAATGACCGCTTGACTTGTCAACTAAGTTGTTTTGAATATCAGAGGAGATTAGTTTTGTTTTAATCAGGATTTGGAGGAAAGAAGGTGATTCTCATTATCAGAAATAAGTAAGTAAAAATGCTTTATTGCACCAAAACACGTAAAGGATACAAATTGAGACTTATATGTAAATAGGTAAAATAGGCGGCCTTATCGCAAGTGCAATCTCTTCCAGGCAACCTAAGTGAACGGAAAGAGATGAACATAAATGGCGGTGCAGAGAGATAGAAAAGAAAATTGAGACATTAAGAGAGTACAACATATATAAGAAAAAAATAAAATAAATTGATGAACTAAATATAAAATAACTAGCTGTAAGCCCGCGGCTCCGCCCGCGTGAGTTTCGCTAAGATGAAAAATCTTTTTGTGTTCCAAACTATAGTAACCTAAATTCTAGTACTACTCAAAATTTCAGCCATTTGGTTATCCCATGTCCCGCGGGAATATATGTCGATGAATCGGAACAGACGTTCCAGAACTTCAATATTTATACGTCAATAGAAAATGACGACTTTTGCTAAGGCGCCATTTCCAATTATTTTATAGAGCACCAGCTACTCTGGTCTCTTGCAGTTATTCATCAGATGTTCCAGATCTTCAATTTTTATACGTCATCAGAAAATGCTCATCAGGTTGAACGACTTTTGTTAAGGCACCATTTCCATATTTCTTAGAGTTTAGCTGTTCTGTTAAGGTTCTTCATCAGGTGTTCCAGTTTTCAAAATCAATTATAGCCTATATGTTTCCCAGGATTAAAAGCTATACAACAAAAAAAGTTTCATCCAAATCCTTCCAGTAGTTTTTGCGTGAAACGCGTACATACATACAGACACAAAAAATTCAAAAAAATTTTTTTGCTTTCTATTATTCTTTTTAAGTGTTGGTATTTTATAGGTATATATAGAAAGATATAATAAATATAAACACACACACATAAAATATACACATAGACATAAATATAAAATACTTACATAAATATATATCGGAGCGTTTATATTAATTAAATTAACTGTGGTTTATTTTGTTAGTTAATCATTGGTATAAAACAGTTTTCAAGACGGTACTGTCAAAGTGACAATGTCACTTGTGTCTTTCCCACTTTGTAATAAATCCAACGTGCGATCGTTATGACATTATAGCGAGGCAGTCTGATTTGTGGCGCGGTGCGGTGCGGACGTGTCGCCCGCTTGTGTTGAATTCTCTGTAGCTATGTAGTCAGTGTCAGAATAGTGTTATTGTCGTGTTATTTAGTGCGTTAACGATGTGACTATGTGTAAAGGTGTTATTAGCGCGATATTGGAGATCTTAGTTAGCACGAAAGACCATTCAGTAGAACTCACTGGTTGAAATGGATTGATCCGTGTGTGGTGGGGCATGGTTCCTTGCCGTGACACATGGACCAAATGAGAGGTGAGTGCTTGATGATTTCTTAATCCATTAATATCCGATGAATCCCAGAATGCTTTGGGCTGTAACTTGAGAAAGGAGTTGTTTACCCTGTCTATTAAGAGCTGTGCATGTTATTTTGGAAATACCCTCATCCTGACAGTAAATATTTAAACTGAGTTAAGTACCCACATGTGTTTCCACGTGAACCTGTTATTAAAGTACCTGTACCGTTTTATTTACCGCTCTGGTCATCCATTTCTGAGCTCGGCCCCCTGAACCCATGATCTGATTATTCTGATGTTGTTGTGATGTTTAATTCAATAATTTATATATATATATATATATATATATATATATATATATATATATATATATATATATATATATATATATATATATATATATATATATATATATATATAAATTATTGAATTATATATTATTGAATTAAACATCACAACAACATCAGAATCAATCAGATCATGGGTTCAGGGGGCCGAGCTCAGAAATGTATATATATTATATAATATATATATATATATATATATTATATATATATATACCTATATATATATATATAGGTATATATATATATATATATATATATATATATATATATATATAACATACATATATACATACATACAAACTCTTTTTTAATTTCATTTCATATTTAAAGTCTACAAAATAATACACAATTTCCACCCCTTTAAACTCTCTACCGGAGCATATACTTTAAATTTTTTATGCTATCCGTTCCATTTAAAAAACACGCCGGGCCATTGGTAATTTTTTTTTCCAACGGCCCCGTCACCGGGGCAGGCCCGCCGGGGCCATTGGAAGTCACTCCCAATAGCTGATTATTGCTAAATAAACTAAAACGTAACTAAAAAATAAATCTGATGATTCATGATCTGATTATTCTGATGTTGTAGTGATGTTTAATTCAATAATATATAATTCAATTATATATATATAACATACATATATACATACATACAAACTTCGATTGTCACTAGACTAAGATGGGAAAGGGGAAATGTAAGGAGAAACACCTTATGCGAACCTTCAAAGAAATGGGTTTTAACTTGGCTTTTGAAACTACCCAGCGTCTGAGCACATCGAATGTTAAAAAGAAGGGCATTTCAAAGTCCTACCATACCATACCTTTACCACAGGAACACCTTTTTCTTTATCATGTATTCGGTCTCTTTCTATGTTATTCTAAGATTCAGTTCGAAAATAAATCGATTTGAGAAAGTGTCATATTTCTAGCAAAATATCAGAAATATGTACCATGCGCGCGCGAAGACTCATGCATGATTAAGGCCATGTCGTACCCTCCGAAATAATTGTAATTTTTCATGAACAAATTTACCTAGTTAGAGCTTAATTACGAAGTGGAAAAATAACACAGGATATAGATTATGATCTTTATTAAGGTTTCAACCGTGTACTTTAAAAAAAAAAACAAGTTTTTTTTTTAAAAAACTTTAAAAAAAAACTTGTATAGGTACAAGCTAGTAAAATATAAAACCCGAGATTTTGAGTTAGACCTTACATAATACAACAGTGAAAACCGCATCAATTTTGGTGCACTAGCTTTTTTGGTATTAAATGATTCGTCGGTAACAGACAGAAAGACAGACAGACCAAATTTTTTTTTGTTCTTTATATCTTCTATGTACAGACATAGACCAGTTACAATTTTATGTATTGATTGATTTTGTTGCATAAGTACATTTTGTTTTGCATAGATTGTCTTATTTTTTGTTTAGAATATTTATGGTTGCCAATACCAATGAAATGATTTAACTTTTGCTTGCCATACTCGCAATCATTTTCCTCCGCTGCGCCGTCGTAGTTAAAAATAATCCCAGGTTGATATAATCCACATTCGAGAGAAACTTTAAATCCACCATTTTCTGTCCAAAGTCTTTATTTTTGCGAGCGATCCGCATTTTTCACAATTACTGGACTCTCCCACGGTAATCCATCTTCTTTGTCCCTGGATTTCATTTGCGGAACAAATTTGCTACATTGACTGCCTTTGTTTAAACTGGAGCGGAGTTGGTGACGTAACTGATGGCTGGTATTAAGACGCAGGCTCTGGACAAATTTTCGTTGATTGAGTAAGAAATTGGGCTGATTATTAGGCGTGGTTTCGCTTCAATGAACTTTTGAAATGACTTTTCCTAGGAAAAAACTTAGGATTTGTGTTTGGTTTAAGAAATATTTATGCATCAAAAATTAATTATATTTATTTGTTTTAATAAATGTTACATATGGAAAACATCTTGGGGAACACTTTCCTTAATTTATCAGAGTAAGTGAAAATGTAAAACCCACTTTGAAAGTAATTGTATCGAAAAAGGATAGTCTTTTATACAAAATAGTACTGTAACAATACTTGTCTAGTATCGTAAAATGAAAAGACGAAGCCAATATTAATAAAAGCACAAGAAAATCGATACGTATTGTTACAACTTACATTTTTTCCAAGACATTCTTTGTCTAGTCTAATCATCTATTTTTTGCGAAAGAGTATAGCGTAACAAAGGGGTAGAAGTTTGACGTCTACTCATGCATAGGATGAACATCTTTATTTTAACAGGCAATCTTTAAAAATAAGTGGAAATGAATTTCGGGACAATTCACTATTTAAAAAACTACTGACTGCGCCCTGAGGCTCCACTCCCGTTGGATTTTAGAGATACAAAGTACCTTATGTGATATTCCAGGTATTTCTTTACCCGTGTACAAAATTTTATCGAAACCCGTCAAGTTTCCATTTACGTGATCAGGAATCAAACATACATCCTCACACACATCTAAATTCGACATTTATATAATTATAGTGGGAAGTGGGATGAGAAGATACAAACAAACGCGTTATATACAGGACATACTATGTTAAATAAATCAACAAGGCTTTTCCCCGTAATTCCTAATGGCATTCTAAATCAACATACGAGCATGAATAACTACCTAGGACCTTTAATAATTTCACTGAGTTTATCGAAATGCCACCCAAATTAATTCTAATGGAATAGTCTAACAGTGAATAGTTTCGGTGTAGTAAAATACAGTGAACAGTATGATAACTTTAGTTAGTACAGTAAATACTCGTAGTTGTATAGAAAGAAAATACTTACATACAAGGTTCCTAGGTTGATTTTACTAAGGATTGGATTTAATAATAAGGTAGGTAAGGTATTTACTATCAACCTTATTGAAATAGGTACAGATACAATATCACGTATTCATGTCATGTGGTGGCGTAGATAGAGCCAAGATACGTGGGCTCGAAGCCCGCGCTTAGCTCAATATCGGGATTATTGGTGGAATAGGGATACAAAGTGACAAGTTGCTAAATGACTGCTTTTGAAAAGAATCTGCAGTTTAAAACCCATTCCCTTGATTGAAAAGTACACACAAATTTGAAATAACATGAAAATTCAAAAAGGATTAAAAATTAATTTAAAAATATTCTATGTTAGCAATATAATATGAAGAATTAAACAAAATTGTACTTGAATAACTGAACAGTCTCTATTTTCCCTTCGATATTTTATAATAATCATCAGGTAATTTAAAATCCCCATGCGGGCGGGGGCGCTGGCCTTCCTTACGGATGGGTAAGGAGTATGGACCACAGATACTAGTTTTGTCACTTAACCCTGGACAGGTCGCGCGGACTACAATAGTAGTCCATTGATACAAAATCGTTTATTTCCGAGAATTGTTTCGTGCGAATCGATGATGCCTTTAGGTACTTGTAGCTAGACAACTGACGCGTTCACTCAATGCAGCGCGAGCGCCGGCATCACAGGGTTGTTTATCTGGAGCGTTTCAAAGTGGACTGGACTACTATTGTAATCCGCGCGACTTATTACGTGAGTATTTTTGTCGACACATTTTTTTTATTTTATCGTTTTTTACTATTGTTCGTATATTATATAACTGCATTATATATAAAAAGATTTTTTAAGTAAGTTTCGAGCAGTAATATAAACCTTTCTCTAATAAAATTGTATATTTTCAGAATAACTATGGATGAACGCCAGGTAGCTCAAATTCAGGCCTGGCTAGAAGAGGATAATTATGATTTTGAAGCTGAAGCAAGCTCAAACGATGAAGAAGACATACTTGAGGAGCCGGATCACCAAACGGATTCTGAACAAGAAGAAGAAACCCCAAACCAGAAATTTGACACCCGTAGTTCTTCTTCAGAAAACGAAACTTTGGAACGCGCCTAATAAAAGCACTCGCCGATCATGCACAGCATGTAGCAAATTCGTCTGTCCTGATCATTCCAAGTATATATGTTCTTCCTGTATTGCTAACAATGATTAAAGTAAATAGAATCAAGAAGGCTGATTCTTGATCTCATTTTGAAATTAAAGTGCCATTTTTCTATAGAAAAACGTCAATTTTTTATTGTAAGAGTTTACTAGTTTAATGTTTAAAAATATTAAAGAAAAAGTACCTTGTTATGTTTAAAGTTGATTAAAGTGTGTTGATTAATTATTTTGTAGTTTTATTTTGATTTGAAAATGGACTACAATTGTAATCCGCGCGACCTCTTACGTGACTTTATAGAGCGCGACCATTGCAGGGTTAAAATTCTGATAGTACTTATACTGTGGCGCGGTACTAAACGTTGATCGATCTTCGAGTGATGGAATAAGTCAACTCTTGTCTAAACAATGTTTCAATTATTTAAAGTCCTTCTGACTAGAACTTAGATTTCTGACAACTATTCGGACAAGGGTCTTTGAACTATTAGTTGTGCAAATTCTTATCTCAAATAGAAATTAATTTCAATTGATGCTATTGATGCATATGCATAGCATAGCTCTCTATGTCTAAATACTAAACAGTTTCCGACGTTTTATTCTGAAACCAGTACAAAACTTTTATGATAAATCACAGGCGTAAAGCTAATCTACGAGTGAATTGTTTACCAAAATCATAATCCTCTTTTTCATCGTCGTTGGGTAAAAAATGGGTCACGCTGCAATGTTTAACCATCTGCAATGGGCCAAAATGAAACTGCCGGCGACACAACTTTTTGCCTCGAATCGAGATAAACAAAGCGAAATACTGGAGTTCGCGTCATGAATACGAACGGTGGAATTAGGATGTTATAATATGATACACAGCGTCTCAGTTGGGCTATGGTCCCATGAAACTGGACATTTTCAAATAATAATGATGATGTCCGACCAATTTTGGTCATGGCGACCACTTCATGAGTTAAGGGCTCTCTCGTGAGCTCGCATGTGGCTTATGTCGCCAATCTTATTGAAGAAGATCCTCGCACATTGCGGGCATGTGAGGATACCGTTAATATAATTGTATTGAGTTATGGAATAATAGAATAATATGGTTTTGGTTTAGTATCAGTAAAGCCAGGACAGTAATCGTAACTATAAAACTGAATTAAAATTTAAAATTTTTGAATAGGTATATTCGGATGGCGAATTATGTATGCTTTTAAATAAAATACTGAAATTATTTTTTATCTTTTACATAATCCCACTTAATTTAACAACGGAAAATTTGAAATATTGTATCAATCGTAACCGTATCTAAAACCAGTACCATTCATATCCAGAAATTTATAACCGGATCTAAAATTACATATGTACTCGTATACTCAACTAGGTCGGCGTAGTTTTTTGTTAATTTGGACATTTTGAAACAGTTCAGTTTCAGTCCCATCCCTGCATGTGGCTAATTTAATTTTGCAAGCTAAATTTAGTGCTGCCCCATGTCTCGCTCTTTTTAGCCTTTATGCAGTTAGACATTTTATGAAAAAAATTATAACAACTTAATATTTTCATATTTATTTGACGTAATTATTGGAATGTGTTGTTACTTTTTACATAAACTGTGTGAACTCCTACTGCTGTGTCCACTTTTATATTAGGTACAGTAAAAAATCAACCGCTTTTCAAATATAGCAATAGGTACTAAAATATTTCAATTGCCAATCGGTTAATTAAAGAAGGTACACTACATCGAGATATTATGTGCTGGTACACTACCTTTTGGATTATTTATTTTTATGGTTAAAGAATCGGTCAAAAGATAGAAACTCACATACACATATATTGAACTTAAATATATGTATGAATAAGTTCTAAAGTTGTGTATATTGAGACTATATAACTTAAACTAAAAACAAAAGAACCCAAAAAATAACACTCTTTGTACTCAATGTAGGTGATATTAATAAATATCATGGAGTACCTAGTCACATTAACAACCACTTACTTTGTCAATTTTGGTAAAACACTCCACGATAGCTTACTTTTATTTCAAGGGAAATTAAAATTGAAATTAAACGCGGTAATTAAAATAGATATCTCCACCCTTTAAGCGGTTGGTAATGAACAAAATTAAATAACGCAGTCATCAGCCGCGCAATTGATGGAATGGAATCCATTTTAATTAGTTTTACTCCCGAATCTTATTGCGGCCCAAAATTTTAATGTGGTTTAAGATTACGATTCGCGTTTCGACAGAATTGAACCGAATATTTTAATATTTCGGGTTAAATGTGAAATGCTTTAATCTTCATTCGTGTCACAGATTATATCAAATAATTATTTCGGAGAGCTTATATGCCCAAAATACATAGAAATAAATTCTCAAACCCGATCTGAAGATCTAGAGATCAACATGTCCATATAAACAAAACAACGATCTTTTATATAATGAGCTTATATAAAAATTGTTGTTTTGTTATATTGAAAAATTACAGATTCGGCAGGTATGCTGTGATGGTAAATTTGGCACATCCTCTGTAGTGTATTCATGTTTATTTTACTTTTATTCTTGTCTATTTTACTATTATAATTACTTATTTAGCTCAAAATGTTCTTTTTTACACTTTCTATTGTAAAATTTCTACGTTGCTAGGGAATATTTCTTTAAACTTACCGCTATATCTTCATTTTTGGTTATTTTATGATATGTTGGTTTTCCCAACATATATTTCGTGTTTATTTCCATTTTTTTATACTTAATTCTTTAAATTGTGTAAATTTTTACTTGCGTTTTTTCATTGTAAACAACTATGATTGTCAAGCGTTGTCGCATGTCAGATTTTATTTTTCTAAAATTCTATAAATTTCTATGTAAACCTTTTCGCAAATGTTCTAATTTCGTATTTTATTTGAAAATTATGAAGCAATACGAAATTCTAAATCGAGGCCTATATAAAGACACTGCATGTCAGTCCGGGTCAGTCTTCACTTCTCCGAGAAATCGGAGCGCGGAGCGATATATAGGTTTTGTCCCGAGGCCTGCTGACCCCGGGACCCTGCAAACCTTCGCGACGTAAAGAACAACAAGCTAAAAATCTAGAAGACACGAGGAAGTTACTATGACTGAAGCTGGGTATCAGACATCCACTATCTGACTGCCGAGCCTGCTGTGTCGACCGTCGTCGGCAAGGAACCCATTATCTGACTGCCGTGCCCGCTGTGTCGACCGTCGTCGGCAAGGAACCCATTATCTGACTGCCGTGCCCGCTGTGCCTTCAGTCATAGACAAGGCACCTACTACCTGCCTGCCGTGCCTACTGTGCAGCCAGAGTTCGTTTGTGTTACCCCTATACCCCCTGTGCCGCGTTCATCTTCAAGTGATTTCTAAACTTAACTTGTATTTTTTATTGTAAATATATTTCTAAACTTTATCTGTAAAACCTGTTATTTTACTTCATAACACCTCTTCTCATGTTACTCATATATAATAGTACTTATGTAACAAATCTTATGTCATCACAAAAGAGCGAGGAACTCTGTCACAGGCTTTTTGCTTAAAAGAGGTCCCCGGCTACAACTAGGAAACAACTAGACGTTTAAGGAACTAATAAAACATTTTTATTTTTTATTTATTTTATTTTTTAAAGCGCAGTTAATAAATCTTGAGCATTCGCGCATCACAGAACATCGATTCTACGCATCTTTTCACGATGATTTAGCTTTTATAAATGTTTTCTAGACATACATGTCTGACTAGACGGTCGCGTGGACTAAACTTGTTCGTCTCGACAAAAAGGTCGAAGTAAATTGACTGCCATTTCTCCTTAATCTCAAAGCAACAGACTAAAGTGTCAGAATACTAAAATGCTCGTTACGTTCATATTGATTTTCTAGATCCCACTGAAATGTTTTTAAGTGATAAGTATTTAAAAACAATTTCGCAATTATTCAAAATCGAGCGAAAATTTAACAACTTTATTAATTTATCGTCATAGTAGTCGAAAACCGTTTTCAATTTAATTAGTTTAATTTCCAAATCTGTGTTTCCAATTTTGTTGTGACCTTTTTAATGAGGACTCTGATAGGTATTGTATTATTATCTGTGTAATTTATTAAGTAAATTATCTAATTTTATATCTTCTTCTTTTCGAGTCGGAATGGCTAGTATATCAGATCAGATGAGACCAGTATGTGGCCACGGCAATTGTCTAATTTTATATCTATCTCATTATACTTAACATAGTCACGTCAAATCATGAGAATCTACTATATTTCTTGTTAAAGCTAAAGAAACTTTGAAGAAAGTAGAAAAGATAAGAAAATTTCGCATAAAAATGGAACATATTATTATCAGAAAATGTAACTACCATTTGATCTGCCTTAGCAAGACAGGACGTCTGTAAAGTCAGCTAAATACTAAACGTTTTTCATTTTTGCAAAATAAAATAACATAATAGAAAGCTTGTGCAAAAACTAATTTAATCATCAGAGAATCTCTCTGGTATGTCGCACATTGTAACCGCTGACAATGAAACTGTGTCACCGACAGCAAAAGCGTAATATTTTGTACATAACATAGTATGGCATTCCCCCCTTACGTACCTTGTCAAGGTTTTTTTTAAGAATAACAAACATTTTACCTGATTATCATACTTTTTTGTGAAGCTAATAAAGCAAGGATGTTTTCTGTAATATCTGCACGAATATTTTATAACAGTTTTTTTGAGAAAATTGTGTCTAAAGTTGAAAGTCATAGAAAAAATTATTAACAAAATTCGGTTTACGAGGCTAAATTATCCATTTCCTTATTAAAGGCGTTAGTTTTCTTTACAAAATGGTCTCGATCAAACATTTTTGAAAATGAAACCATTTAAATAACCTAGGTAGGATTCTTAAAAAAAGAAATACAAGACAAAATCTACGTAAAAGTGACTTTTTTCTGAAAACACCTATTATGTCAAATATCTCTGAAATGGTTAACTTTTGGGTAAGGCTATGGGGGGTGAAAATAGTTTGTTTTGACCAATACTAACACCTCTCACTGGATGTCGCGTCGGTCGATGTACCAGTAACCCTGTATATTTAGAAACAAATATTTAATGTGGTTTCTTCACTCCAGCGATACGACATTTTTGCGGCAACTAATGAACTCTACTAAATCAACAGGATTTGTTTTGCCTGTAAGCCAGTAAGCAGAAATGGGTGGTGGGAGGTGCTACTCTCACGTAAAAATTGAGTAGACGTAAAAAGTGAATTAGCTCGACTAAATTACTTACTTACCTACTCGACTAAATTTTTGATGTTCAGACACATTTATTTACTAAATTACTCGCTATTCGACTAAAATACTGGCCTAATGCGAATTAGGCTTAAGGGCTGCTATGACGCGGCCTGACACTCATGTCTGTCATGACCGGTGGGCTCTATTGTCAAATACAGAGTTTAGAGCATGGAAGTAGTAAGTACTTTGTACAAAGTACTTATTACTTCCATGGTTTAGAGTTTAAGCCAAAAAAAATAGTTATTGTTTATTACTCGTCAACCCTTGTGTTGAAAATCCGGCTCAAGGAGTATTTTTTTTTTTTATTAACACCGGCCCTCAAACTGTAACGTACAGAGTGTCACCGGTGTGGCTAACGGCCGAATACTGAAACGTCACTCAAGTATTTGACGGCGTCTTAAATGTTTGAGACGGTCTTACATGCAAAATTGGTATACTCAAACGTCAATTTTGAGCATGTTTTAGATTTGAGAGAACTCGAAACTAAATAGGTCTCAAACTCCTTTCAGTGCAAAATTCGTATACTGAAAGGCTACTCAATTTTTTTTGCTGTCAAATGTACTGTCAAACCGACTTGGGTGCATCTGAGATCTAAGAGTGGTCGCGAGGTCTCTTAAATCTGTGATCGTATTGATTCTGATGTTAAAATAATGTATTTATCGATACATTATCATCTACAGTCACTAAAATCAATAACTTTTCACCTATGTATTATTTTGGCATGTGCAGTGAAGAACTACACAACGTTGATCTTTCTCGCTTTTGGTGCCTGCATAAAATATCCTGCAAAAACCCGCTTTCACGCTTACACGTTTTTGGCAGTGAATTTCAAATTGTTTTGTTTTTTTCATAAATTCCACTGATCCATTGTAAATAAAGGATTTTAATGAAATAGTGGATACTTTGGGTACATTATAGCATCAGTTCCATTCCATTTATGTTAGTAGATCGGGACGGAGCCGATACATTTTTACCCGACTACAGCGAAACGAAAAGGAGGGTTATTGGTCATAGAGGTGTCTCTTCCTAAAGGCCCCTCACTCATTGCGACGTTTTGCAGCGATACAATCGCGATGCAGTGACAAGTCAATAGCTAGTGGCGTAGCTGTAGTGTTACAGTCGCGATGCAAATGCGAAACAGTATCGTTACAAATGCGATACAGCATTAATACAAACTCAATGAAACAACGTTCAGTATTTCGTCGACAGGCACAGGCAGACAACTGAATCGATTCAAACGTGCGTATGCATCGCTACTCACGCGCGCATGTATCGATACTCATGTCGCAAAGCAATCGCGCGGCTGAAAAAACGCGGCGGTTGTATTGTTGAAAAAAGTCGCAATGTGTGAGTAAAGCCCACGCCACAGAATAAATAGGTATTTTTATACCCGAGCAAAAACGATTCATTCCACGAAAATTTTGAACGATTTGTTGGTAATTATATACGTTTATTTTCATTATATTTTATAATAAATATGATTTTATCACGGAATAATGAAATAACTTGTAAAATAAATAAAACTTTTATTTTTTATGTTATTTTAACTAAATTATATGGTAAAGAAAAAATATTTTTTCAAACAATGTTGCGTAAAAAGAGGTTATTGAATGAACGTGAATGATAGGAAATGACGTAAGTTACTTTAGGTCTGCTTAGCTGATAATGGCTTCAAAACGTTTGAGTAGCTTTTGTGTATACCACTTACTTTTTGGCAGATGCTTAGATTTGATAGCGCTTCAGCTGACTGTTGCATCTGAGTGACGTTTCAGTATTCGGCCGTAAGTCAAGAAATATTTTATTTCTCCATTTTGTTCCTAGCATTCGGCAAATAGTCCCAAGTTGATCATATCGTATTCAAGAACAAATTGTCTTGGGCCTACAATTTTACTAGGCCCACATAACTACTACGTCACAATCCATATTTATAGCGTAAAGCTCCTATGAATAATATACGAATTGCTATTGGATATACTATATATAAAATTTTTTGGCCTTTTTTTAATATCATAGGTACAGTAATTTTTTCACAGGATTCAGAAAATGAAATTATTTTTTTCATTTTTATACCTGAAAATAATTTTTTTCTTAAGATAAACTTTTGAAATTTGGGGAAAACCCAAGGTAGTGCAAAAACAATTCGTATTTCAAACCTTTCTACTAAATTAATACTGTAAATAAACTGATAAAAAACATACTACAAAAGGTTTAAGTAACGTATCATTCATATCCTAACTAATATTAAAAATTCGAAAGTGAGTACGTTTGCTTGTTTACTTATATGTTTGTAACCTCTTCATGCTTTTTCTACTAAACCAATCTACCTAAAAGTTCGCATACACATAGTTAGAAGTATTGATGACATAGGGTTCCTTTCATCCCGGGAAAAAGCACTGTTCCCATGGGAAATTCACGCGGGTGAAACCGCGAGCAAAAACACAAAATAAAAGCGAAAAATAAATCTCATAAATATCACTTAAAATCCACGGATATATCACGCGAGAGTTAATAGGCGAGCGATATATCATTTTACGTGTGAGGAACATTACGCTGGAATTTTTGCTGTGCCAAATTTGCACTCGCTGACACAGTTCTCATGTCACCAGGAAAAATTTTTGCACAACAAAACTTTATAAAAATGTTTTTTTTTGTGTTACTATACGTTTGTATTCATTCCATATAAAAGACCTCCTACATTGTATGACAATAACATACAAATTTAGAGGCATTTTTAACAGTCACGAAGTTTGTATGTCATGTACCCACCTTACTTATTGTTTTTGTGTGCTAATAAATAAAATAAATAGGTACTTAATGGAATGACCAATCTCAATGGAATTGAGAGATATGATAGACATATTATAGAGACATTCGACTTGTGAAGTGTTACCACTTTACACACTATCCACTGGATAGTATTCAGATGACGTTTTTCAGTCATTGTACAAACTGCAGTCATACCATACTTATTGCCATGGAAGTAATAAGTCTTCCATGCTTATTCATTATTAAGTTGTTAATTCTGACTTCACAAGTGATAGACAGAGAAAACACTTTACTAAACAAAGCCGAATGTCTCTTTCCAAAGACCGATGTGCTATATTTACCACAAGGTTATTTAGATATATTTTGTTTTTTATGGTTATATCAACAAGACAGCAAAGCTTCGTCAATTCCCGAGTATAAAATATAAATTTCCAATACAATACACACAAACTTGTGTCGTAAAAGTGGATTGCTATTCCAAAATTGTCCATTTGTACGAAATATGGCTGTATTTCAGTGGCTAGATTCATGGATAACCGTAAGACATTCCTTATTTACTGCTTGCTCTTAGTCGTTCAATTGTCTGTGGCCCAGTTGTATGAAACTTTAAACTGAACAAAAGGTCAATTCATACTATTACGGAATGAAATAATATTTTATTCTTACATTTTTCGACAGCACTATGGTAACCTTAGTCTATGAATATAATAAAATAGTCTTTGGCTTTGGCTTCTTTTTTACTCAAAATTGTTTTTTACTCATTTAATTTTAGGGGAATCTCTATTCCAAAATTCGTATGTTAGCAGTACTACTATAAACTGATGTTGATATTGATGATGTTATAAAGATATTTCAAATCACCACAAATATCACAGATTTAAAATATTCAAATTTCCTCGCTCAAGAAGGCTATATTTTAAATACGAGTTCGTATCAATCCCCTAACGCCTTTTGTAAATGGGCTCTTACAGAACGAATAGCGGCCGATACGTCACAGGGATCATCCGGAGTGGACGCTCCCGATAGCAAGATCAATTTATGAGTCTTGACCTGAAGTTGACCTAAACGAATGGAAGTCGATTGCAAACCTGTTGATTTCAAATTATTAGGATACGAAGAAAAGAAAGAAAAAAGAAGAAATAATACGAAGCAGCAGTATAAAGTTTTGTGGCACAGGTTTCCACTACACAATCGTCCATAAAAATTCTATATCTATGGAAAAGATAAAGGTGTTTGCAAATATGTAAGTTGTTAATACAACTAATAATAACGTAAATCCTACAGTCAAAAATAAAATAAAAAACTTACAAGAATATTAGCCCACCTCTCGATCTCATCCTGTTCGTCCAAAACACAATAACTATAATAAAGTTAACACACTGTTAGAATTAGCTTAGCACACATTTCATTTTTCACACAAAAAATTGCACAAACATAGTTCGATTTCGCGAAGAAACCCTATCCACAAAAAATATCACTCGATCCACGCGTGGATATACTTTAAACACAAAACAGGTCCTAGTGACCTGGCGGATATTTCACTCTCATTTGATTTTATTTGATGAATATGCATTGTATAGATCTTAAATTGAGTTCAGACGTTTATTCTGCATGATAGGATAGTATTAATTTCAGATTTCCCGTTGCGTGCACGCATTTGCGTGTTATAATACTGCTTGCATCAACTAAACTTATACTATCAGATGATAATGAATACTTTAATTTTGCAGTAATTAAAGTATATGT
The DNA here is from genome assembly GCA_018467065.1 of Ephestia elutella. NCBI lineage: Eukaryota > Metazoa > Arthropoda > Insecta > Lepidoptera > Pyralidae > Ephestia > Ephestia elutella. Next base: position 18,759,193 of record CM031576.1, on the reverse strand, counting down.
TTATTGCTTAATTCTAACTAAACGCAAATACATTTTCAGTAATTGCCTTAAATCGAATATATTTATATTATACACAAAATAAGTCTGATCTAATTTATATGATGCTTGTACAAACTTATTGAATTGAAGTGACTGCTGGCAGTGCGCCAAGTGCGATCACCATTTATTGTCAGAGTATACTGTACAATATTTTTGATGAAGATCTAATTATTTAAATGATATCATTTATCTCCCATGCCCGTCTTGGATAATAAGTAATAGATATGAAGTTTTTTGTGACTTTTTTTTTAATTTTGCGAAAATTTTAAACTGATATTTAAAATTATAAGACGAAGCATAAAAATTGCAATAGTAAATGAAAAGCTAATAGTCATCGGTTGGGATGAAGAATTAATTGAGAAGGAAATAAAAATTATCAGTGAAGTAATTTAAAAATGGAGGAAGACCAACGTGCGGATCTTCAAAGAATAAAATGTAAAGGGAGTTGAGTAAAATAATGACAGATAAAACGAATTAAGAAACTAACATAAAAAAATAAGAAAAAGTCAAGTAAAAAAAAACTTCTGTTGCATCCTCTTTGCTAGACTAGAGAGTGATTAAAAAGAAACTAATAACAATAACAATGTTTTTTGTGGCACTGTACGAACTCTACACTCTAGACCAAGAGTTAATTTGAATAATTAAGATGGTATCGCACACGCACGTTACTGGCGATGAAATTTAAGTGCGAAATAATTGAGAGACTAAAGTCGACCTCCAAAGTTAATTAATTCACTTGGAAATATGTACAGTACAGTCTGCAAAAGAATATTACATTCCTATAGTCGTGTACTTTGTGATCTCTCTTCTGTTTTACTTTTTTCTCTTACTACAATTGTTTAATAAAGGACAATGCAACCAATTGACCAAACAAATTAAAGTCGTTGTGCATAATTGAGACCGATGCCAAACGCTAGTCCTAATCATTCATAACAACTTTTACTATGGGGCCAAACAAACCTACCCTGGGAAAAAAATACAGGGCGACAAAGTATTAAAAAAACGTGGATTTTTATATTACTTAGTTAAAGGTTTTGTTTGTTTTAAACAGGTTTTTCCTTAGCCCTAATCATACATGGGGCCCAATAAATCTATCCTAAGAAAAAAAAAGGTATAGATAGAGTAACAAAAATAGGTTAAAGGTTTTGTAAAAGTGTGGATTTTTATATCATATATTTTGTTTGTTAGGTTTAACGCTAGTTCTAATCTTTCATGACAACTTTTACTATGGGCATGGGGTCAAGTAAATCTATTCTAGTAAAAAAATCTAATTATGTGATACAAAACTCCACATTTTTTCAAAACTTTGTTACTCTATATCTTTTTTTCCCAGGGTAGATTTGTTTGGCCCCATAGTAAAAGTTGTTATGAATGATTAGGACTAGCGTTTGGCATCGGTCTCAATCATGCACATCAAGTTTCATTTTTTTGGGCCAGCAGTCAAAGGAAGAGTTGCATTATCTTTTAAATTACTGAGTCTTTTGTTTCATTACAGACGTGAGATTTATCTTTTCTGCAATTTACTTACTGAGTGATTTTTATATCTTCTAAAAAGGATTATGTCGAGGTCAATGCCCAAATAATATAAATTCAGGAGCACATTTTCAAATGACATTTCCAATTTGAAAAGCCAGATCATTTGGTCCAATCGGCTTCCGTAATGGGATCCTATTGATAGGTAACGTTTGTCTAACCTCTAGAACAATACCAAATTACGGTATAAATTGAAACGTCTAAAACAATCCATTTTATGATCCTTAAACGGAGGACAATAAGGCAGCTTTATTTTTAGACGTACATACATGAAGCATAAAACCTAATTCAAAATCCGACTGGTTTGATTTGAATCTGTTTATTTTCAATGTTTACCTACTAGTTCAGTTCACATCACGTTAAATTTCACACATATCTACGAGTACATTATTAAGAATAATTTTCAATTCATATTTTGGTGCTGATAAAGTAGATGAATAACCGGCCAAGTGCGAGTCAAGCTCGCGCACCAAAGAGTTCCGTACACGCAAAACATCTCACATTATTGCTCTAACTAAAGGACCAATTGGTTTCAAAAACAAACTTAACTTTGCAGTTCGATCCCTAGGATTCATACTGCATCGAGCGCAAAAATAAGTTTGTACTGCTTTTTTAGACTTCCAACAATATATTTCCAACTTTGAGATTTATTACAACTATTTATGTACAAGTACTGTAAGACATTGCTTTTAGCCAAATTTCATAATTTTAGGTCAACGAGAAGTACCCCATAGGTTTTGATTGCTCTCTAAAATTGCGAAATATGCGAAAATTCGCAACATTTAGGTACGGAAATATCTCCTGATCGCGTCACAGATTTAGAATAGGCGATGACGTATAATTTTGATTATTTTTTTGCTAAAAGAAATCATAGATCCGAGTATTCTATATTAATTTGAACTTGATACTGAGAAAAAAAATTGACAGACAGACGGACAATAAAATGATCTTATAAGGGTTCCGTTTTTGCCTTTTGAGGTACGGAATCCTAAAAATAAGTAAAATTCACTTATGTGAAGTCGAAGGCAAAAGCTAGTTAGTAAAGAAGGGTTATATATAGTGAGATTGACCTTTAGTTAGAAAATCCTCCTCAGGGTTAATCCTCGTCCACCGCAGGACAAGCAACGTGACCAAATAGGATCCGTTTATTTGCAACAACTGCACAACCACAAAACTGGGGGTCTAAAACGGCCACGTTGACAAACTTAAAGATGAACCTTAAGAAATCTGTAATAAGGTTAATTTTAAAATATTTGGAAAAGGAAAATTGATCATATTCTGACTTGTTAGTGGCCTTTTATACCATACGATTTGTACTATTTAACTGCTGATGTATTTATTGTTTTGTTGAAACTATCGTGTTCTTATTTTCTGACATTTGTCGCCGATTACAGAATTTTTATGATTGTTTTTTGATAAACAGATAAAAACAAGTTATTTCAAATGTATGCCCCTAATAATAAATCAAAATGACGCATTACATTCTGATAGAAAAAACCATGATGGTTTTCCCCAATGGATCTTTGCTCTACGTTCACACCTTTTTCAACCCTAAAACAACTGCGATAAAATATTCAGACATAAAGAACTTCTCCAGTCGAATTCCTTTGAGGGCAAATAGGGAATTTATTGGACACCTTCCGTTTCAATTTGCGAGTGTCGGAAAGACGGCTTTGCTCCCGTGGGACCTCTTCCCCTGGGTTCGAATTTGCTCTGACCTCACCCGCAAATGGGTATGTAATACTATCGGGGACTTGAAGGAATATGTTTTTAGTGTATGTTTGTTTGGTTAGACTAGATTCGTGGAATTTGAGTAGCCGTTAATACCTATTGTTTTTATTCATGGTGCAATAAAAAGTTACTTACTTACTTCTTTATTACTGACAAGCCTTCCCTTGGCTTTGCCAGCGAAAATTTAATTTTTATCCTTTTTAGTGCTTACTTACGCTTTAGTATAACGAAAGTCTATGAAAATTTTTAAATTTCTATGTTCAGCGGTTTCATTTTTTCTGCGTTGATATAACAATCAGTCAATAAGCTATACAGATACATGTGAAATATAAGTATCAAGTACACGTTACAGTATTCTCAATCAAAATTTATTTTCATTTTTACTAATTTTGTCCTAATAGACAGTTTTAGATAAAGCTAATTTTGGACATCATTTTCGTCTTTTATTTCCATTAAAATATCTCCTTGAGACTCTAAAAAGACAATGACTGGCAATTTTCGTAACTTAACAACAATTCCGCCGAACAAATAGGCCCAATTTATTTTGTACCTACCCCCAACACGATCTAATTGGTAAGTTTATGTCGATCCATTAATTTTAAATAATTAAGAAGGGTCGACTTAGCACTCGGCTAGAAGGGTTGAATATACCTCTGAATTTATTCGGATAGTTTTAAATATTAAGTAGCTTTAACAATTTTGGTAGAATCGTGCTGTGCATTTATAAGTGTCGACAGAGGAAACATATTGCACTTTGTAGTTGTAGCAAATACATTAATACCTGTATGACCAATTTAAATAATAATAAAAGAAGAAATAAAGCCCTAAACAAAAGTGTGAATAAAACTTGTTTCAAATACAAAATGGACAAGTCAGCCCCTCTTCGATTGCTGCTCCCGAAAGGGTCCTTAATTGTAACAATTAAATATAAGAAAGAAGAATATGAAGAAGAAGAATTGAAAATAAGAAAATGATGAAAATCAAAATTGTTAAGAATATGACCTGTTGCTCACATTAAGGATGCAATCAAGAATTGAATTGAATACTTACTTTCTACTGCGGCGCAGTGACCGCAGTGGATGTTGGCCTCTGACACGAGATGACGCCATTTTTTGCGGTCTTGCACCAGCTCTCGCCAGTTGTTAGCTCTGAGGCTCCCCTAAGTCTTTCAGAACCTTATCGCTCCAATGCGTTTTTGTGTTTCAAATATTTAACACAAAAAACGCATACGAGATCAGTCCCTGTTTTATTCAAGCAAAAGTTTCAATTAAATCGGATATAATTTCGCAAACAATAAATGTTACGGGCCGGAATGATTGTGCTTCGCTTTAACGACAGCTTAAAAGGCTCGTTTTGGCTATAATTGCCATTTTTATGCCATGCCAATGCAAAGATAAATGGAATTATAGTCTGGAATTAATTGTTCTGTTATTCCGCAATTTCTGTTATGAAATTGAAAGATATAAAATATTATTTCAGCCAGCTAATAGAAGAAATTATAAATTCAGGTATTCTGTAACCACTGAATTCTTTTTAGAAATAACTTTTATAGTTGTAATTAAAAAGTCTGTCATAACATATCTGTCATAACATGTCTGTCAGAAATATTATCGTAGTAGATATCTACCACGATAATATTTATTATACTATGTTAGGTTATTATTTACATCAATTTATTTAGGTATGTCTCATCGTAATAGTAACTTTATCTTATTAATTTTATAAATGGAGAAATAAGAACTTTGTTTGTTAAGCTTTTTGCTTAATAAACTTCTCAAGAAGATCGCGTAATTGTTCTCAGAAAAACACTTTAACAGAATAGGAATATTAAGTCTATAAATATTTCGATTAAGGTACCTACTGTATCAGGTGTCTACTATATAATAGAAAAAAGATGTGTCAAAGATATATGACATTTTGATTTTGTCTCCGCCAAAGCCATTTACTTCTTAAGATACTTGTTCTTACTTGTTAAGTACAAGTATCTTAAGAAAGGTATTTATAATGCAGAGGTGAATGGAAGAGTTGGTCAAGGTCGACCTCGAAAAACGCACTCCAACCAGATTGCGGACCTCCTTAAAAAGGGAGATATTAGGAGCACCTATAACCGGAGAGCATGTATAAAGAGAGTGATGAGTACAGACGTAGCAGGTGGAAATCGCTAGTCTCTGCCTACCCCCACGGGAAAAAGGCGTGATAATATGTATGTATGTATGTACTTACTTCTTCTTTATGTGCGACAGCCACGAAGGGGTTATCATCTACAGATTAATTCCAGGATTCCAGATAGAATTCTACTTTTCTATACGGATTTTTGTGGACAAAATTGAACGAAAATTCATGGAAATGTAGTGTATCTAGTGAACAAACGAATTCATAGTGGATTCGTCGCCAACACGCTGACCGTGTTGGCAGGTTAGACCCGTATTCATTTCCGCCCATCACTGACAAACCAACAAGTAAAGCAAGGTTTGGGTTTAGCTATGTTGGCAGCGATTCTGTTACGTTCGTCGCTTATTTTTGGACTTCACTAACCGAACTTGTCTTATTTTTGTGACCAGAGTGTCTACGAGTATTTCAGTAGAAATTTTGGGAAAAAATGTAAACCTCAGTATTCTATTTTAGACACTTTTAGAGAAAGAGTTAAATTTTTCAGCATTTTATTTCAGCATCTAACTATAGTTACCAATATACATTATAACAACATTGGGTTTCCAAAACTTTAGATTGTGTTATAATTTAAACATAATATGTGCAACATTTTTTGAGATGCCAGCATCTCAAAAAAGACTTTTAGGATTTTGATGATTTTCTTATTTCTACTAGAAATTATGCTTATATCTTGGTTAACGTGAACTTTATGCAGTCCATACAAATATTATAAATGTGAAAGACTATCTGTCTGTCTGTTATGCTTTCACGACTAAAGAGCTGGACCGATTTTGATGAAATTCGGTATGGATATAGTTGAAGACCCGGGGTCAAACATAGCCTTTATTTTCAAAAATCAACCTACAAGGGGCTAAGATGATGAGGTACATGTTAATATTATTAAAACACGTAAGATATACCCCTTTTTGCAGCGAGCGAAGCCGCCGTACAACATGTAGTACTTTATAAATTCATTTTTTTAAATATCAATTTTGATAAAGTTATTTTTAATCGTTAATACTGTTATAACAAATAACAATAAAGAGAGACCAAGGACATAACTCTAACGCGGCAAATGAACACACATTTTCCGTCGGTGACCATCGAAGCACCCACTTATATCACTTACTGCGATGTCGTAACATTTCTTGATTAACTCAGCACTCTGGTCGGGTGTTTATGGGCGATTCCAGGTCAAAATTGGTCATTTTTGAAACGCCCAGTCCAATTTAGTCCAATTTTCACACTAATTCAAACGTTAAGGATAACATAAAATCCTTCCTAACTAATATTATAAATGTGAAAGAGAATTTGTTTGTTACCTCTTCACGCTTTATCTACTGAACCAATCTTCCTGAAATTTCGCATACACATAGATGGAAGTACGGAGAAGGACATAGGGTACTTTTCATCCCAGGAAAAAGCACTGTTCCCGTGGGAATTTCACGCGGGCGAAGCCGCGGGCAATAGCTAGTCCTAACTAATATTATAAATGCGAAAGTGAGTTTGTTTGTTTGTTACCTCTTTACGCTTTATCTACTGAATCAATCTTCTTGAAATTTCGCATACACATAGATGGAAGTACGGAGAAGGACATAGGGTACCTTTCATCCCGGGAAAAAGCACTATTCCCGTGGGAAATTCACGCGGGCGTTTCAAATTTATTCAAGCTAGTACTTTATAAACTCGAGTTTATATAGTATTTGATAACATTAACCAACTCGAAAATAACATAGCATAATTAAATTACCTATCAGTGCAATCTAGAACTGAGTGTGGCGCATTTTTGGATCAAAATGTCGATGGATGTTAAAACTTCCTTCTAAGTATATAAACACTTTTCGAAAAAGTCCAATATTGGCCCAGTCTTTTCCCATGTTGTGCACTTTACCAGAGGAGTACTCAGCAATTAAGAGAGTGTTTCAAGACCACTGTACTCAAGTTATCGGTAGAGATTAAATACATAGTAATTAATTTAAAGGGACACATTATAAGACCATAAGTTTAGCATAAATTCTTAAATTCTTCGAGTTGTACTGAAAAACTTGCATTCCGAAATTAGCCCAATTACTTTTTAAACGGAGCGGAGCCCCGAAGCAATGATAATAACTTAGAAAATAATATACAGAATATAGTTTGTTGAGGAGCACTTTGAGTATTAAAGTATCACCGTTTCTACAGCTGAAAGCTCTTTGTTGAATGCGGATAGAATAGTAAAGCCTCCACAAAGGTAAGTTATATACGAAACTGGCAGCAAATGTTTTTAGTTTGGAAAGTAGTCTTTATATTCAGGCGAAAATGCAAAAAATCGAAAAGATAAGGCAGAAAAGAAGGTAAGGCAGAAATTGCAAGCATACGGGTCAGAATTTTATAGCATCATCATTTTCATCAGCCATTTTAATGTCCCCATAGAAAGGCACTTGCCTTTCTTATAAATGGATAAGGAGCAAGAGCCATTACCCATCATGCGGTCACAATGCGGATTGGGTACATTCTAACTCAAAATTCAATGAATCTACTTTTATACTAGAGCTAAATAGCTCGAAGAACAGATAGCCGTTGGGGCAGAAAAGTTCTCGAGTGGCGACCACGAACCAGAAAATGTAGTGTGTGTAGCCTGGTGAAGGTCGCGGGACGCGCATGGATGCGGGCAGCTCATGACCGGTCGTTATGGAAATCCTTGGGGAGGCCTTTGTCCAGCAGTGGACGTCTTTCGGCTGAGAGGGGAACCAACAACGAACTAATATACCACCAAGCATCAATCAATCAAGTGCTTCCAGCAACAAGAACTTCCGTGCGCGGACAAGTGTCTACTTTTATTGTTAAAACTCAATATTTCAGTTCTGCTAATCTGTTTTGCTTTATACGCTATACTACATATTATTAGGGATTCGCCAAAAAGGTATCTAATTCCGGTAGGAGCTTATGAAAGGGCCCGAAACTTTTGTCCTAACAAATTAACAGTATCGCTAACTATGTAAGCAGTCCGACATTTGTCTAACAATGGGACCGAGTTATTGTCTTGTGTTACATTACAAATTATAGATGCAACAGAAACTACACTTCATGTCATATTGTTCATCCTTTAATCTTTACTCCTATATTCTTTTATATTCATTATTTAATTTTTCCAATCATGGAATTTGCACAGAATCTAGTTCATATTTTCTTTGCAGTGAAATACTATATTATTATCTAATTTTTTAAATGCTGGCTGTGTGCAACGTTTATTGAAACATACTAGGAAATATTTAATATTGTTAAAATTTGTTATTTTTTACTGGACAGTACTGGATACGCAAGTTTTGTAATGAGATCTTGGTTGCGCTAATTTGCTAATCTACTTAGTAATTCTAATCCTAACTAATATTATAAATGCGAAAGTGAGTTTGTTTGTTTATTTGTTACCTCTTCACGCTTTATATACTGAGCCAATCTTCCTGAAATTTTTTATATACATTTTCAGAAGTACTGAGAAGGACCTTTCATCCCGGGAAAAAGCACTATTCCCGTTGGAAATTCAAGCGGGCGAAGTCGCGGGCATCAGCTAGTAATTTTAATAAATTCAAAAGTATGATGATTTTTATATGCCTCTTTCACAGAACTGAAGCAATAATCAGGATAGTGTAGTAGAAGTAGGTATTAGGGTGGAGCGAAATTACTTTTTTCTGATTTTAAATTTCTAATAGTGAAAAGTTTATGCCTTTTGGTCTCAAACATACACATTTAAAATATAATTTGAAAAAAATAGTGTAACCGTCTCCGCAAGGTCATTGAACTTTTACGAATAGTCGATTTTAGACTCAAGTTTGTAGATTTTTAATTTTATTAAAATGACAAATATATGTATAATTCATATTAATTTCAAAAAGGTAAAATCCTCTATTTTCGATATAAAATAATAAACAAGGTGCAATACTACGTAAAAGAAGAGTACGGGGGTGCAAAGGAGGGTCAGTTTTCGCATGAATAACTGAAAACGCGCTTGACATTTTTTTGACAAATATCGTATAAATTCTTAGTACTATAATGGAAAAGGCTCGGAATGCCTGTAATGTGTCCATTAGTTAATGATTTTTGTATGTTAAAGTCAAATGTTTTACCAACTTACAAAGATATATGAAGTTTTAAGAGTTGACGAGGTAAACTATGAGAACGTCAAAAAAAGCCTATATTTTCGGAAATTGCTAAGTTGGTCATAAAAAATTAAATATTTATGGCTTACTGCATTCATACCAACAGGAATACTTTCCAGAGATATTTAATTGTTATCAGCACATCATAAAAAATGTAAAAATCTACTCAAGTCCATCAAATGTATTTTATCTGCAGACTTGAAAAGTTTTCGACGGGATAGTATGATGCTTTTTGATATTTTGGCTTGCATATGCAAAGATTTTACTCACTGCAATTGTCCAAGATATAAAAAAGTGCCAAAACATGAGCAAATATTATCGATTGTAAAGAAATAAGCTCCCAGAAATATTCACAAATCATTGTACGTATCAGCAATAATTTCAGGCAATTCTCCCGAAGATTTAGGCTTTACGATACATCTACAGTTAAATAGTCGCATGCCCGTTGACTGAAAAGTAAAAATTGACTGTTAGGTTTATATAGCGACGGAAAAATCATCACTTGGTCTGATCACTTCGACTACATTAATTGTGAAACTATATGCTTCTTTGTGGTTCTGTATTAAAAGAAAAACCATCAGAGTTAAGATGGTTCTCGGTCTCTTTTTAACATTATTATTTATACGATACCTTCGAGAAGATTTAGAAAGCATATTAGAACCCAGTCACTCAAAGAAATGGCTATTTTATGTACAACGACAATATTTTCTGGCTATGTTAATTGTCACGCAGAAGCAAATACGTGAGTTGGATGCTCGTCGTAGTTTGAAGGCACGCAGTATTTCTACATCAACAACCCCAAGATTTTTTGTAGTGGCAGATATAAATTTCAATATTTTAAATGATATAGAAATAATATATTGGCAAAACGATTGTTTCTAGCCACCATTTTTTATACAATTATTGACTGAAGAAATTGGCAGTATAGTACAGCCTGGTAGCGAGAATCAGCTGTTATTCTTTAAGTTCTGTGTTCCATGCAATCTGTTGAATGAGTTGTGAAGATCACAGATGAAGTAGCCACTTAACATTACACTAAAACATCTCAATTGAGAGCCATACAGGCTGAATTAGAATTAAGAGAGAAAATGCCGAAATTTGTCATTTTAGAGCAAATTAATTTTATTTTTTTAATGTTAATTTTTATACTTTTTTCATTAAAATATATTATTTTATGCTTAATTAACACATTTTTGTGTCAATTCACATAATTTGAACCCGTTTACATGTCAATAAAAGGTCTGACAGGTAAAGCTAATTTTTCAAAAATTTTAAAACTTTGAAGTCAGTGCGGAGGCAAAAGATATTGTTTGATTTATATCAAAATTTACATATAGTATTAATTTCGGGCAAGACATAAATCCCTCACTATTAGAATTCAAAATGAAGAAAAAAATATTCCCCATACATCCGCGCTCCACCCTAGTAGGTATGTAAGAAGGCACTAAATATTGTATTTTTCTGTAGTTTTAATAATTTGTAGGTATGTTTGTTGCCGCTATTGTTCCCAAAGAAACATCTCGTTGCCCTTTGGAGTGAAACAATATAATCAATCTTTGTAACTCCAAAGTTAGTAATCTGACATCCTGAGTCCTGACAAACTTCTGTAACATTTGGTGTTTTCTGCCTTAAAATCACAAATCATTTGCAATATTATTTCTTGTCGAAAACATCTGGACTAACTTGAAGTGGATAACTTTTGTGCTTACCTACGATTTTATTTTTGTCGTTCTTCGAAATTTTGTACCTATTTGATTTGTTGGTATTTTTAGTTATTCCAATAATAGAGGATAGGACAGTATCCTTGTTTGGGTATTTTTGGGTTTCCCGTATTCATAAAAAATCTTCCAAATTCTGTAGTTAATAATTCTGTTATTTAGAATGTGGCAAATATTATTGTACTATAGTGTATCTGAATCAGTCTCTCTCAGCCGAAAGACGTCCACTACTGGACAAAGGCCTCCCACAACGACCGGTCCTGCGCTGCCCGCATCCATGCGCATCCCGCGACCTTCACCAGGTCGTCGGTCCACCGAGTGGGAGGCCTGCCAACACTACGTTTTCCGGTTCGTGGTCGCCACTCGAGAACTTTTCTGCCCCAACGGCTATCTGTTCTACGAGCTATGTGCCCCGCCCACTGCCACTTAAGTTTCGCGATTCTGCGAATCAGTAAAAATATCAATTGCAGAAATGTGCCGGACTACCAAACAACTATCACAATTTAAATCAAAAATAAACGTCCAATCTAGTGTCGACGACAAAACACGACAACGCAAAAAGGACAAGAGTAAAAAGGATTTTAAAACGGAAGGTTTAGAAAAGCAATACACGCGACATTGCATTAGGGAAGGCCGCAAAAATCCCAGTTTACGTCCGAGTGCGTGGACAAAGCTGCAGCGGGACATGCTGCACTAACAGCTAGCTTTTACCAACATACGGGACTAAATTCGGCCAAACATACCAATCCCAACAAATTTATCAAAAGAGAAAATTCCAGTTTACGTCCGAGTGCGTGGACAAAGCTGCAACGGGACATGCTGCACTATCAACCAGCTTTCACTTACATACGGAACTGAATTCGGTCAAACATACCAATCCAAACAAATTTATCAAAAGAAAAAATCCAGTTTACGTCCGAGTGCGTGGACAAAGCTGCAACGGGACATGCTGTACTAACAGCTAGCTTTCACCAATATATGGGATGGAATTTGGTCAAATATAACTATACCACTCAACCCATAAAGCCTAGAAAAATACTTATGATAAAATCCATAAGCCAACCTTCCTATCCCATCCCGCTAATATATAAACGCAAAAGTTTGGATGTGTATAAAAGAATATGTTTGTTTCTCATTCACGCAAAATCTACTGGACGGATTTTGATAAACTTTTGTCCACAGATAGAATAATACCTGGAATAGGAGAAAGAGTACTTTTTATCTCGAAATTTCGAGGAAAGTGGAAGCTCAAAGCGCAACTAGTTATACATAAAGAGAAAGGATGGCTATTTAGACTGGTTTTGAATGGTGGAAACGTACTAGCAAGCGCAGCATAGGATGTCCTGGTGGATTCATCTTTCTACCTTGTTAATCTTTCACAATTGAAATATAAAAATAAATATTTATTTGCAATAACAAATTAAATTAAAATTATTGTTAAACAGCTACCCACAAATTGGTACTAGATGATCTAAAGACATTGTGAAGATAGCGGAAAGATGCTCTAAGAAGCCACCCAATCCCGTTTAGTTATGAGCTAGTTTGATATAATTTACACTCGTATGTTTCCGCAGTTGTATCAAGCGCAGGTGTTGTACAACTCGAATGATACTGCAATAACACTAAAATAAAACTAAGCTATGGCACACTGCCTCTGATCCTCTTGTACAATCATCTTTACACTTTATTCCCAAGGAAATAAGAACCTATGTGGCTTGGTTTCATTTGTGGTTCTTTGTGTGTGCCTTCAAAAGACCTTATTGTATTGGCAGGCATAAAATCATTTTCCTTTGTAACTTGACAACCAATTGCAACTATTGCCTTGAAAAATGTAATGCCGTGTTGCGATTTAAGTTTTGCTGTATTTGTGACAAAAATAAAATTTTATGTGACACGTCTACTTTTATCAAAGTTCAAAGTCAGCTGGGTGCTTCTGGACCTCCATTAATACCTATTTTTCTAAAAATAAATGAATAAATGTAAGGATTCCTCAACATAGCAATAGCATATCTACTTTATCATACTTAGCGATACAGTAACATGACATCAATTGATGATGTCGGAATCAAAAGTGTTAGTTTTTGTTTTTAATCGGTAACGTTATTTTGAATGAGTTTATGGTGACATTATTTTCTAAAGTTATGTTTTTTTTTAATACTTCTGACTCCTCACTTTTTCAGCTATCGACGACGCCACGTAAAGGCTCAAGTAGCAAAATTATTTAAATCCAAAACTGAAACTTAAGAAGAATGTATGCTCTGCCTCAACGAGGTTCGCAGTAACACTTACCCTTAATTAACACTTGTTCAGCACTAAGGGTATAATGAGCTTGTTTTCAGCTGTGTATGCCAGAATATTCCTGAATGAATTGCGGTTGTCGTCTGCTTTAGAATGTTGTCTCAGTGTCAGCGAGGATACGAATGATATAAAGTTGGAATATAGACCATTCTGTGGCATACTAATAAAAAAAACTTACCACTATCATCATCCATCATCATCATCCACAGCCTTCCGTGACCCACTGCTGGGTATAGGCCTCCTTTTGTCTACGCCAACCTTCTCGGTCCTGGGCTATCATACTCCAGTTGTTGCCAGCAATATTCCTAACATCGTCGACCCATCACCACTATGAATAGGAATAACTTCAGGATTGTTCGTTATAAATTTGCACTACCAAGAGGGTCATATTCTTCTGAAGATCAATGTATTTTTCTAGTAGTAACTTCTTCAACATATGTAATCGAATAAAAAATATTTAGAAAATTGATTTGACAAATCAATGAATACATAAAAAAGAAAATAAAAATACAAGAGAACATAGAACTGCCTCTATTGTGAAGTCATTTGAAAATAGACGAACGACGTGTGAAAAATGCTAATCGCGATTGCTGCGAACAGCGGTTCAAAATGTTCACATTATCGCTCATATCCAAACCGTACCCCACCGCGTCAAGAGCTCGCAATGTGATTTTTCGCAGCGAGAGTAGGTCCTTAATGAACCCCCTTGAAAACAAAGCTGGCTACAAGCGTTTTGGCTCATGGCCTCGTTGTCTTTGATGCCTGAAGCGTGCTTTATGGATTATTTTTGATGTTGGTGTTTCGAGTGGACTTTTTGCACGGCTCACTTACGGAGTACTTCTGTTTTTCATTTTTGGTTGGTTTCATTGTGGTTTTGTAGCTGCAAATTCAAATTTTGTAGTAGCTTTCGAGGTTTTTAAGTTTAGAAAAGGCTTTTTGTTATATAGTTACTAAAGCTCAAGATTATGTCTTATCCAGTCCGATTAAAAAAAAAATATTGTTACAAACAGCTTTCAAATCCAAATACCGCAAGGTGTAATGTAATATAGATTGATATAACGAAAAGTTGATAGGAAATTTTTACCCCTAAAATTTTTTGCCCATATTCACTTCTACAAGGTAAAAAGCCAACATTCCATTTCCATTCACATCCTAATCTGATTGTATCCGCACAAGTATTCAAATTGCCCAATTTGAATTCTTCGCAACGCAATTCCAGAACTGACAGGATTAGCTGAATATCCTCTGCACCTATTTCTATTCCCGTTTCTTATAGACCTAACGTCGTTTAAATTTCATCTCCTATCATGTTGTGTCTAAGGTAGTTTACATTAGTTGAGTAGCAGTAGTAGTAGCAAGATACCGATAATTTCTTACCGATCCATAATGATTTTTGAGAAATTAGTCAATTATTTTACGATGTTGATAACAAAAATCTATGCAAGTATATTTTTTCTGCATGCTAAATTACCCTGACTTATTTCGATTAAATTATATATACTGGTGATTAGTGGTGATGATCCAAATGACCGACGCCATCCTGCATTAGAGCTGGCTGAAGCAGCTCTGACTGAGTCTGACTGAACCAGTACTTTTGAAATAAAGGCGAGCAAATTAAAATAAATATTTATCGTGCTTGCTGTTTTAATAAACGTGTAAGCAAGCTTGGTCAGTAATTATTTTAATTTGCACACCTTATTTTCTAGGTAGGTACCTATTAGAAACTAAGTTTTTATAGTACTAGCTAATAAAGAAGTATATTATTTAATGATACGTGTATAACGCCTAAAAGTCAGGAAATGAGTGAGGGCCGAGTTAGCTGACACCCAGTTAGCTTGCCAAATGTAACTTTAATCCCAGTCCCCTCGTTCCACCCTAACTGCCTTCTAATCATGCGGTCGAGAATGCATACTTATGAAGCTTTCAAACATCAAAAGACCCCTGCAGGGGACGCGAAAATTATTTATTACTTCCCAAAGACTACGGTAGCTGATATTCTATTCTTAAGAAACAATGTCTTATCTTAAAGCCCTTTGAAAATAAAAGTGGATTCAAGATTTCCTTAATTAAAGATTGGAAGCCTTTGATGAAAACAGGGATTTCAGGAAAAAATAAAAAATGCCCCTTATTGATGTTCAGTTGTTTATTAAAAGATGTCTGACGTTTTTGTAAGCTGAAATTATACTTAAGGCTATACCCAATCAGGATTTTCCGAAAACGTACTGTGTTTAAGGGTCAAGTGTGAACCATAGGTTAGAAGTACTGAAGCAGGAAAAATATCCCGTAAAGAGGAAAATACTAAACTAGAATTATACCGAATCAAATTACAAATAAAATTAATAAGACTAGATAAAAAATATAATACATAATCCTGTTTTTTTTATCCTTTATCGTCGAAAATCACCGTAATTAAAGCGATAACAGTAGATTTTTTTAAAGAATTAAATAAAGAATACATTTATTTAAAACGATGCCGGCTTATTTTTTAAAATATATTTAGTGTTTTATCATAGTTAAAAGAAAACCTCTAAAATAATTACCCAAAACGCCTAACGAAAACTCGCTAGCATAAACACAAATTACAGAAAATTCGAAAAGT
Source organism: Ephestia elutella (assembly GCA_018467065.1). NCBI lineage: Eukaryota > Metazoa > Arthropoda > Insecta > Lepidoptera > Pyralidae > Ephestia > Ephestia elutella. The sequence continues at coordinate 18,742,988 of CM031576.1, read as the reverse complement.
AACCTTATTGTGTCTGCTTTAAGGCGGTGCTTACGTACTGCCCCTCAGATCAGCCTTGGGTATGGCCTTAAGTCAACACTTTGATGTCATTGACAAAAGGAGAGGGTACTTTTCTTATCTCATTTAATGCCCGAATATTAAAAAATAAATAAAAATATCAAGTACAAGGTCAACTTTCGTTGTCGTCGTCTTTGCTAAGGTTCCGTACCTAGAGAGTCCAAAACCCTATTAATATGTCTTCTATGTCGTTAGTTATATCGTTCGATATAAACTGGAGCCACGTGTGCGACTCTCAACTCGTACTTGACCGATTTTTTAATATTTAGAAGTCGTGAAACCAGCAGCTAGGTGAAATTTTATTTACGCATGATAATTTTTCTTAATCTTAGTAAGGCGTGGTCGAAATTCACAATATCCAAGTCTCGATAGTAGTCTGGATAGTGATTAGATATTTAGATAGGTACTGACTTTATATATTTCTTTTATGGGATCCGGTATGACGACGATCATATTTTCGCATTTAAAATATTAGTTACGATGAATTACTAGCTGTGCCACGCGGGTAGCATTTATTAGCCTTTTCCTCATGACTATCTTAGGTACTTACTTACTTACTCCGCTGGCTCAGTGACCCCAAAGTGGATCTTGGCCTCTGAAACTTGAGAGCGCCTTATACTTCTATTCTACGCGGTGGCTCGCCAGTTATGCCATGCATGACTATCATACACATTTTTTTTTTCATATTGTTGTTCTAGAGAACTCTTGCTATGTGGTGATAATGATCAATACCAGTATTAAGAAACCACCATTTAATTTAATCTTTTTTTTCTTCCAATATCCTAGTGATTGTGCTATTGAAATGGTGTAGTAAAATTAGTCTTGTCAGCTCTGCTGGGTTGGGATGCGTCACGTTGAGTGCCGTCATTTCATACTTTGGTGCTTCTCTCACTGTAATGAAAAGACACTTAAAAGTTTCATCTTAGTTAAGTCTGAGGGAGGTATTATTTGATTTTAACAGGATCATGTGGTTCTGTTTGTAGGAATCTATCTATCCTAACTATTATTATTAATGCGAAAATGAGTTTGTTTTGTTTGTTTTTTAACTCTTTGCGCTTTATCTACTGAACCAATCTTCCTGAAATTTCGCATACCTACACATAGTTAGAAGAACTGAGAAGGACATAGGGTACCTTTCATCCAGAGAAAAAGTGTTTTCGTGTTTCACTGTTTTCGTGGGAAATTCACGCGGGCGAAACCACCGGCAAAAGCTAACGTAGTGTAGTATTACATAAAATTCGACTCTCTGATTTGAGTTTGACTAAAAAAACTCCTAAATACACATGGAGGAAAATTTCCACAATAATATACGAATGAGACTCGAATATATTTTGATTTCACGATACGAAATCTGTTAAATGAACCACTTCAGAGACGGATTACTAAAAGGAAAAACATTTTCTTTTTTGAAAATAAATAATATCTACTCTATTACTTTCTCTACTAATCTCAAAAAAATAATCTGCCGTTCCATTTATTTTAAACGATTTGTTTAGCAAAATAGTATGTTACTGTTGATTTTTAGCAAAGATTTAAATCGTATCTTTGATTTTTTGAGATTTCAGATTCTCATACAAAAAGTTAAATATTTATGAGTACTTTCATAAATAAAATTTTTGTCAATGATTTACATTCATTCTGTATTGTTCCAATTTCTGTCTTGACTGAGACTAACGAAAAATAAGCGAGTCTGTATTATTTATTTTTGGATTTTTTGCATCTCAGATGCAATTAGTACATGGTGAAAAAATTCCATGCGAGCAGGACTTGAACCCGCGACCAGGACCTTGCTCTTTTTTTTTATTAAAAATCTGAGTGCGTTTGACTTCTATCTTGCCTGATGGGAAGCAAAGATGAGATCTAGGGTGGTACACGCAAACTCAAAATATGCCTATTCACTCTTGCCTTGAAAACCCCTAAATTATAAGTGACAGGAAACAGCGACGCTTCTTCCAATTTCTATATGAGAGTACTTGATAGTATAGAGTATTATATCCACCAGTGCTCTCACAACGAGAAGCAGCTTACAAACTCTTATAATAATACCTAAGGATCGATTGACCCTGCCATACTCCAAAAGAAATAAAAAATCTTACCTGGCCTTCTAGCAATTTTATACATAACATCGAACAACTCTCTTGAAATGATGTCCACAAAACTTTTGTTGCCGTACCAAATATCCATAGCCGAATTTGCTACCCATTTTGTTGGTCTGTAGTCTCTAGGTTCGCTCTTTCGTTCTTCTCTTATCCTTGGCCTTTTCGAATCACCTTCTAATATTATTACAGTCAATACAAACACTAACACTGTTTTAAATTCCTTTGATTGGAACATCTTGATGAAATTCGATACAAAAGTGACTATAGAACTGATGAATTTCTTGCAATGCGCCCGTTGTAGACGATCGCGCTTATAAACAAAGTGATTGTTCTTTTGCCGTAAATATAGGAAGGAAAATGTTGACAATCATCGTTTGTATATGGGAAAACTGTCAATCATAATTTCTATGCTTTGCTATATCCACGTTTTGTCAATCAAATGGTAGCAGCTTGGAAATCAGCTCCGGTATTTCCTGAATTCTTTATTTACTGCGCTCCTGAGCTTCGATGCTATATGAGAGATAATAATACTATTTGTCCAGGTCATCCTACCCGTGTACCAAATTATATGAAAACCCATGAAGTGGTTGAGGTTTGGCTAGCAAAAGAATATTACTTATTTTTATTTTATGTGTGTATGTTTATATCTATTATTTTATATTTAGTTTATCAATTTTCTACTCTTTTATTGTCTCATTTTTTTTTATTTCTCTCTGTTCATGCACCGCCATTTATGTGTATTCCTTTCCGTTCGCTAAGTTGCCTGGAAGAGATTGCACTTGCGATAAGGCCGCCTATTGTACGCATTACCTATGTATCCTTTACTTTTTTTGTGCAATACTTAAAGTATTTTTACTTACTTATATCAAATTTATATTTTACTAAGAAGTAAAATATGATCTAAGGGTAAGAGATACGTTGACAATAACAATTTGTTTTAATTTTCTTTTGAAGAAAACCCATTTATATTCTGAACTTTTTTATAATTTAGTATCATTATTGGTATAAACCAATGATACTAAATTATAAAAAAGTTCAGAATATAAATGGGAAATAAAATAATATGGGGAATATAAAATTTTTAGAAAAAACGGATGGAATTATTTTATTTTTAAATCGACCGTTTTGCTCAATAATTCCAAATTGTTTTGTTTTTTATCTAAAATATAAACATATTCTATTCTAAATTCATCGTCGCCCCCACCAAAGGCAAAAGAAAAAAAGATATCATGGAAATACAGATTTTTATAGTACGGTTTAAAAAACTTAAAAAAAAAATATTTGCATGTAAAGGAAATTTAAATTAATTTAGGAAATTATTATCCTTTACATGCAAATATTTTTTTTTTAAGTTTTTACGCTACGGTACGGTACGGTATTACGCTCACTTAAAATACACTTGGAAAAGTAACAGAGAAAACAAATAACTGTAACAAATAAATGTACCTATCAAAAATCATACACATAAGTATCTTTTTTTTATAAAAAGTATAAATTAAAAAAAATGCAACTAAATTAGAACTAAAATTATATAATGAGGAAATTAGCCACTTAATTTATTAGCTATATTCAATTAGGAACGATAAAGATAGCATTCCAGATAATATCATATGATTGAAGTCCTATATATTAATATGCCTTCTTTTTTTTGCTAGGTGCTGGAAATAAAACAAATATATAAATAATTATTTTCAATTTTCTGCCAAATAAATAATTCTTACAAATAGATGTATTTTATAAAATAAATACAGTGTTTTCAAAACTATTACTTAAAAATATTAATGTCCTGGGTTCGATCCCCGGTCAGGTCAAGATGGCCTGGGTCTTGAATGTTTATCTATAAATGTATCCTATTAATATTATAAATGCGAAAGTTTGGATGTGAGTTTGTGAATTTGTGAGGATGTTTGTTACTCAATCACGCAAAATCTACTGGACGGATTTCGATGAAATTTGGTATCTCTCTCTCTTTAGTCGTATTCCCTCATGACTGAGGGTCGTGGTCATTATATGGAATGAAACACACACAACGACTCTCATGGCAATTTAAATGGAGTGGTTTGCCATTGCCTTCTCCATTTCACACATTAGCTGATAATCATCAACCAGAGTGCAGGTTTCCTCACGATGTTTTCCTTCACCGGAAGCAAGTGGTGGTCGATGAAAACTAACATGAGTCAGATTGGTATACAAATTCATGTAGCCCGGGCAGGATTCGAACCACTCGGCCACCACCGCTTCAAATTTGGTATACGGGTAGAAAAATACCGAGAATAGCACATAGGGTATTTTTTTTTTCACAAATTTCTTTTTATCCCAAAATTCCCACGGGAGCGAAGCCCCGGGGCGCGGCTTGTTTGTTATAAAATATAGTATCGTTGAGTAAGTATAGTATGTAGTAGTAGTTAAGTTAGTATCCCACACCACAAGTCTCGAGCTAACTTAGGAGCTAGCCCCAAGGCTAGGTAGCTCAATTTGTGTAATTTATTCGTTTAAATATGTATTTACTACCTACTCTTATTCAATTTGTAAAATTAATTAAACTCCTACATATTTCGGAAAAAACTTAAAGGTTCATTGTACTTAAAAAATAAATCACTCACATTTGATCTGAACGATTTTATCAATGGCAGTTGAGCCCACGTTCCATAGTTCTCTTGCAATGAAACTCATTATTGTTCTATTGGTGTATATAAAGTCCATTGCCTTTCCGACAAAGTTATCTCCTGTAGTAAAAGTTTCATTTTCAACCTTTTTCTGCTGTTTTAATATATCGTTCCAGGTTCTATACGATTTCGTCGTTGGTATTAGAAATATAAAGGTTGATATTGTGAGGAAAATTAAAGCTAGTCGTAACATTGTGCTCACAGAGAGTTGAATGCAGGGTGTTGATGGTTTTTGTTTGTTTTACTGAATGACTAAAGGTGTAGACACAATCGCATGTATATTTTAAAAGATTTTTTGTCTAATTAACTATGTGTCAATCTTTGATCAACAATACACCTAGATTAAAGGTCTCATACAAAATCAAAGCAAAAAACAGTCCGTGTTGATTAAATATATACTCTGTCTCTCTCTCAGCCGAAAGACGTCCACTGCTGGACAAAGGCCTCCCCCAAGGATTTCCACAACGACTGGTCCTGTGCTGCCCGCATCCATGCGCGTCCCGCGACCTTCACCAGGTCGTCGTCGGTCCACCGAGTGGCAGGCCTGCCAACACTGCGTTTTCCGGTTCGTAGTCGCCACTCGAGAACTTTTCTGCCCCAACGGCTATCTGTTCTACGAGCTATGTGAAATATATACAATCAATTAAAAATATAAGTCAATAAGTGTCAATGCATGGATTTTTATGATATTTTGGTACGTGACTCTTTTAAAAACTTCTATAACTGTATATATTACGAGATTAAACAAACATAAAAGCTAAGCTTTTTCTTTTATCAGACTTATGCATTTGAAATTTATAAAGAAGCTTTCTATTTCATAGGGTAATAGAAATTCTATGTTAGGGAAGAAGAGTGAGGAATCACATGACAATTTAATTTTAATCTATTATACACTAAATTTTATACGTCGAAATTTTACATACTCCTTAAAACTCCTTAGTACGTAATATTAACAAGGCTATTCCATGTGAACCCCGCTTTATTTTGAAAGAAACTTCGTCGATTCTACAAACAAGAACAATTGACTAATGTTTTGTTTTAATTCCTTAATTTTAATTTTTGGCCTGTGGTGTGGCCCTAGAATAGCACCAACCCATCTCTTCCCGTGGGTGTCGTAAGAGGCGACTAAGGGATTTAAAACACCGGAGGATGGGCAGCAGCATCTTTCCGCATACTATGCCATCACACTGCGATCGCCAACCCGCCTGCCAAGCGTGGCGATTACGGCAAAACCCCCCATGGATAAAATCCTTGGGGGAGGCCTTTGTCCAGCAGTGGACGTCTTTAGGCTGAGAGAAATTTAAAAACATTGTTTTTGTGTGTAGAGTTTTTTACATCTCTCCCTATATTCAGCCATCCTTTTGACCTACATTTTTTTAAATCTAGCTATTTATGTCCCACTACTGGGTAAAAGCAAAAAAAATGAATTAATTGACCTCCATTAAAAGAACAAAAAAAACATTTCGTTCCTATACACAAACTATGTAAGTCCATAAAAAGACATTTGAAACACACCCGGCCATATTTCACGAAAACTGCGTTAGAATAAAGTTATGGTATAATAAAAACGTATCTACTCGTACACATAAAACATTTCAACAGCCACAGATAGCTTGTCTGTGAAACGCCATCTTTATGCATATTTTTATTTTATGCACTGGAAAAATGTTGCAAGTAACAAATTGAAAAAAAATAAAATAAAAACAATATTTTGGTCTATGTCATCAGGAGCAATGAACATGAACAGTTCTAATGAGTCCAAGTTAGATGGATTTACTAGTAGGCATTCCAGAGTATCATCTCCTAGCCTCGAGCTTCATTGTCAGACCAGCTCAGTGGTACCACTTAATGTATTGTAATTTACACATACATAGATACTTATTATCACGCCTTTTTCCACTTGCTACGATCCATAAAGATCTCTCTTGCTTTCTCTACACTCATCACTCTCTTCATACATGCTCTACGGTTATGGATGTTTCTAATATCTCCCTTTTAAAGGATGTCCGCTATATGGTCCCAGTGCGTTCTCCGACGAGGTCGACCCTGACCTCTGCTTTATAAATACCTTGCTTTTTTTTTCATCCATCGTCTCATTGTCATTTAATCTACATTTAATTGCTAAGTTTCACAAAGATTTGAACAAGAATAGAGCTAAATTCTAGTTAGCCTAATGAAGCCTACAAAAGAACTTTAATTACCAAAATGAATTTCTGTTAAAAATAATTTCGTGATACTTCAGAAAATAAGGTAACTCTTTGTTACGACCGGGCCTTTTTATAACGACCCGTGACAAAGATATTTCTATTACGAGGTGTCTGCGTTTCATGATTATTGAACCCATTGACCCGATTTTTTTTTATAATTCAGCCAAGATCAAAGATGGTGTCTGTAAAATAGTAGATTTTACAACAAGTGCACAAAACGAATCATTTTTATCCGAGACTTTTAGCAGCCCGAGCCGAAGGCGAGGGCTGATAGTAATGTCGAGGATAAAAATCGTTTTGTGGACGAGTTATAAACTCTGCTTTTCACTTCGATTGCGAGGAAATAAATAAAATTGAAGAAATTACATATTAAACGCACAAAAAACAAGAGCTGTTTCCCGCCACTTTATTTTTTAATCTTACGACATTGATAGGCTTGGGCTGCAGACCTATACAGCCTACTATTAAATTAATTTTGTAATAATATTTTTCTTAAATTAATTAAATAACCTACCGTACTTCAATTTAAATTTTAATATATTTTATGTCTTAAAAAACACATAAGGCAAATAAATTAAAAGTAAATATTATAAAATAACAAATTTTATCTATGAACTTTTTATCGTGTTTGGCTGTATGGCTCATTTTCTTTGCCTTAATATAGATACATTTATGAGTAGATACGTTAATGCCCTTGTGCACAAAATTCGATTTTGTGCAGCCTATATCCTGCACAAATAAGCACTTTCCGAGCATGAGAAGTGAAAAATAAATTTTAAGGTGTACTGGCCTGCAATAACTTCATTTTGTTTTCTTTGTATTTTTTAAATTAGAATAGCTGTTTTTGTGACTCCTTTTTACGTTTTATCCGATATTTGCTTTTTAAAAATATATTCGTTGAAACTGAAGGCAGTTTCAACGAATATATTTTTAAAAAGCAATCTTTCTAGGTAGGCGCAGTAGCGGATTTTTTGTTGGCACGGGGGCAAAAGTGGTATTCATTGAAGTATTATTCTGTGTTTACCTGAATTTAATATAACCTTGCCTTATTTAAACTTTAAAGGTACAAACAGTTAAGGTCTATTTTAAACTAGCTTGTGTCTAAGCTTCGCCCGCATGAATTTCATTTTTGATCTTTTCACCCCCTTGGAATTTCCAAAATTACTTATTACCTACGTATTTTATTACGTTACCTAATCTATATACCATGAACCACGCAGGTATCAGGTTTTATTAGACGCCCACGTCAACCAAAATTCAAAAAAATAGAAGCAATAAAACTTTTTTCCAAAAAAGTGAACCGACTTCCATAATAAAACTTAAAATCATGAAATAACAATATAGAAAAATGTATTAGCATGCTACCTACTGAATGAGGTGAAGTCGGTGCCAAGTGCAGGACTATGTAATTGTTTAGCTAGGCATTTTGTATATGTACCTACATGATTCTAATGTTAATTTATATTATTTAATATTAAATTTGGCACCGACTTCACCTCATTCAGTAGGTAGCATGCTAATACATTTTTCTATATTGTTATTTCATGATTTTAAGTTTTATTATGGAAGTCGGTTCACTTTTTTGGAAAAAAGTTTTATTTTATTATTTTTAGTGCTTCTACACCTTTTCATTTTCTTTAATAAAAACTTAAACTTTTCTTTCACTGGTGGCCGAAAATAAAGAATTAAGAATTCGAAACTTTTTATGTCAGTTTGATTTGAAATGTCAGAACATGTCAAATTGTCTATTATCATTGGCACATAAATAGACCGTGAGCACACGACGACCAAACCTTCCTTATTTTAAAAATGCTGAATATTTCTCTGCGTGGTATATACAAGTAAAAAATATTAGCGACTAGGTATGAAGTTTGGATCTTAGTTGCTTATGCAGGTAATATGGATAGCAAGGATGATTTTTATAGGTATAAAAAGCGCCCTTGGATCCTTCAAAGTAATACATATTAAATTCAGCTTTTATAATAAAACAAAAATTCAGCTTTTATAAATAACAAATTCAGCTTTTATAATAAAACAAACAATTTAGTAAAGTTACAATGTCTAGCAGGGTTTATATCTGCACCCATTGCCTGGTAATGGATGGCGTGATTTCTTATATTATTAGTAATAAAATCTTTAAAAATCTTTACTTTAAGGAAATTGAGTTACCACTTTAAATGTTATTGCTACAAATAATCTGCCTAAGTAATCATGATCCAACTTTTATAGTCACTAAATGTTTGGAACATACATAGAAAATCTTTAGTTTTAATAAAATAAGGAAGGGCATGCTATCGCGGGCTTTTGCTCTATAATGCAATGTTGGTATTTTTATATTTTGTTAGGTATCTTTAAAATTACCGAAAAGATTCTGACGTGGTTAAAATGGGACCAACTTGGGTATATATCATTACGAATAAAAAAACAATTTCGGAAATCAGTCCACTGTAGGCGGTGAAATCGGCGAACATACATAAAAAAAAAACATACATAAATCGAAACATATAACCTCCTCCTTTTTTGGGAAGTCGGTTGAAAAATAATTGTCAATTGTACAAAATAAAAATACCTTCCTTCTTTTCATACAATGACAACGAGAGAGGCAATCATAATCATAATAAATTCTTATTGATGGAATCTTCAAAGGCCCGCGATTGTAGGATTATTTTCTTTATATCCTTGGTAATGAGAATTTCTTGAGATTCGTTCGAACTTGTACGATTTTTTGGATAACATTTTTTTTATTTACCATTCTTTAGACTCGACTTGAAGCATTGAGATAATATTAATAATGCTATAATAAAGAAAAGGTTCTTGGCTTTTTTCTCTTGTTGTTTTGTCTTCCAGAAAATAAAAAAATAATGTTACAAAACAAAGATGGCGACAGATTATCGAATCTTTATATTTATCGAATAATTTACATTGAAATTAACATCCAATCTACAAAACAAAAAAAATACATTTTTGTGCATTACTGCCATATTTACAAAAGGCTCTACTGGCGTCGCTCGCGCGCGTCAAAAAGATATTTTTTTTAATGAATTAGAGAAAAGGAAAATAAAGGATTGAGAATACGTTACATACACATTTGACGTTGTTTGCCGACTGACTCATGTCATCCCGGCGGAGCGAGGGTCGGCCACCCCGCCCCCCGCGCGTTCCCCGCTCATAGTGACGGGGCGCTAGCATCCTGCCCCCCTTAAAGGAGCTGGAGGCTACTTTTGAGTTTTCCCCATCCTTCCGTGGGAAGCAGACAGACCCTATTGAGGGCTCTGCGCTCGATGCCGCGGTGGGTTGTGAAGTCAGCTACTCGGCATACACCGTCTGTACCAGGGTACAAACGGTTCACCCTTCCCATCTTCCATTTTAGTGGTGGAAGTGGCTCTTTGAAGACCACTAAGTCTCCCACCTTCAATTCCTTGTTGCGCGATTTGTTTTTATTTCTTTGTTGCATTTCCGCCAGATATTCCTTTGACCAGCGGTTCCAAAATTGTTGGCGACATGCCTCCATGACTTTGTAACGGTTGTGATGTCCGGTCTTGACGTTGTCGCAAGGCGGTTCTGGTAGCGCAGTCAGGGGGCGTCCGACGAGGAAGTGCCCCGGTGTCAACGGGGAGAGATCGGAGGGATCGGAAGATAATGGGACAAGGGGTCGAGAGTTGAGGATAGCCTCAATCTGTGTGAAAAGTGTGGTTAATTCTTCGAAAGTAAAGGTAGAATTCCCCATTATGCGTTTAAGGAGATACTTTGCTGATTTAACGTTAGACTCCCATAGTCCCCCTAGGGTTGGGGAATAGGGAGCTATGTGTGAAAACTTTATGCCTTCATTGGCAGTATATTCTTTAATTGACCGAAGACTTGCTCGCAGCACTCTACCTAACTCATTGTTCGCGCCTACGAAATTTTTACCATTATCGCAATGTATTATGTGGGGCTTGCTTCTTCTTGCAACGAAACGTTTAAGACATATTATAAAGGCCTGCGTACTGAGATCGCTCACTACTTCAAGGTGAACGGCCTTAGTTGAAAAACATATAAATAAGCATAAATAGCATTTTGAAATTCTATTGCCGCGACCCTTTTTACTAGAAATCAAGAAAGGGCCGGCGAAATCAGTACCGCAGATTTGAAATGGATAGAACTGAGAAACTCTAGTAGAAGGCAAATTACCAAGCAACGGCTCCATAGTTTTGCCTTTCAGCCTTGTACAAATAATGCATTTTCGCACAATGCTTCTGGATAAATTTCTCCCACCAATGGGCCAAAATTGTTCTCGAAATGAACTAAGGAGCTGTTGCGGACCAGCATGAAAGAGTCGTTGGTGCTCGGCTGTCATTAAAATTTTTGTAAAATGATGCTTGCTGTCTAGCAAAGCCGGATGTTTTTTGTCATAATTAAGAGATGCATTTTCCAGTCGACCACCAACCCTCAGTATGCCAGAGGCGTCAATGAATGGAGTCAATTGTAAAATTTGAGATTTAGGTTTCAATGGTTTACCTTGACTTAATAGATTTATTTCAGATGAGAATGATTGAATTTGAGACATTTTAATGAGAAAGTTAAGAGATGTTTTGAGTTCGTGTTCTTCTAAAGGACCATAATGTTTTATTTTTGTTTTGCAATTGTTTATGAAACGAAAAACGTAAGCATAAATTCTTTTTAACTTTAAAGCGTTAGAATAATTTTCAAATATTATGAAATTGAGAAATGAATTGTTATCTTGAACATGATGAACTTTTAACTCTGGTAAGTTTACATTAAAATTAGGAGGTTGTGGCCATTCAGAATAGTGACTTAAGAGAAACGCGGGAGCGTGCCACCAGAGAGACGAGTCTACAAGAATGGTTGGTTCAACGCCCCTTGACGCCATGTCAGCAGGGTTTAGATCTGTGGGTACGTATCTCCACGAGTCTCGTTCTGTTAGCTCATGAATTTCATTGATGCGATTGCAAACAAAGGCTTTTAGGAGTTTAGGCTGTGTTTTGATCCAACCTAACGTAATAGTTGAATCGGACCAGAAAGTTTTTGTCTTTATTTCGCAGCGCAAGGCGTTACAAATTTTTGAGACTAAGCGCGCGCCCAGAAGAGCTGCGCATAGTTCAAGTCGTGGGATAGTAACAGTTTTCAGAGGCGCAACCCTCGTTTTAGAAGATAGTAAATTGATGGTCACAACATTAAGATTATCAGTGGAGCGGAGATAAACACATGCAGCGTAGGCATTCTGAGAAGCATCCACGAAGCAGTGGATCTCCGTTGACACTGGTAAGGAACACAGAGCAAGTCTAGGAATAGACAAAGAAAGTAATGAGTTAAGTTGGTTAGTTAATACTTTCCATTTTTTGGCTATGTCATTGGGAACAGAAGGTCGTCTCCCAAGTGCCTTACGTGCTGGACGTGACACGTGAAACCACGTGATTTGTGCTTGTGTGTATTCCTACCGAATACACACAAGCACAAAACCGCATCCAACCTCAACTCACGGGTCGATTAGACAGTTACACACCACTCCGAACGATCGTCGATCATCCAATCACAGGAATCTCAGAAAATTTTACACACACAACTGCATTTTTCGACAGCTTGTCATTTGCTTTTGACAACGAAAGATACGGAAAAGCGAGCACTTTCAATGATATTTTTCCGTCAGCTCAAGATAGCGCGGAGCAACTACGTGCAGCAAACGAACCTTCATTCTTGGCCTATGATTGGTTGTTTCAATTACTAAATTGAAAAATATTGTATGTAATCGAGAACAGCCAACTAATACGTCACGTCTAATATGTTTATATCATTGAGTTAGGTACGTTATTAGACGTTATAGAATATCTATTTTTGGATTTTTGAGCATCTCAGATGCATGCAATTAGTATCTTGCCTATATATCTGATTTCTATATGAGAGTACTTTATATAGAATATCAATAAATAAAGGCATTGTTCTCAAGCTTTTGTCAATCTAGTAGCACTTTCTAGCGCCTGACTATAATAATGCGTGGAGAAAGTACATAATTTAAATAAAATAGCCTATAGTGCCTAACAAGTGGCTGATCCATAATCTTGATCACTACACAGAAAGAATATAATAAATCAAATATTATCGTAGGAAAGGCTTACGTGCATTTGCTTTCAATGCACAATATTTTGTACTTTTATCATAGTTACATAGTAGGTTTCTTAAATAAATAACAAGTCATATTTTACATATATTTATTTATTAAAAACATGATGTATATATACAGTAAATAGGTATAAGTGTATACATCTCTTGTTACGCAGAATAGTCAAAGCCTTTTCCTTCTCTTTTTAGACCATAATTAGGAGATAAATCAGTTCTTGAATCTTGTAATTTTATGAATCAAGCAATGGTTTAATGTTACATCGAGCTTTTGATTCCATCTGTGCATTCCACCTTGAAATAGAGCTATATTTGTTTATTTTTATCTTTTATAAATGTACTAGGTAAAATGTAGGTAAATAACCAATTACATTAACATATTTTGCTACTTGAAAATGTTTTGGGTTAAATGTATTTTATGACATATTATCAAGCTTGGATATATTTTATTTTAGAGTATTTTATGTCTGTGGTCAAATCACGTCAGTCAAATGTGGCAACCTCTTTAAAAAAATTACCAAGCATTACAAATGAAATAAGTTGTAGGTTTGTCAATTTTGTCCAGAGAATATACTAATCCAATACTACGTACCTTCCTAAATCCTAACTAATCCTAATCCTATCCTAACTAATATTATAAATGCGAAAGTGAGTTTGTTTGTTAATTATTTGTTTGTTTGTTACCTCTTCACGCTTTATCTACTGAACCAATCTTCCTGAAATATCGCATAGGTACACATAGTTCGAAAATCTAAGAAGGATATATGGTACCTTTCGTTCCGGGAAAAAGCACTGTTCCCGTGGGAAATCACGCGGGCGAAGCGGCGTACAAAAGCTAGTAGGTATATAATATAATTCAAATAAATATTACTTGCTTTTTTTGGCATTTATAATTTACTAGCTTTTGCCCGCGGCTTCGTCTGCGTAAATTTCACACGGGAACAGTGCTCCCAGGATGAAAGGTACCATGTCTTTCTGGTCCTACCGGTCTTCTAACTATATGTATGCGAAGTTTCAGGAAAATTGGTCAGGTAAATAAAGCGTAAAGAGGTAACAAACAAATAAACAAATTAACTTTCGCATTTATAATATTAGTTAAAAGTTAGATAAGCTAGTTAGAAGAAAAAAAAACTGTTACAGTACATAGAATGCAAAATTCAATAAAAGTGTTACCGGGCAGCAGCGAAAAATGTTTATAAAAAATTGGATTTATATTTTTCGGACTTGGGGACATTTATACAATAATTTTGCGCTTTTCCTGAAATTTAGGGTAAACATCATTGTGTCTTCCTTGAAAATTTAATGTATTTTTTTGTAGATGATATTTTATTTCCAGCCATGAATATTTCACGAATCAAAGTCTTTAACGATAAATACCGGTTGCAATCTCTCCAAACTAGAATTTTCAATAGAGTATTTTCTTTTTACAAAAAGCAGACAACCATAAACTTATTATACCGGTAGCACCACAGAAACAATTTTTTTTTATATATATTTCTGTGGGTAGCACAGACTTAAATTATTAAATAAAGAGTACTTTATCTAAAAAATAAATATTTCTGTGACCGCTAGGTATTTTATAACTAATATATGAATATTACTGGTATTGTATAACTAATTATGTTACCCATGGGGGTACAATATAATAACTTTATGGATACCCGGATTCCCGCCTGCGGAAGTCCTTGTTGCTCGAAGTATAGTATCGCACATTATCTATGATATTATGTAGAAAAAAAAATCTGTGGTAGAAAACGCGCATAGTCATTTTGTAACTCTTCTTTTGATCTTTATGTACCTACATTGATTATATTGATTGTTATATTTATAATTGTTTGTGAAAAGCTTAAAAATTGTTGTAGATATTTTTATTTCTGTGGAGTTAGAGTTAGATACATTCTTATTCGTTCCATGGTTGATACTATACAAGGACTTTCGCGTTTAGTCTGTGTTGCTCTATGGTAGATACCTATAAAATGTATAAAACTTCTTTGGTAGGAACCTACTTTATCATTTTATTTTAGTTTTCTTGACATATTTTTGATGGATTGACTCTTGACACCTTCACTGTTGCCAGCTGTTAATATTTACCCCTTAGTATTGAATAATAATGAGTAAGTACAATTCATAAATAGGTAACACAGAACATTTTATACAAATTGTTGTGGTATAGCGGTCAACACGGCAAACCGCGACTTTCTAGTCGCAATAAATAAAAAAATAAAAAAATGTAATTATTTTCACAAACTTTTTTTGGTAATAAAATTGTACTTGTTTTTGAAAAAAAAGCACATATTCAATATTTTATCTAATCTGAAAAAACGATGTGAGTTTAAACGAAAGATACCTCACGATAACCCGAATCGAACATTCTCAAATTAACTCCCTCAATTTCTGGTAAATCTGAATAGGGAATCACTTAAATATACAATTTCATATTTCACTCGGCATATAAAACTATTCTCATAAAGCCATATTGCGGCAAAGATTTCATAAAGCAAAATTATAATTTAATTTTACTTGAATCATATACACAGATTACCCCGGACTTCAGGAAATGATAATGTAGGTACCTATCTTAAAATTTTAACATATTTCTCTAAAAATTGAGCTTATCGGCAAATGCCGGTTAATTACTCATGCAATCCCTACACAGTTTGCCAATATATTTTTTTTTGTATTGTCTATACATTCCAAATGTTTTTTATAATAGTGTGTGTGGACGGATACACACACATCTAATCATTGTATGTGTACATGGTGTGTATCCATCCATCTGTGAAACGAAGTACGTGCCTGAACTGTCAAAACCCAATGGTGGACGACCCCCAGGATCATCCCACCCGAGTTTTAAGTGCCACAAGTCTTGGAGTAAAAGTTTTAATGTAATAGTGCAGGCGCTCAGAAGACCTAGTGGGTCAAATATTTTGCATGTGTTGGAGAGAATAATTCTCTTTGTTGTTTGTTGAGTATTTAAGTCTAAGTTAATTGAAAATCTAAGAGTGTCGTTACTAGGAGCCCATAGAACGCCTAAGACGCTAGACTCTTTATTAAAATCAAGTGATTGAGTTTCAGTTTTTTCTGAAAGGATTTGAGGACAATTGGTGCGAAATTTACATATAGGAAAACAAGCTGATGCTAAAGTTTTAGTGATATTTTCATAAATATGTTTTAAATCAAGTTCATTTGATGCTCCCGTAAGGAGATCATCAACATAGAAATCCTTTCGAATTACTTCAGAGATCATTTGATCAGCACATTCATTGGCTAACTGAATTAAACACCTAGTACTTAAGAAGGGAGCTGAAGCCGTCCCATATGTCACTGTGTTCAGTTGTAGTGTGTCAAGTGGCCTTCGATCCTTCAGGGTGTCTGAAGAACCTTCATCATTGCGCCATAAGATGAGTTGTAAATGTCGTTGAGACTCGTCAATGTTGATTTGTCTGTAATGTTTAGTTATGTCACCGCTAAGCACATATTGATGCTGGCGAAAGCGAATTAAAATGTTGAATAAATCATCTTGGACAACAGGGCCAACAAGCTGAATGTCATTCAATGATAAATTTGAAGTTGTTTTCATAGAGGCGTTGAACACCACTCTGAGACGGGTTGTTTCACTAGATTCCCTTATGACTGGGTGGTGGGGCAGAAAATATCCAAAATTAGGAGTTTAAATTTTTGTTAAATGACCAAGATTTTCATATTCTTTAATAAAGTTTGTATATTGTTCTTTAAGGTTAGGGTTTTTATTTAATCGTTTTTCTAAGTTTAGGAATTGTCTTTTTGCTATAATATATGAATTGCCTAATGCCTTTTCTGGATTTTGAGAAAATGGCATCATAACAGAAAATCTACCATTATCAAGACGTTTGGTATTATTGAGAAAATGTTGTTCACAGTATTCGTCGCTGACAGACATAGGCGGTTTAGAAAGTTGGACCTCTTCAAGATTCCAAAATTGGGATAATTTGTCACTTATTTCCTTTGTAAAGTTACAATAAATTTTCTTTTTTAAATCAGACGAATCATTAAGGTTCAAGTTATAATTAAGTGGACCTGCAATGACCCAACCAAGCTTGGAATCTTGAAGTATAGGCAAGCCAGATCCTAACTTGATTTGATTAGGAGATAAGATATCAAAGAAAATTTCTGCCCCTAAAAGCATGTCAACCTCGGATGGCTGATAGAAATCAGGATCAGCCAAACAAATGTTTTTTGGTAAATTAAGTAACAAGGGGTCCACAAATGCATTAGGTAAGTGACCAGTAATTTGAGGCATCACTAAGCATTTTAAGTTAGCGTTGAATGGACTAATTAATGATTTAATTTTTAATTCGCAACTTTCAGATATGAATAATGGTTCATTATTTATTCCAGTTATGTTTGTGCTAATACTTTGACTTGATAAGCCTAATTTATGTTTTAGGTTAAGTGTTAAGAATGAGGATAGGCTGCCAGCGTCAAGGAGAGCTCTAGCGCGGTAAGTAATTTTAGTTTCAGGATTAATGACATTTATTATAACTGTACCCAGTAGAACCTGGTTAGAAGATTGAGCAGATAAAGACACAGGTGAAGAATTTAAGACTGTGTTGTTATCCTTTTGAGAATTTATGTGAATTAATGTATTATGTTTTTGGTTACAGATTCTACAGGTGCCATTTAACCTACAATCATTGACATCATGACCTTTACGAAGACAGTTCAAGCAAAGTTTAATTTTTAAGACCTCATTAAATCTGTCCTCAGGAGATAAAGCGTTAAAATCACTACATTCCACTATTCTATGACCTTTGTTACAGAATGGACAAGACAGGGAACAGTTAGATTTACTTGAAGCAATTAAAGTTTTTTCTCTATGTTGAAATGTATCCCTTTTGTCATTTTCAGGTTTTTTATCTTTATGAAATATTGCTGGTTTGTCACTCTTATTAACAAACATAGTTTCAAGAATGTCTGCTTGAGTGCGCAAGAACTCAATAAAATCTGATAGTGTAGGAAAGTCGGAGCAACTATTGTTTTTCGATTCTTCCCATTTTCTTAAAGTAATAGGGTCGATTTTAGTTGACATGATATAAATGATTAAGACATCCCATTGCTTAGTTGGCAGTCCCAAACTATCAAGGGCTCTCAAATTTTTAGTGATATGATCAATTATAAATCTAAGAGACTTGAAAGATTCACGAGTAAGAGGATCAATACTGAATATGGCTTTCAAATGATTATTGATTAAGATTTTTTGTTATCAAAACGTTGACAAAGGAGATCCCAAGCTACTTGATAATTATTTGATGTGAACTCGAGAGATTTTATAACTACAGCTGCGTTACCCTCTAAACATGCTCTCAGGTAATGAAATTTATTTATGCTGGAAATAGACTCGTTTGAATTTATCAGTGAATCAAAAGTATCTTTAAACTCGAGCCATTTTATGTAATTTCCATCAAATTTAGGTAAACTAATAGTAGGCAGTTTGATACTATTTAATTTTCCACAAGTTACTGTGGTGACAGATGGTTGTTGTTGACTGCAGTTACTGGTTTTGTCGTCACACAACTTGGCATGTGATTCAAGGATTTCTTGAGCCACAGCAAGAGTGTGATAGTACTGAGCCTCAAATAAATCTCTTTCCTGATGATGAATGTCATCACTAGATAAGAGTTCAATCTTAGTTTGTGTTTCATCGAACTCACCAAATAAACTTTCAATTTTAGATAAACGAATTTTTAATTCTTTTATTTGCAAACCTGAGAGGGTGTCCACAGGGATAGTATAAAGTGGGGTAACATAATTTTTAAATTTAGTTAAAGCTCCTTTTTTGTACCTCTAATCGTAATCAAGTCCCTAAGTTGTAAATTGTTGTAACTAGAAGTCTCCGCCTTATCTATTGGATCAGACATTATTATCGAGTACCTAAAGACCTAGAAATAAAACAATGAGTCGAGCAGTCGTGCTAGAGCAATGTGCACCCCAAGGCAAATAGGTTATGATAAATGAGCGCGTTATTATGAAGGCGCGCTTATGTACCTATATATGCACGAAGTGTCAACAGCAATTTTAAAACGTGCTATGCATTCACTAGATATGTATCGAAATACATAACCTTATATTAAGACAAGATGCAAAATGAGCCGGCGTGGCAGTCTCGTGCATGTAATGTTCATGTAACAAAATGGTGGATAGGATGGCTTGGGATTACGATGTGCACGAGAGAAAAATATGGCGCATGCAACAAGATTTTATGTACAAAATAACTTATCCTAGGCTAAAATAGCCTTGGCATCGTTGTTGGTAACTTATTACCAACAACACGTATACACGTCCTACGGCTAAGGAAGATGCGTTTCCCTGTTTACAAGGACAGCATGAACATGTGCTTAATGTTTCGTGTGCTGCAATTTTAAAGGCTTATGTACACACAAATTAAGAGCACAAAGGTAGATAGGTATACAGTATAATGCCTCAAGAAAATAAAGGACAAAATAAAGGATGCAAACTTACCATATAGGAGGTAACAAAGCAATGATGGATGGATGGAATTAACTTACTGAACACTTCACACAAATTGAGGGGGAAGTGAATTTTAATAAGGAACAAGGACTCCCCTGGCACTATTCACAACACGGAACACAATTTTATTTTGATTTCATGCAATAATGGCGGCTTGCTAGAAGCGTGGGGCGTGGACGTGTCGCTGGCCTCAAGTTGAGAATTCTTGTATGATTTAAGTGATTCTTGAACGATTTAAAAACGTCCCTGTTCGGTCGCCACTTTTGGCGTCGCTCGCGCGCGTCAAAAAGATATATTTTTTTAATGAATTAGAGAAAAGGAAAATAAAGGATTGAGAATACGTTACATACACATTTGACGTTGTTTGCCGACTGACTCATGTCATCCCGGCGGAGCGAGGGTCGGCCACCCCGCCCCCGCGCGTTCCCCGCTCATAGTGACGGGGCGCTAGCACTACAAAAACGAACTCTACAATAAAAAAGTTTGTTGTCTCACAAGAACGATCAATAAAAAAAACGTTGTACCTACGTCCAGTAGATGTAAAACAAATGAGCATCGATTTTACTGCCAAGCCGCGTCAATAGATGTTGCTTTTATCGATTGAAATAAACGCCTCTTTTTTTTCATTGGAAAAGGTATAACAATCAACAGTTGACTGTTATATTCCCATTTGGTCTATAAAATTGAATAGAACGTACCTGTAAAATTTTAACGACCATTACATGACTATTTATTTATCAAAATAATAATAACACTGCATTCCTGAGAAATTATTTTGGTGACTTTTCCTTCACTATTGCCCAAAGCCATCGAAATAAAACTATTAATTTAATATAAGTATATTATGTAACGTAATGGTATTGTGGGATTTTCATTTTATATTAAATATACTCGTATTTTCCGAAAAAGGTTCGTTCAAATAGAACCAACAGGAAAACATGGAATACTCATTCATTAAAATTCCATTATGGCGTCTTACGGAATAGGGCCATGGGTTTGACGATCTCGTATTTTTTAACGATGTTTATTTTGGAAATTACAGAACTGTAGAAATATGTTGCGTGTTGAAATTAATTTAGTTTTCCCCGCCGATTTTATTATAAAATACTTTTACTGTTCCAATTTCTGTTATTTTAATACCAGTTTGTTATTTTTCCAAACGAACTCGTACCAGTCAAAATATTTAAAGTTCGCTATTTTAAGCTTTTGGTTTATTTCAATATTTAATAAAAATATTTTTGTATGCAAATATTTTTACATGGAAAATAACGTTAAAAAATTAAGCGTTATAAAATTAAGCGTTTATCATAATCATCGTCATTCAAAAATGCGCTTATTCTCAAAAAAATCTTTTTATGTTTTTCTTCATGTAGTTCACAAGATCAATAAAATCATATCAAATTCTAAGCTCCCAATGGCTTCCGTAAATGTTTAAGTATTATGACAGCTTTGCTTACAGAAATTTATTTTTGAATAAAGTTATACTATGTTTTATTTCTCCACAAGATTCGAATCCACGACAAAAAGACACACAACTACTAGACCACGTAGGCAGACAGTTGATCTGTTCCGTCGATCGGAATAAAAAAAAACCATTCGATTTAACTCTTTGTCTTCAAAATCAAAATTAACTAAGCCTCCTTTTCCAGTATTCAAATAGAAGGCTCGCCCTGTAATCATGCCTCCGATTGCATTGATTGACCTTTATGCAAATCTGAATTTGGAGTGAGTCGGGCCTTAATTGAATAATTTACCTACCTGCTGGAAATAATCTGGTCGCCGAATAATAGTATTTTGTTAGGCCTATAGGTCTTTGAAAATTTGATTGGGAGCTGTATTATAAACCAAATTCATTTTATGATTAGCTCTATTAGAAACGAGCGCTTCGGTTCACTTCTTAGGATATTTCGGGATTTGTTATTTAATTACAACTTACAGCTATCATGACATGTGAACCTAATGCGATAGTGCAGCTTATTAAAAATATTTACATCCTGTAACATATAATATACTAGCTGTCGCCCGCGGCTTCGCCCGCGTGAGTTTCGCTTAGATGAAAAATCTTTCTTGGAGTTTTTCATCAGATGTTCCATAAACTTCAATTTTTATACGTCAGTAGAAAATGCTCATCAGGTTGAACGACTTTTGCTAAGGCGCCATTTTCATATATGATATAGTGTAGCTGGTCTCTTGGAGTTATTCATCAGATGTTCCAGATCTTCAATTTTTATACGTCATCAGAAAATGCTCATCAGGTTGAACGACTTTTGTTAAGGCACCATTTCCATATTTCTTATAGTTTAGCTGTTCTGTTAAGGTTCTTCATAAGGTGTTCCAGTTTTCAAAATCAATTATAGCCTATATGTTGCCCAGGCTTAATAGCTATACAACAAAAAATTTAAATCCGTCCAGTAGTTTTTGCGTGAAACGCGTACATACATACATACAGACAGACAGACAGACTGTGCAGAACAACTACGCTCTGCTACCAGAAAAGGTGCGCAGAGAATCCGGACAAACGAAGCGCCGTGAACCTCTTCACCGAAAAAGACCAGATTTTAAGTGGAGACCTATAGGTCCCCAAAAAAGCCCGATGATACCCGACGGTAAAGATTATATACGGCACTGCGTCTGTCCGACTAGAGCCTAAAACCTAACCTATACGCAGTCTGCTACCACCGTAGCTTATAAAGGGAGCTACAGGGCCCTATATAATAACCTAACTTAATAGCTACAACCACCCACAAACTCAAGGGTCACTTACCAAACTTAATCTTCCTGCTCTTCGGATCCAATCTTGAGTGTCTTCGGAAAGGGGGTTCCCTAAACACCCAACCTACCCCGAGATCTCAATTCCCCAGACAAATAAATAGATTTCTTCCCGAAGTTGGCTCGGCAACAGATTTCGGCGTCCCCAGGCAGCCACGTTTCGCATCTCACAAGAAACAGTCAAAGTAAAAGGTTTCACAAACACAAACGTTCAATAGTTATTTAACAAACAGGAAATTCACAAATATAACTCAAACTAATTAACAATCAAAGGACGCGGAACCTCTCGCGTATTAAAAATCAAACCGATATCGCACAGGACAAATGGCGGCCGTCCGCCATGCCATTCACGCGAGCAATGTGAGAACCCCGAACGCCTGGCGGCGACAATAGGAAACGCCTGCGTTTAGTTTCACCCATTATATTACAAACATCCCCCCGTCCCGGTCTGAGAAGCAGACCGCTAGCTTACTCTACGGGAAGGCGGGCGAGAGAGGTCACACCTCTCCTTAAAATCGAACCGTCGACCAACACCTCAGCCACACGCGGAGTGCCATCTCCGCCAAGAATCAAACGTAATATGCGAGCTCGTCGCCAAAGCAATGAGGGCAAATTTGCCTCTTTTAACAATACTAAATCACCCTCCCTGGGAGGCTCAGTCCTGTCTGTCCACTTCACTCTTTGCTGCAGCAAATGCAAATATTCAAGCGACCAGCGACGCCAAAAGTCCTGGCTCATTTGCTGCAACATTTGAAAACGCGACAACCGATATACGCGTTCGTCCTTCCACGGGTATTCGGGCAGGGCATTCAAAGGCCCTCCCACCAAAAAATGACCAGGGGTGAGAGCTTCCAAGTCATTTGGATCTGGAGATAGCGGACAGAGAGGACGAGAGTTGAGGACCGCCTCAACTTTACAAAACACTGTGGCCAGCTCTTCAAAAGTTAGAGCCGTTTCTCCTATAATGCGGCGGAGGTGGGTCTTTGCGGATTTCACAGCCGCTTCAAAAATCCCTCCCCAATGGGGGCAACTTGGGGGACTAAACTTCCAGGTTATTCCCCTTTGGGCAGCAATTTGACTTAAACTAGTACAATTTTTATCAATAAACACAGAAACATCCTTAAGATAATTTACAGTTCCCTTATAGTTTGTGCCATTATCAGACCTAATAAGGGAAGGTAGACCTCGACGCGAAACAAAGCGATCCAACGCGGCGACGAAGGCCTCCGTAGTCAGAGCCGATACCACCTCCAAATGGACAGCCTTGGTGGCCAAACAAACAAATACACACAAATAGCCCTTCACAATACGGGCATTACGAAAGGGAGAAGCCTTGATCGAAAAGGGACCGGCAAAATCGGTTCCAACGCCGTCAAACGGCCTCGAAGGTCGGATTCGATCAGCGGGCAAATCACCCATCTGTGGTTGCATCGTGGATGCCTTCAACCTATAACATGCAATACATCGAAACAGGACACTACGGATTGCTCTTCGGGCAGACAAAATCCAAAACTCGCGTTGCAAAATAGCCAACAAAGCATTGCACCCAGCATGGGCGTTACGAATGTGTCGATCAGACACCAAAAGCTGCACCAAGGGTCCGCCCTTGGGCAACAACAGAGGATGGCGAGTCTCATATGGAAGATCCGCCTTCCGGAGCCTGCCTCCAACCCGAAGAAGCCCATCCGAGTCGATGTACGGGTTCAAACGAGCGACCGCGCCCTTCAACTTAGCGCGTGCGTCGCGCAAAATATGAAGCTCTGACTCAAACCGTCCGGTCTGCACGACACGGACCCAATGCAACAATGCGCTCCGGCGCTCTTCTGCACCTGCAATCGGCTCCAACCGCTTTGCCTGTGGGTTTCTACAATTATGTATGAAACGCTTAATCCAACTGGTAACACCCAGAAGCTTATCCAAACTGCTATACCGAGCAAGTAGCCAATCCGGCTCCGACGTCGTCTCAGCGACTACAGCATGTACACGGAGCCCAGTCAAACTCAAAGAAGTAACATCTGTCTGACAGACAGGCCAAGATGTTTCTGATCCCATCAGCCACTCTGGTCCCCACCAGAGCGGGTGTGACACCAATTCTGGTGCCGTACAACCTCGGGAAGCACAGTCCGCTGGGTTAAGCTCTCCCGGCACATGTCTCCATGTTATATCAATTCCAATATTTTGGATTTGGGAAACCCGATTTCCCACAAAAACCTCCAAGGTATGTGGGGCCGCGCGCAACCATGCAAGCGCGACCTGGCTATCCGACCAGGCGAAGATGTCCCGTATCTCGACCGTGGCCGCCAGCTCACATGCAACGTGATGCAACAATTTAGAGAGAAGGTGAGCTCCACTCAACTCAAGCTTGGGAATAGTCAGCCTAGTCCTGATGGGGGCGACCTTGCTCTTCCCTAGCAAAAGCGAGACATTGACCCGGCCATCGGCGTCAACTGTCCGCATATAGACTGACGCGGCGTAGCCTCGCTCCGACGCGTCACAAAAGCCATGCAGGCTGGCTCGATATTTCCCGGGTGGCAATATTCGACGAGGCAAGGCAATCCGATTGACTTCCTTAATCGATGAAAACAACTCGAGCCAATCATCCAATGGAGAGCCAAACAGCGGCTCGTCCCACGAGACGCCCAAAGTCCAAAGTCTCTGAAGAAGACACTTCGCAGAGAATATTACTGGACTGATCCAACCGCTTGGATCAAACATACGAGCTATTACGGACAACACCGTTCTCTTAGTCCAGACTTTTGGTATTTCCAAGTCCACTTGGAATGTGAAAATATCGGTTAGCGGCTGGTACTGCATGCCCAGCACCGCTATCCTGTTGGGATCATCCACATCCTCAAACAGGTGAGGGTTCTGTTGGTGATCCTCCGGGATCCCTTCTAGAACTTTAGGCTCATTAGACAACCACTTACGTAGCTCGTAGCCACCTGTCTTCAATATTTCAATCAATTCATCCCGCAGTAGGAGGGCCTCCTCAATACTTTGGGCTCCGGTGCACACGTCATCAACATACAAGTCACGTGACAGCACGGAAGCCCCACGGGGAAAGCGGATCCGTTCCCGCTCTGCCAATTCAAGCAATGATCTGATGGCGATATAGGGACTAGATTTCAAACCATACGTGTTTGTGTTGAGTTCATACACCGTCACAGGATCCTCAGGGCGCTCACGCCAGAGTATCAACTGGAATCGCCTGTCCTCAGGATGTATGACTGTCTGGCGGAACATCATCCGGATGTCCGCGCCAAAAACCACTTGATGTCTTCTAAAGTTCAAGATGATGTCAATTATGTCCCTATGCAATTTGGGACCTGAATGCAAACATAGATTCAACGAAACTCCGTTCGAAGTGGGTGCGGACCCATCAAAGACAGTCCGCAACTTGCCCGTTGAGGCCTTCACCACCGCGTGGTGGGGCAAAAAATAATGCTCAGTTGAGCTCCAATCAACTCGAGCCGGAGACATGTGACCCAAATCCTCGTACTCGCGCATAAATTCAATATATTTATCGCGAAGTACGTGGTCACGCTGCATGCGTCGCTCCATGGACAGCAGTCGTTTCTCCGCAAGCGCCCTACTTTGCCCTAGGCTAGGACGAGAGGCAACAAATGGTAACCTAGTTACAAACCGACCGGAGGAGCAACCTCTCCGTGGTCGATCGAAAAAGGGCTTCGCACTCAGCGTGTTCCGGATCCATCCTGGAACTCATAGGTGGCTCCTCCACCTCCCAAAACCTTTGCATGGTCTTGGCCAAGGACGCTGATGCGACGACCGGTGGCTCCTCCACGGTGCTTGTGCAGAGCAACTACGCTCTGCTGCCAGAAAATGTGGCAGAGAGAATCCGGACAAACGAAGCGGCGGGAAGAATTCTGTCCCGGAACTTCACCGGGAAAAAACCACCGGTAAAAATAAGTACCGGGAAAAAATCTCCACGCGGCACCACGTTTGCCCGACTAAAACCTAACTAACTTAACGCAGTCTGCTACCACCGTAGCTTATGAAGGGAGCTACAGGGCCCTATCTGATAACCTAACCTATAAATTAACTACAATTGAACACTTACCAAGCTAAATCTTCTTTCTCTTCGGATCCAAACTTGAGTGTCTTCGGGAAGGGGGAATTCCTAATCACCCTACCTAACCCATGAGATCTCAATTCCCCAGAACACATAAATAGATTTCTTCCCGAAATCGGCTCGGCAACAGATAGATGTGAGCGAGCAGCCACGCGTCACATCCCACAGGAGAAAGTCACAATGACGGGCACACAAACACAAAGTTCAATAGTTATTTAACAAACAGGAAATTCACCAATACAACTCAAGATAATTAGCAATCAAAGAACGCGGGACCTCTCGCGTATTAAAAATCAAACCGATATCGCATGGGACAATGGCGACCGTCCGCGAGCCATCTTACACGAGCAATGTGAGAACCCCAAAACGCCTGGCGGCGATAACAGGAAACGCCTGCGTTTAGTTTTACCCAATATATTACAAACATCCCCCCGTCCCGGTCTGAGAAGCAGACCGCTAGCTTACTCTACGGGAAGGCGGGCGAGAGAGGTCACAGCTCTCCTCAAAATCGAACCGTCGACCAACACCTCAGCCACACGCGGAGTGCCATCTCCGCCAAGAATCAAACGTAATATGCGAGCTCGTCGCCAAAGCAATGAGGGCAAATTTGCCTCTTTTAACAATACTAAATCACCCTCCCTGGGAGGCTCAGTCCTGTCTGTCCACTTCACTCTTTGCTGCAGCAAATGCAAATATTCAAGCGACCAGCGACGCCAAAAGTCCTGGCTCATTTGCTGCAACATTTGAAAACGCGACAACCGATATACGCGTTCATCCTTCCACGGGTATTCGGGCAGGGCATTCAACGGCCCTCCCACCAAAAAATGACCAGGGGTGAGAGCTTCCAAGTCATTTGGATCTGGAGATAGCGGACAGAGAGGACGAGAGTTGAGGACCGCCTCAACTTTACAAAACACTGTGGCCAGCTCTTCAAAAGTTAGAGCCGTTTCTCCGATAATGCGGCGGAGGTGGGTCTTTGCGGATTTCACAGCCGCTTCAAAAATCCCTCCCCAATGGGGGCAACTTGGGGGACTAAACTTCCAGGTTATTCCCCTTTGGGCAGCAATTTGACTTAAACTAGTACAATTTTTATCAATAAACACAGAAACATCCTTAAGATAATTTACAGTTCCTTTATAGTTTGTGCCATTGTCAGACCTAATAAGGGAAGGTAGACCTCGACGCGAAACAAAGCGATCCAACGCGGCGACGAAGGCCTCCGTAGTCAGAGCCGACACCACCTCCAAATGGACAGCCTTGGTGGCCAAACAAACAAATACACACAAATAGCCCTTCACAATACGGGCATTACGAAAGGGAGAAGCCTTGATCGAAAAGGGACCGGCAAAATCGGTTCCAACGCCGTCAAACGGTCTCGAAGGTCGGATTCGATCAGCGGGCAAATCACCCATCTGTGGTTGCATCGTGGATGCCTTCAACCTATAACATGCAATACATCGAAACAGGACACTACGGATTGCTCTTCGGGCTGACAAAATCCAAAACTCGCGTTGCAAAATAGCCAACAAAGCATTGCACCCAGCATGGGCGTTACGAATGTGTCGATCAGACACCAAAAGCTGCACCAAGGGTCCGCCCTTGGGCAACAACAGAGGATGGCGAGTCTCATATGGAAGATCCGCCTTCCGGAGCCTGCCTCCAACCCGAAGAAGCCCATCCGAGTCGATGTACGGGTTCAAACGAGCGACCGCGCCCTTCAACTTAGCGCGTCCGTCGCGCAAAATACGAAGCTCTGACTCAAACCGTCCGGTCTGCACGACACGGACCCAATGCAACAATGCGCTCCGGCGCTCTTCTGCACCTGCAATCGGCTCCAACCGCTTAGCCTGTGGGTTTCTACAATTATGTATGAAACGCTTAATCCAACTGGTAACACCCAGAAGCTTATCCAAACTGCTATACCGAGCAAGTAGCCAATCCGGCTCCGACGTCGTCTCAGCGACTACAGCATGTACAGTGGCCCACATAGAAATGTATACCACCTCGATCTTAGTATGAGGGCAGCGCGTTCGTTTGTTTACGCGCGCAATCGTTCTCTCAATATAACGTTTGTGTCTTAATAGAAGTTTGTGTCACAAGAGTGTCATACAACATTTCGTCACTCGAGTCACTGACACTATTGGCGTAGCGGTTGCTCGCTATGCCAAGAAATGATAGATCGACTGTTCGAATCTTATTAGTTTATAAGTTAAGTTATAAGTTTTTAAGTTATAATTGATCTTTACCGTCATATCCTTTCCTTTTTTCTATGTTTATGTGTTTGCGACCAACACAATATTGATTTTCAAAGAGTTAATTTAAAAATATCAGAATGATAGGAAATAAAACAAAAATTGTAATAATATTTCTTTATTTCAAACATTACAGTCCATTTAGGTAATATATAAATTTATATCCATAAAATATACCTATATTATTGGGTAATAAGCAATTTATTTACAAAAATAATAGTTTTTATTTGAACAATGCCTACAGATTATCTAAATATGTTTAAGTCGGATAAGGAGGCCAGCTTGACCATGAGTAGTGAATAAACATGTTACATAGTAAGGAAATCTTACTTTTGGGACAATAACATCACTCTCATTTTATTTATATAATTATACATTACATATATATACTCTGATCAGTCTCATAATAAAAATCTTATTTACTTGGATGCATTTCTAACTCACCGGAACCCATCGACGACATCCATCCCCTACCTATCCATCCATCCATGATCCTACCGCTTGATCTGCATGGCAGAACATTATCATTACAATAGCGTGTGCCCCTGTTCCACCATAATATTTTTCGGCCATCCTTATCCGACTTAAATGTCTTTTCATCAGTAAATATTACTATATTATTACTCCAATCAAAATTTAAGTATTGCTGGGCAAACCGAACGCGTTTCCTTTGATGCGCAGGTGTCAGGTCTATTTTCCTCGCAGGCCTGCAATATTATAGGCCAGACGCCTTAAGATGTCTTCCCACGGTCTCTAAAGAGAGACCATAATAAACGGCGGTTTTTCTTGTGGGGAGAAATGGTTGTTGCGAGTGAAGAGCTGTTATTTCTCTGTGACGTGCTGACTTCGGAGTATAAGCAACAGGCAACGGTCCACTCCTCAAACACTGCACATCATCTGTGTCTCCATAACCTTTGATCCACAGTCGGACAGTCCGTTTCTAGAAAAAATAATTGAATATTAATTTCAATACCTACTCATTAAACTAGATTTAATCAACAAAAGACTACTAAAAAAATGCAAATAGTTCAAAACCAAAAGAAAACATCTATAAAACTTGTATAACTTAATTCAACAATGGCTAAAAATACTTACGGTTATATGAAATTCACGACAAATTGCTCCGATACTCATATTTTGTTCATACAGAACAATGATTTTTACTTTAACAAACATTGTTAAATGCGGCATAATAGAATACAGAGATTTATTTACACAAGTCAATTGATATTGCGTATTGAAGACAGCTAAACGCCAACTAAATCTCTTGAGAATATTCACTTATTACAACCATCAGTCATACGTATAATTCTTGCGCATTTTATCAAATTACCCTCTTTAGAATTTATAACGATGAGATTGAAATTTAACGTTGGTATCCGTGATACAAAACACGCCTGTTACCGAGATAAGTAGACGAGAAACGAATGCGTCATTGCTATTACGTGTTTCGTTTCCATTGCTGCACATACAAGTGAAAAATATATATTGGAGCTGCAAAAACGGTAACCTATAACGTCATGTAGATGTTTTACGAATATTGTAAATTTTATAAGGTGGTATACTTTTCTATGTGGGCCACTGTACACGGAGCCCAGTCAAACTCAAAGAAGTAACATCTGTCTGACAGACAGGCCAAGAAGTTTCTGATCCCATCAGCCACTCTGGACCCCACCAGAGCGGGTGTGACACCAATTCTGGTGCCGTACAACCTCGGGAAGCACAGTCCGCTGGGTTAAGCTCTCCCGGCACATGTCTCCATGTTATATCAATTCCGATATTCTGGATTTGGGAAACCCGATTTCCCACAAAAACCTCCAAGGTATGTGGGGCCGCGCGCAACCATGCAAGCGCGACCTGGCTATCCGACCAGGCGAAGATGTCCCGTATCTCGACCGTGGCCGCCAGCTCACTGGCAACGTGATGCAACAATTTAGAGAGAAGGTGAGCTCCACTCAACTCAAGCTTGGGGATAGTCAGCCTAGTCCTGATGGGGGCGACCTTGCTCTTCCCTAACAAAAGCGAGACATTGACCCGGCCATCGGCGTCAACTGTCCGCATATAGACTGACGCGGCGTAGCCTCGCTCCGACGCGTCACAAAAGCCATGCAGGCTGGCTCGATATTTCCCGGGTGGCAATATTCGACGAGGCAAGGCAATCCGATTGACTTCCTTAATCGATGAAAACAACTCGAGCCAATCATCCAATGGAGAGCCAAACAGCGGCTCGTCCCACGAGACGCCCAAAGTCCAAAGTCTCTGAAGAAGACACTTTGCAGAGAATATCACTGGACTGATCCAACCGCTTGGATCAAACATACGGGCTATTACGGACAACACCGTTCTCTTAGTCCAGACCTTTGGTATTTCCAAGTCCACTTGGAATGTAAAAATATCGGTTAGCGGCTGGTACTGCATGCCCAGCACCGCTATCCTGTTGGGATCATCCACATCCTCAAACAGGTGAGGGTTCTGTTGGTGATCCTCCGGGATCCCTTCTAGAACTTTAGGCTCATTAGACAACCACTTACGCAGCTCGTAGCCACCTGTCTTCAATATTTCGATCAATTCATCCCGCAGTAGGAGGGCCTCCTCAATACTTTGGGCTCCGGTGCACACGTCATCAACATACAAGTCACGTGACAGCACGGAAGCCCCACGGGGAAAGCGGATCCGTTCCCGCTCTGCCAATTCAAGCAATGATCTGATGGCGATATAGGGACTAGATTTCAAACCATACGTGTTTGTGTTGAGTTCATACACCGTCACAGGATCCTCAGGGCGCTCACGCCAGAGTATCAACTGGAATCGCCTGTCCTCAGGATGTATGACTGTCTGGCGGAACATCATCCGGATGTCCGCGCCAAAAACCACTTGATGTCTTCTAAAGTTCAAGATGATGTCAATTATGTCCCTATGCAATTTGGGACCTGAATGCAAACATAGATTCAACGAAACTCCGTTCGAAGTGGGTGCGGACCCATCAAAGACAGTCCGCAACTTGCCCGTTGAGGCCTTCACCACCGCGTGGTGGGGTAAAAAATAATGCTCAGTTGAGCTCCAATCAACTCGAGCCGGAGACATGTGACCCAAATCCTCGTACTCGCGCATAAATTCAATATATTTATCGCGAAGTACGTGGTCACGCTGCATGCGTCGCTCCATGGACAGCAGTCGTTTCTCCGCAAGCGCCCTACTTTGCCCTAGGCTAGGACGAGAGGCAACAAAGGGTAACCTAGTTACAAACCGACCGGAGGGCAACCTCTCCGTGGTCGATCGAAAGAAGGCTTCGCACTCAGCGTGTTCCGGATTCATCCTGGAACTCATAGGTGGCTCCTCCACCTCCCAAAACCTTTGCATGGTCTTGGCCAAGGACGCTGATGCGACGACCGGTGGCTCCTCCACGGTGCTATTATCAAACACAGGGCCCATCAGGGCGAAACCAAAGATAGTAGACACTGCCATCAGTGAAGACGAACCCAGAGCTTTCTGAGTACCCAACAAAATCCAACCCAATACGTCCGAGCCCAGGAGCAAGTCCACTGGGCCGGGATGAAAGACAAAGGGGTCGGCCAAATCCAGACCCGAAACCAAAGACAACACACCCGGCGGTATGTCTGTCGAGGGGTGCCAACCCGCAATGGTATCCATTACCATAGCCGAAGTCGTGATCCTCATTGTGGAGGACTTCAGCGAAGAAAAGGTGACAAGTGTCTGGCCCGTCAGACACTTCACTTGTATGCCACCAACTCCAAGAAGTGGCACAGGCGAGTCTTCCACGACTAAACCTAACTGGGGTGCCACTCGAGTGGTAACCAAACTGCTTTGAGCCCCTGAGTCCAACAGAGCTCTCAAATTAATGGCTTCCCCCCTACGACCCCATACGCGGACCACCGCGGTAGGGAGCAGAACCGTCCGCGGCTCTGTCCCAGCAAGGGAGCAAGCTAGTTACGGGCTCCCCACTCTCTCCAAACCAGGGGCGCGCCACTGACCCGGATAATATGGCGGGCGAGTGCACATCCCCATCTGAGGGGGGGCATAACCCGCGGCCCGGCCATACCTATGGTACGGCGGGTGGTACTCCAGCCGTGGGTACTCGTGCAGCGGCGGAGAAAACCGCTGCGGCTGCATGTGGTGGGTAGTGGTAACCCGCGTGGAGGGGGGTGTCCCCACTCTCACGTCCGATCTAGGGCCCCCGCCCATGGGGGCCCTATCCGAGGCCTGGCCAGCCACATACTGGCCATGACCTTGGGGCGCGTGGTCCCGGTCCGCCAAGACCCGCGCCGGTACGCGACCCCCCTCCCGAGGGGGGGGCGACGAGCGAAGCCGCGTCCTCCATCCGATGGTGGAGGGCTTCGCGCAGGAGCGCCCCGCCCATAGGGGGACCCCTGCCTCAACAACCGGGGGCCATCCCCGTTCCGGTTCATGCAGAGCATCACGTGGTGCAGCCCACGGCATGCACTGCATGGTATGGCTCTGGGACAGTCACGTGCATAGTGACCGCCCAAACAATAAAAGCAAAGTTCATGCCGCTTTGCCATGCGGCGCCGATCTTGTACTGGCAGTCCCTGCCAGTCCCTGCATTGCAGCAGGCTGTGGCCCATCCGACCACATTGCAGGCAGTCCGCGTCCCTCGCGACTGCTGCCGTGTGTGCAACCCGCACACCAGCTCCACGCGGTGGCGGTTGCCGTCCCTGTTGGGGCCTCCCTCGCCATGAGGGTTCCAAGGGCCT
Source organism: Ephestia elutella (assembly GCA_018467065.1). Taxonomy (NCBI): domain Eukaryota; kingdom Metazoa; phylum Arthropoda; class Insecta; order Lepidoptera; family Pyralidae; genus Ephestia; species Ephestia elutella. The sequence continues at coordinate 18,709,494 of CM031576.1, read as the reverse complement.
ACGTTCAGGCGCTCTGGATGGCGCTGAGTCCGTCATGGTATTCTCAGCCGCCCGTGCCTCAAACTCCAAAAACTTCACCAAGTCAGTGAATGTCGGTAGGGTGGTGCTATCCCGTTCCGCATTCTCGCGCTCAAATCGCGAGCGGATGTCATTGGGCAATTTGCCCAATACAATGTGCACCAACAAAAAAGACCATTGGTCCACCGGCAGCCCCAGTGTGCGGAGCGCGTTACAGGCCACTGTAACGGGCGTGAGCAACTGCAGGCGCAACTGTGCCCTGTTGGCCACCTTGGGCAGGGCCATCAACTGTGCGGCGTGCGCATCCGCTAACAAACGTAAGTTTTGGTAGCGGGAGTTCAATAACTCCCAAGCCGTGTCGTACTGGTCGTCCTCCACCCGGAGGTGCTGGATGAGCGACCGCGCTTCACCCTCTAGAGTGGAGAGGAGGTAGGCCATCTTCTGGGCCTTCGACAAATCCTGTCGTGCTACGACCAGGGACTCAAACATATTTTTATATGCCACCCACTCCTCCATCCTACCCCCAAAGTGGGACAGCTGAAGGGTGGGGAGCCGACCAGTAACCGCTGGTCCTTCCTGTCTAACAGGTGTGCGAGGGGCTGGTCCGCCAGCCTGTCTCGCCCTTATTGCGGCCGCCGCCTCCACGATGTCATCGTGCAGACTCAGGATCTGGTCCAGGTCCGCCACGTGACCTGCGTAGACCTCCGGGGTAAGGTCGGCTTCGGTAAGCGCCGCCATGGCCGCTTCCGCGTTGTTCAATCGTGAGCGGAGCTGATCCGCTCTTTCCAGTATAGCGGCCTCCCTGTCCTTCCGGGACAGGAGTCCACCGGCCGTCACAAACCATCTCAATTCGTTGGCGAGTGTCGCCTTAGCATTGGAGGCCTTCGCCATCGCGTCAAGTCACAAACAAAAAATAACAAAAGGTAAATAAAAAACAACAAAATCAAACAACTACACGAAGAACCGCGGTAGGTATGAGAATGACACAAACCCGGAACGCACGGTACAAACCGCAAACAAATACAAAAAAGGTTACAAATATTCTTATACAAATAAACTAAGAAAAATCTAATAATTTTTACAAACAATTAATTATTTTTTACAAACGAACAAATAGAGGGTAGATAAACTACGCTCTGCTACCAGAAAATGTGCAGAGCAACTACGCTCTGCTGCCAGAAAGTGTGCGCAGAGCGAATCCGGACAAACGAAGCGGCGGGAAGAATTCTGTACCGGAACTTCACCGGGAAAAAACCACCGGTAAAAATAAGTACCGGGAAAAAATCTCCACGCGGCACCACGTTTGCCCGACTAAAACCTAACTAACTTAACGCAGTCTGCTACCACCGTAGCTTATGAAGGGAGCTACAGGGCCCTATCTGATAACCTAACCTATAAATTAATTACAATGGAAAACCACTTACCAAGCTAAATCTTCTTTCTCTTCGGATCCAAACTTGAGTGTCTTCGGGAAGGGGGAATTCCTAATCACCCTACCTAACCCATGAGATCTCAATTCCCCAGAACACATAAATAGATTTCTTCCCGAAATCGGCTCGGCAACAGATAGATGTGAGCGAGCAGCCACGCGTCACATCCCACAGGAGAAAGTCACAATGACGGGCACACAAACACAAAGTTCAATAGTTATTTAACAAACAGGAAATTCACCAATACAACTCAAGATAATTAGCAATCAAAGAACGCGGGACCTCTCGCGTATTAAAAATCAAACCGATATCGCATGGGACAATGGCGACCGTCCGCGAGCCATCTTACACGAGCAATGTGAGAACCCCAAAACGCCTGGCGGCGATAACAGGAAACGCCTGCGTTTAGTTTTACCCAATATATTACAAACAGTGCTATTATCAAACACAGGGCCCATCAGGGCGAAACCAAAGATAGTAGACACTGCCATCAGTGAAGACGAACCCAGAGCTTTCTGGGTACCCAACAAAATCCAACCCAATACGTCCGAGCCCAGGAGCAAGTCCACTGGGCCGGGATGAAAAACAAAGGGGTCGGCCAGATCCAGACCCGAAACCAAAGACAACACACCCGGCGGTATGTCTGTCGAGGGCTGCCAACCCGCAATGGTATCCATTACCATAGCCGAAGTCGTGATCCTCATTGTGGAGGACTTCAGCGAAGAAAAGGTGACAAGTGTCTGGCCCGTCAGACACTTCACTTGTATGCCACCAACTCCAAGAAGTGGCACAGGCGAGTCTTCCACGACTAAACCTAACTGGTGTGCCACTCGAGTGGTAACCAAACTGCTTTGAGCCCTGAGTCCAACAGAGCTCTCAAATTCATGGCTTCCCCCACGACCCCATACGCGGACCACCGCGGTAGGGAGCAGAACCGTCCGCGGCTCTGTCCCAGCAAGGGGAGCAAGCTAGTTACGGGCTCCCCACTCTCTCCAAACCAGGGGCGCGCCACTGACCCGGATAATATGGCGGGCGAGTGCACATCCCCATCTGAGGGGGCATAACCCGCGGCCCGGCCATACATATGGTACGGCGGGTGGTACTCCAGCCGTGGGTACTCGTGCAGCGGCGGAGAAAACCGCTGCGGCTGCATGTGTTGGGCATTGGTAACCCGCGTGGAGGGGGTGTCCCCACTCTCACGTCCGATCTAGGGCCCCCGCCCATGGGGAGCCCTATCCGGGCCTGGCCAGCCACATACTGGCCACGACCTTGGGGCGCGTGGTCCCGGTCCACCAAGACCCGCGCAGGCACGCGACCCCCTCCCGAGGGGGGGTGCGACGAGCGAAGCCGCGTCCTCCTTCCGGTGGTGGAGGGCTTCGCGCAGGAGCGCCCCCGCCCATAGGGGACCCCTGCCTCAACATCCGGGTGCCATCCCCGTTCCGGTTCATGCAGAGCATCGCGTGGTGCCGCCCACGGCATGCACTGCATGGTATGGCACTGGGACAGTCACGTGCATAGTGACTGCCCAAGCAATAAAAGCAAAGTTCATGCCGCTTTGCCATGCGGCGCCTATCTTGTACTGGCAGTCTCTGCCAGTCCCTGCATTGCAGCAGGCTGTGGCCCATCCGGCCACATTGCAGGCAGTCCGCGTCCCTCGCGACTGCTGCCGTGTGTGCAACCCGCGCACCAGCTCCACGCGGTGGCGGTTGCCTTCCCTGTTGGGGCTTCCCTCGCCATGAGGGTTCCAAGGGCCTGCGTTCAGGCTCTCTGGATGACGCTGAGTCCGTCATGGTATTCTCAGCCGCCCGTGCCTCAAACTCCAAAAACTTCACCAAGTCAGTGAATGTTGGTAGGGTGGTGCTATCCCGTTCCGCATTCTCGCGCTCAAACCGCGAGCGGATGTCATTGGGCAATTTGCCCAATACAATGTGCACCAACAAAAGGACCATTGGTCCACCGGCAGCCCCAGTGTGCGGAGCGCGTTACAGGCCACTGTAACGGGCGTGAGCAACTGCAGGCGCAACTGTGCCCTGTTGGCCACCTTGGGCAGGGCCATCAACTGTGCGGCGTGCGCAGCATCCGCTAACAAACGTAAGTTTTGGTAGCGGGAGTTCAATAACTCCCAAGCCGTATCGTACTGGTCGTCCTCCACCCGGAGGTGCTGGATGAGCGACCGCGCTTCATCCTCCAGAGTGGAGAGGAGGTAGGCCATCTTCTGGGCCTTCGACAAATCCTGTCGTGCTACGACCAGGGACTCAAACATATTTTTATATGCTACCCACTCCTCCATCCTACCCCCAAAGTGGGACAGCTGAAGGGTGGGGAGCCGACCAGTAACCGCTGGTCCTTCCTGTCTAACAGGTGTGCGAGGGGCTGGTCCGCCAGCCTGTCTCGCCCTTATTGCGGTCGCCGCCTCCGCGATATCATCGTGCAGACTCAGGATCTGGTCCATGTCCGCCATGTGACCTGCGTAGACCTCCGGGGCAAGTTCGGCTTCGGTAAGCACCACCATGGCCGCTTCCGCGCTAATCAAACGTGAGTGGAGGTGATCCGCTCTTAGCAGTATGGCGCCCTCCCTGTCCTTCCGGGACAGGAGTCCTCCGGCCGTCACAAACCATCTCAATTCGTTGGCGAGTGTCGCCCTAGCATTGGAGACCTTCGCCATCGCGTCAAGTCACAAACAAAAAATAACAAAAGGTAAATAAAAAACAACAAAATCAAACAACTACACGAAGAACCGCGGTAGGTATGAGAATGGCACAAACCCGGAACGCACGGTACAAACCGCAAACAAATACAAAAAGGTTACAAATATTCTTATACAAACAAACTAAGAAAAATCTAATAATTTTTACAAACAATTAATTATTTTTTACAAACGAACAAATAGAGGGTAGATAAACTACGCTCTGCTACCAGAAAGCAGAACAACTACGCTCTGCTACCAGAAAAGGTGCGCAGAGAATCCGGACAAACGAAGCGCCGTGAACCTCTTCACCGAAAAAGACCAGATTTTAAGTGGAGACCTATAGGTCCCCAAAAAGCCCGATGATACCCGACGGTAAAGATTATATACGGCACTGCGTCTGTCCGACTAGAGCCTAAAACCTAACCTATACGCAGTCTGCTACCACCGTAGCTTATAAAGGGAGCTACAGGGCCCTATATAATAACCTAACTTAATAGCTACAACCACCCACAAACTCAAGGGTCACTTACCAAACTTAATCTTCCTGCTCTTCGGATCCAATCTTGAGTGTCTTCGGAAAGGGGGAATGCGGTCCCTAAACACCAAACCTACCCCGAGATCTCAATTCCCCAGACAAATAAATAGATTTCTTCCCGAAGTTGGCTCGGCAACAGATTTCGGCGTCCCCAGGCAGCCACGTTTCGCATCTCACAAGAAACAGTCAAAGTAAAAGGTTTCACAAACACAAACGTTCAATAGTTATTTAACAAACAGGAAATTCACAAATATAACTCAAACTAATTAACAATCAAAGGACGCGGAACCTCTCGCGTATTAAAAATCAAACCGATATCGCACAGGACAAATGGCGGCCGTCCGCCATGCCATTCACGCGAGCAATGTGAAAACCCCGAACGCCCTCTGGCGGCAGCAATGCGAAACGCCTGCGTTTAGTTTTACCCAATGTATTACAAACACAGACAGACAAGAAATTCCAAAAAAATATTTTTGCTTTCTATTATTCTTTTTAGGTGTCCCTCTATCCATTTCAGTCAAAAATACTAAATGTACAGACAAAATATTTTTACTGTTTTGTTATATGTATAGATAACCCTACTCGTGTGAATTCACTCACCGAAAAAATGTACCCTTTGTGCTTTGTGCTTTTTTGTGCTATACTTATTTATATTTTATTACCTTTCATCAAATTACGAAAAATCATGCTTAATAAGATACGACATTTCAAAAATAGAATAGATTATCCTTCCATTTCAAGCGTTTTTTTAGTTTCACTCAGTTTAGTTTCATCTAGTATAATAGGTTAAGGACCGGGTATTATGGAAATCCTTGGGGAAGGCCTTTGTCCAGCAGTGGACGTCTTTCGGCTGAGAGAGAGAGAGAGTATAATAGGTACGGACATTGTCTAAGGTTTTACCAATAACCTTAAGATCGTGTGTTTTATTTAATAGAGATTTGAGTGCGTTTAACTGAACTGTTTAACTGCCTGATGGGAAGCAAAGATGAGGTCTAGGGTCCACACGCAAACTCAAAATATGCCTATTCACTATTGCTTTGAAAACCCCTAAATTATATTTGTCGGAAAACAGCGATGCAGGGAGAGAATACCATACCTAAAAATGTGTTAAATTAAATGTAATGACCTGAAAAAGTAGGTAAAAAATTAAAATTATTCCGTAGTAGTTAAACTTCCGGTAGTAAGGATCACTTCAGCAAGGAAACCAATCTGCTTTATTGTATGTAAGATTATTAAAACAAACAAACTTTCAAAACGAAGGTCGTTCTCGAATCTTTGCCCGAACCTTTCCAATTAGTACTTTATTGGTCCAAAAATCCCTAGAAGCCTTCGGAGCACCCTTTACATTTTAATGAAACCGTCGTAACAAAACAAATAGGAAGCTATTTTATATTGCGAAATAGTGTTATTTTTTAAGTTTTTTAGTAAAAGCTAAAATTGAAAAAAAGTCAGTTAAAAGTCAGTTAAAAAATAAGCTGCTCCTTGTGTCTTTATCTCATTGAAATCTTAACATAAAATTTTTTAACTAACTTTTATTTTCATTGCATGTTTCTACTTAAAAAAAATATATACAAAAAAAAAACATTTTTTCAAAAGCAAAAAGTTTAATTTATGACATGTCATTATATAACATTCTCACACAGACACAGAATCTCGCCTTTATCCCTTACGGAGTAGATAGAGCCAAGAGTCCCGAGACTCGAAGGCCACGCTTAGCTGAATAGTGGGCTCTCTATGATGGAATTTAGATTCAGGTATAGTGACAGGTTGCTAGCCCATCGCCTATGAGTGGAGGAATCCCCAGTTTAAAGCCCTATCCCTCAATAAACTTTTACAATCTGCGCGGGAAGAGAAGCAGCTGGCACATTTTATGTTTTAACATTCCCATTTTACGTTAAATCACACCACGAAACATCCTGTCTATTTTAGTTAGCCGCAATATTCAATTCGCGCCAAAATATTCCTACCCTCCCAATTACAGAACGCAGCCAATTACCCGACTTTCCGCAGAGAACCTAAGCTAATAAACCACATTTGCACACCCACTCAATTCTGCCGAGTTATAGCGGTGAGATTTCGTAAATAAATTTGAGGAATCACAACCGGATTTATCTGGACCATAAAACGTTTGCCGCCATTTTGATATTAATTTTACAACAGTTCTACCAGTTGAATATTGCAAGAGGCATTTTAAAATATATTTGACTAGTTTTTGCCACGAATTCGGTATTGGAAATTCTCACTCTCTACTTACTCCCTTTCTTCTACTTTTAGCCTTCGTTCTCTTAAAGAAAAAGGCTCAATATTTTAATTTGACTTTAAGACTTTAAGTCGAATTTTTAAGTTTTAAAATAACTCACTCTCTGTTTTTGTTTTCGTTTCGCCGTTTGACGACCTCCGTTGCCCAACGGTCATCACGCCGGACTGCCACACCGGAGGTCCCGGGTTCGATCCCCGGTCAGGTCAAGATGGAAAATGATCTTTTTCAGATTGGCCTGGGTCTTCGATGTTTATCTATATATGTATTTGTCATAAAATATAGTATCGTTGAGTTAGCATCCCATAACACAAGTCTCTAACTTACTTTAGGGCTAACTCAATCTGTGTGATCGTATATATTTATATTTATTTGTAAAAGCCACAAGACAATAACAGCAGGAGATATTAAAACTAAAACATATAAAAATACAAATAAGTAAATTAAATTTTTGAATTCATGCTTCAATCATAATTACTCTGTACCTAACACACAACTGTATCGTAGCAAAAGCAACTTGGATCCGTATAAACTCATTTAACTTTGACAAGAGCGTATCTATTCATACGTCGAATACGCAAACGTGCGTGCTCGCAAGATTTAATTGAAATTCGCTTCACCCTAGGCTATAGTAGATCATGCAACGAAATGATGTTTAGTTTGATTCTCTCTGTGTACTTTTGTTGGGTCCAAATCAATAGCATTTTGTTTGTTTACCTCATTGTTTAAAAAATATTATTCGCAAATGGGTTATTCGAACATCGACACACCAGATGATAGCACCTATTCGTAAGGTTCAACTGTGTTGTTATTGGTCAAAAACATTCGGTCAGTTGTCAAAGGACAATGCCGATTCGACTATGAGAAGTGGCGTCTTTTTTTTCGCGCGGCCACTAACCGAACTATGTTTTTCTAATAGGTAATAGCATAATAAACAAAACTTAGTATGGCATATATAACTCTAAACTCAGTCCGAACTGAGTTATTGGGGTTAGAAAATGTTAAATATTCAAATGTTTTTGAGGCGATTTTCGTCATATGGGAGCAAGTTAAATAAAAATATGTAACAAAATAATTCTCTTTGGACATTTTTTATTACCACTATAATCCTTTGAGGCCTTACACGCCGTAACTCCCTCCCCCTCCTGGCAGCTGCACACATTGTTCGACGAGTTTGCAGGTATGGGTGAGTCATACATCGGTATTTGTGTGAACAATGCAAATCCCAAAACCCCTTCTTCCACCCCCTCTACCCCATCCCCGCGCATCAATGATTAAGTACATATTGTCTTCTTGCTTTCACAGGCGCAGATTCATATTCTTTTGTCTCTTTCATTACTTACGAGCAATAGATATCGGATTGGTGATTGAATTCCATTTTAAAATCACTCACCGTTCTGGCTTCGTGTAGTTCGTTCGTGTGCGTTCCTAGTTTCTGTTTTTTTTTTACTGAATAATCAAACTACGACTTGGCTTGTTTAACTAAATAAATAAATATATACGGACAAATCACATAGATTGAGTTAGCCCCAAAGTAAGTTCGGGACTTGTGTTATGGGATACTAACTCAACGATACTATATTTTATGACAAATACATATATAGATAAACATCCAAGACCCAGGCCAATCTGAAAAAGATCATTTTCCATCTTCACCTGACCGGGGATCGAACCCGGGACCTCCGGTGTGGCAGTCTGGCGTGTTAACCGTTAGGCCACGGAGGTCGTCAAAACTGACTCCGATATAGATATCTTACCTAACAGAATTGGCTTGTTTACTGGACCTTCTGATTTGTGTAGTGAAGCATTATTGTGCGTGCTGTTTTAATATAAATACAGTGGAATATGGATCGAAGACAGTGCATTTCTTGTCTTCGAAGTATAAGTCGAAGCAATAACAGTGTAAGAAGATCCTACCCTTTGACTACGCAGCACTTCCAGCAACATCCATTTCTGATTGATTATTTGGCTGAAGTTAGAAATATTATTGAGGTATGTAAACATTATATCAAAATGTTTTACGAATACTTTCATTCTTTTTCACACTCTTTAATCATGTTTTTAAAATAAGTACAATTTCATAATGTTAATAGGACAAAAGAGAGGAAGCATTAAGATATTTTGTGTTCCAATTACCGGTTTAAATTCCAGTGTATAATTCCAAATGCCACCAAAAGTTTCTAGTAAAAACCAAGTTTGTCATTTATATTTATCTCTCTACAGATATCCAGTGAAGACCGGATTTGTAAACCTTGTTTTCAACAAGCAAAACGCTATATTCAACGAGGCGAGTTGGACACACAACGTGAACCAGTCGCAGCTGAGGGTGATGTTCAATCCGTAGCTGACGAACCAAGAAGATCTCATCGAGCCCGATCCTGAGCCAGCGGATAGTGACCGTGAGATTGCTGACATCGAATCCGTACCTGACAGCTCTGAACGAGAACAAATGGTGCCAGTGGGACAGGTACTACCAGTCCGAAATGTTTTGAGCTTTCCTATACAAGGATTTTCAAGAGCTCCTTTCAATATGAGAACTTGTATATTTCAATATTGTGAAAACAGTAACTTGGTTAGAATATCCAAGAATTTGAGATCTATAATTCTACAAGAGAATAGCTTTTATATACCGCAAGGCATACGCGTATGCGAACAACATAGGTTTGATCCAGTATGGATTGATATTTCACTTGTTGTCCGTCACGTATATAATACGTTTTCACCTAAACAGGTCAGCGATATGTTAGATGCAAACAAATCAAGAATGGTTACGCTGTGTCGATGGGTGGTTGAAACGATGAATGGACGCTTAAAAAATCAATTTAAACTGTTGAGACATACAACTAATAACAGAGCTATAAGTCATTTATTTTTAGAAATAAAAATAGCAGGGGCTTTGCTTAATGCCTTTGGCCGCCCTCTAACAGACCACAGATAGGTTGATGATATTTTAAATGCAATAAGAGAAACTATAAATAATGAAAATCACCTCGCAGACTACATTATTCATAAAAATATGAACGCTAGAAGAACTATATTCATGACAATAACAGCAACAGATCTCAATCACATAACAAATGACTTTCCCATTCTTAGCATGGACGAGTTAATTATATATGCATTAGGAACATACCAAATAAAGCAAGCTTGTAGTTACTACGGCGAGCATGTTAAGAACGATGAAGGAACATACAAAATAGAAGTATGCAGAGATAACGACTTAGAGGGCTTGGAAGATTTCAGTATTACAGCTATAAATCCATGGTTGCTGAGGGCGCGAATACAATCGAGACATAGACAGTCTCGTATTTATTACACGTATATTTTGGTACAAGGTGGTATGAGAGGCAGACAAGCCATATACGGTCATTACTGCAGTTGCATCGTCGGCAAACGAACCCTTGGCTGTTGTACTCACGTCATGTCAGTATTGTGGTATTTAGGATGGGGGAGATATCAGGAGAACTTAATTCCTCCCGCGATCTTATTAGATAACATCATAATACGCCATGATGTAGAGAATGAGGCTGAGGAGTCTAGCGGCGATGAATTTTAATTTCAAACAAAAACTGCCTTTTATATTATTAAATCGTTTTTTGTTAACACGTTATTTTTATATTGCAGTTTAAAAATTGTTGAACTTGATCTCATATGAAAAATATTTGTGTATCTATATGTACCCAAAAAAGAAACATTGGTTTGAATTTAAAGTAAGCATTATTATTGTAAACGCTTCTACGGTTTTTCTATTTTATAAGACAGGCATTGTAATTACTACATTCATTGTATTGTAAAACAGAACTGTATTATTTTTATAACAGCAGTGAAATATGAAATGAAATCATTGAATATATTATTGTATTTGTATTTTAATCTTTATAAACCAACCAAAAGAAACCAACCGCTGAACAAGCCGATGGATCACTCACCAATACCAAACTCGCTGAACAAGGTGGGCAGCTGTCAGGAGTTACAGTGGGGGGGAGGCTCAAATGATTATAGTGGTAATAAAAAATGTCCAAAGAGAATTATTCTGTTACATATTTTTATTGAACTTGCTCCCATATGATGAAAATCGCCTCAAAAACAATTGAATATTTAACATTTTCTAACCCCAATAACTCAGATTCGGACTGAGTTTAGAGTTATATATGCCATACAAAGTTTTGTTTATTATGTTATTACCTATTAGAAAAACAGGGTCTGGTTAGTGGCCGCGCGAAAAAAAAGACGCCAAAAACCGGCATTGGCCTTTAAATAGCGTTACTGTCATCTACAAAAAAGTTTTGTGATAAAGTTTACTAAAAGTATATTTTATTCTCCTAGGTGAATTAGCTCAGGGGAATTAAGTTTATGGAGCGAAAACTTAAAATCAAAAGGAAGATATTAAAGGCCAATGCCGGTTTTTGGCGTCTTTTTTTTCGCGCGGCCACTAACCAAACCCTGTTTTTCTAATAGGTAATAGCATAATAAACAAAACTTAGTATGGCATATATAACTCTAAACTCAGTCCGAACTGAGTTATTGGGGTTAGAAAATGTTAAATATTCAAATGTTTTTGAGGCGATCATATAGGAGCAAGTTCAATAAAAATATGTAACAGAATAATTATCTTTGGACATTTTTTATTACCACTTCTTACTACTTTATCCTTTGAGCCTCCCCCCCCCCCCTGTAACTCCTGACAGCTGCCCACCTTGTTCAGCGAGTTTGGTATTGGTGAGTCATCCATCGGCTTGTTCGGCGGTTGGTTTCTTTTGGTTGGTTTATAAAAGATTAAAATACAAATACAATAATATATTCAATGATTTTATTTCATATTTCACTGCTGTTATAAAAATAATACAGTTCTGTTTTACAATACAATGAATGTAGTAATTACAATGCCTGTCTTATAAAATAGAAAAAACCGTAGAAAAGATTATAGTGGTAATAAAAAATGTCCAAAGATAATTATTCTGTTACATATTTTTATTGAACTTGCTCCCATATGATGCAAAATCGCCTCAAAAACATTTGAATATTTAACATTTTCTAACCCCAATAACTCAGTTCGGACTGAGTTTAGAGTTATATATGCCATACTAAGTTTTGTTTATTATGCTATTACCTATTAGAAAAACATAGTTCGGTTAGTGGCCGCGCGAAAAAAAAGACGCCACTTCTCATAGTCGAATCGGCATTGTCCTTTTCACAAAACATTTTTGTATCTGACTGTACCGATATCCGATTCGCTCCATATTAAAACCGATCGTGATGGAGCAAGTTGATGACAAGGAAAATAGCTAATATAGCAATATTTAATAATCACCAGGATTAGAATATTTTTTAAAATGCGGAATTTAAAAAAATGCCAAAATAATGCGGTCAAAAAGGGACCACTTGAAAATGCCAATGCAAAAACCAATCCTGACAATCACAAAGCTGTTTCACACCCAGTTTATTAGAACCCTTCCCTCGCCATTCATTCATAGTATCGCGAATTTAATTAATCCCCAATGTTGGGAATGATAATTTGAAGATTGCCAAGGAATTTGAGGGGTGTCACGGAATTGGTACGCGATAATACGTAATGGAGTAGTTAATAAAGTTTAGGTCCGTTTTCAATGCAGATGTGGCCGTCAATTTTGTAGTAGGCGCTTTCAATACGTAGTTTCGAGTCAATGGTGTTTGATCGTGAAATGGGTTTTGACGTTTTACTATTAAACTTTAACAATGTAGGTACTACAACTTAAGAACAGGGTTTTAGATACAGGGCTTGTTACAGGTACCTACTATCTTCATATAAACTCCCAGAAAGTACCGGTACTTTCCAGTACTTTATATGAGAATTTGATGGAACCGATACCACTAGTGTTGCAGCAATAGTGTTGACCATCGACAGTATTGTCAATAGTACTGTGACCTTGAAAAATAGTCACACTATCGATAGTATCGATTGCCAATAGTTTGCAGTACTGTTGATGATAACCAAAACTATCGGTACTATCGATAGGTTTGGTTTTCAATATATTGATGTATTCTAATCAATACTATCGATAGTATCGACACTATTGATAGTATTGACACTTATATTTCAACAAACAATCGATACTATTGCACTATCGATAGCTTGTAAAAATTCAATAGTATTGTGATTCGATACTATCGATAGTATTGATTAGAAAACATCAATAGTATCGATAGTATTGAAAAGCAATACTATCAATAGTATATAGTTTTGGTTATCATCAATAATATTGCAAACTATTGGCTATCGATAGGCTTATCGATAGTGTGACTATTTTTCAAGGTCAACTATCGATAGTCCTGGAACGCTAATACCAACCGGTAACAAGCTCTGATAGAAACATTTCAATAAATACTGACAAAACATATTAAAATGAGTAATTTAGTCGTGGATCCCATGAATAAGAATAGGCTATAAGAAGATTTTCAAAATCTCCACTTCGTATACTACTAACAATTTGTATACTACACACACAAATTCATTAACTTTTCTATTCGTCTACTTGAATACAAACTTGTAATAGCATTCATAAAGAGGAATAAATTCATTAAGATATCTTTGCGCTGGAATAATTTCCCACTTCTGCTACAAAGAAAAAATCTTGTCTCTGTAATAAATGTTTCATAATTCAGATGATATCTCGAAACCATGAATAAGATAGTACTCTTTGTAAAGTATAGTCGTTAGATAACTGTTTTTGTTACAGATCCTTTATAGTTTTGCTATGTATTTTCGTATGTTAATTTATGCATAGGTATTATGGCTAATTGAGCTGGTAGTGTTCGGGAACATGACAATGACAATAGTTATTTAATTGTTGACTAACTTAGTAGGTTTTTGTAGCTTCAGTATTTTCAGGAAAATCTTTTATCTTACAATCCTAATATTGTTTTAAAAGTGAGTAAATTACGAAAATAAAAGAAATGTGTTCGCCTACAGAAAATTTAAAAAAATTATGCATAGTAATAATACAGGGTTATTTTGAAAAAAACTCATTTTTGCAGCTGATTTGGATGATAATATTGAGCTGTTTTCTAAATAAAGTCGATCAGCTGATCGGATTTAGTATGGAAAGTTGAAATAACTGTGATCTTCTTTTGTAAATTTATTTTTGAAGTAGTTGTAATCCATTCCATGTACTGAGCATATTGTAAAAATTGCCCAGTGGTTACAAAATAACCCTGTATAAATTATGTTGAACCAAAATGGTCTCCACTTAACAATAAGTAGTGATCGTGACATGAACCATGCATGACGTTACTGGTTTTCGTTTGTACTTTTTAAATGCAAGTAGATTTGTTATGTTTTTACCCAAAATCTCTCTCAGCCGAAAGACGTCCACTGCTGGACAAAGGCCTCCCCCAAGGATTTTATCCGTGGGGGGTTTTGCCGTAATCGCCACGCTTGGCAGGCGGGTTGGCGATCGCAGTGTGATGGCATAGTACGCGGAAAGATGCTGCTGCCCATCCTCCGGTGTTATTAATCCCTTAGTCGCCTCTTACGACACCCACGGGAAGAGATGGGTTGGTGCTATTCTAGGGCCACACCACAGGCCAAAATCTACTAAACAGATACCGATGATCTAAAAATAAAGAAGATAAGTGGTGGAAAATCTGGAGTAACAAAACTCTTACTATTGTAAGGTACCTTTTATCCCAAAATTTCTACAGAAGTCAGCTAGTTACTATATACAAAACCAGTAGAGCTGAATTTTCCGGTTCACAGTTTCGTAGTTCATTACAAAACTTGGGGCCAAATATCTTTTATCGTCGGATCTCTCCTCGCAATTAAACCTCGATTGGTTTCTGATTCGATTCCGATTGGGAGACTTAATAACCTTAATTTTGTTGACCGAATCAAAAGCGTAGATCATTTAAGTGCTTCACATCATTTCGCAATATTGTATGGATGTTTATTTGGAGTTTTGTTTGTGTGTTTGGTTGTATTTTTGGTTTTATATCAGAAATGAGTTAAAATTAGTGCCTTATTGTTAAAAAAAGTTCTTATCCCGAAATATAAGTCAGGGAAAAGGGTATTTTTATTTAAAAATATAAAATCAAATAAAGATATTACAGTGCGCCAAAGTTACACTTTGCCTACACATTTGATCTCGTAGAATTATTTAATTTTTGTTCTTTAATCTAAAAGTTATTTGGCTTCATTGTATCAATATAACCTTATTGTAATATTAAGTATACCAATGAATTCATAATTGTTTTAAAATGTTCTATTGAGCAAAAATTACCAACAACAGCGAAAGTCTCCAAAAATATACTTCTATGCAGTAACAAAGAACCTTTTTGTATCGCACCCATGTTTCTTTGAAATGCAATGTCGGCAGGTCCTTTCATGTCTCGAAGAGCCACTCGGTCTGTGCGTGACCCTTTAGAGAGGGCTTATTGCTTTATTTATATCCTGGCCCAAATTATTGGGAAATTCTCTTATCATGGCCGAAAGTAAAAAGTAAACGTATACGTTTACATTTGGCATTGGATCACGTTGGCTTGATGTTATAAAAAAATAAAAAATGTTGCGGCCAAATATCTTATATTGCTAAGCTTTGTCTTATGTAGCTCTAAATAAAACTAAGCCATGCATGTCGACTGACCGTTAGGTTGGGCTAACGTATTTATAAATTAGGTAAACACACACACACACACAAAGTAATACAATGTACAAATTAAAGTGAATAAATGAAAATAATTGATAAGTAAATACATAGTTACAAATTCACACAAAAGTATTTGTACAAATAATATGGGCCTACTATTTTTGTGAATCCAGTATGTGCTATCTTGATAGTATAAAAAGTAAGTAAAAGTTGTTTTAAGTTATTTTAGCCTTTATAGTTGTTTTGTAACTTTTTTGTAACAAAGTTGTTTGTTACACCTTTTTGTTACAAAAAAGTGATTTTTGGAAACATATTAGTAAATCAATAATTATCATGATTTTAGTAAATAAAAATTGTACCCTACGTTGACTTGGGCCTACTTTACCTGAACGAGTCTTACATAGCCGAGCGATTAGCTTAGTCTTATTTAATACGCACGAAATAATGTACTCAGCACGCCTAAATAAATTTTTGATTAGAATAAACGTATTAGGTACGTATTTGTATAGACAAGAAAAGAAATGTTGGTATGACATTCGGGACTTATTTAGTAAGAGGTACTATTTCCGAGCCAGGATGTAAATAACATTAAAGAATGGAAAATATTCCTGTCAGGTTAGGACTCTCTCTGTAGCTGATATTTGACGGGAGTGTATGTTCCTTAAATTAGATTGACATTTCTTTGCCATCTTGATCGAAGAAAAATACGTTTTTGAAGGAGTGTGAAGTGTGAATACATATTTCCGGAATAATATTTTTTTGTCTTTCTTTCGGCAAAACTGTATTAGGTACATAATTTAGGTTATGTACGCATACCAAAAACTATACCAAATGGTATTAAAATTTGTAGAGCAAGCTTTTCATATAAAATGAACTAGAATTACTTTACTAGTTGTACACCAATCATTACAACCATCCACAATTATAAGTTGAGTGTTTATCCCTTCAAATCATTATCTTTCTTCAAACTAGTCTACGAAATGACTTTAAATTCCACAAAAACACGAAGCGTCACAACTAATTATTTTTTCGCAGCCTCAAAAACACTTTTAATTACCAAGGTATTAATTAGAATTTTTAGGCCGTCAAAGCTCGCGACTCTAGTCTGCTTAACTGCCTCCTGCAAGGTGTAAAAGCGAATCAGAAACGTTTGAAGTCTAAGGCACAAGGGGAGAGGCTTTTCAACCGCGCCAGACGCACTTGCAGAGTGCCACTCAAAGACATCAAAGGCTAGAACCTAAAGATATAGGCTTGAATGCGAAATCTAGATACAATGTGCTGATCCGTATGATGATGGGATGATAAGACAAGGAGAGATTTTTTTAAACTTTAAGAATTTTCTCATTGGTGGAACAGGTAGTGGTTCTATGAATTAAGACTATGTTCTCTCAAAAATTAAAAATATATAAAATTTTATACATTGCAAAATATGTAATTTTGTAAACCCCATTTTACCTTGCCAAATTCTCGAACCAATTTTGTCAAAATAATAATTTAAATTGCGAAAATAATCGTGTTTTTTTAAATACTTGGTACCATATCTATTTTGTAAAATTCGTATGGCATCATAATACCATTTGATAATACCTAACAAAATGTTTTGATTTTTTTAACGAAATGTGAAAATTAATTTTTCCACTTGATCCAGCATGCGGAAAAAATATATGAAATGAAAACTGAAAAATGATACATTCCCCACATCAAAACAAACATTTCACATGTACTTTAATTTAACGTTTTCAATCGCCTTACCACGAAATAAAAAATCACGCTCACTCGAAAAAAGCGCGAAGTGTAAATTAAATTGCTGCAAATTCAATTTGGATTACTTGCTTTCCGAAAGGATCTCTGGAAATTCTTGTTTCATCAATAGCAATATAGACTTTTTACCCAAAAATCGTAACAGTAGATCTTATTTGTATGAGTAGTAAAGTAGACATTTCGTTTTTTAGAACCGCAAATCAATTTGATGTGTTTATTTTCTCACCTTTGATTCGTGGTGACAGAATGAGTAACGATGTGTCTAAAAAGTGGGGTCTGGCGAATACGTCGACTGTAGCTAGAGTTTACAGCACACCGATTATCACGAGACCGCCTTTAAGCCGCAAGAGTCTGCAGCACGCGACTACACTGAGTTGTAGTGATAATGTGTGTGATATATCTGTCTCTTTTTTAGCACAGAATTTAGTGCATATGAAGAAAGAGTACATCCAATATGTCAACAGTTCAACTTATAGCGGCGTTAATCAAAGTGCTGCAGGGTGCTGTCGAGTGTAGCTGGTCGCTGCGACCGGCGGCACCTTGCAGCACCTTGCAGCACCTTGATAGACGCCGGCTTAGGGATGTATGCAAACACGAAAACAAAACATCGATATATCGATATTTTGTCTTTCTTGGCAGGTACTTACAAACTAGGGACAACCCGTCTGTCTGCTCGCGATAAACTCAAAAAACTAATGGACTGGGTGGGTCATGTCATAATAAAGGAAAGCTTTGATGTACAATTTTCTCGGGCAAAGCCGTGGGTATAAGCTAGTCGATATATAAATATGTAATTCTATTGCGTTGCATTAAAATGATTTTCTAAAAACCGCATCAAAATCGGTACAGCCAAACGCCAGATAATCGCGGACAAACATACATACAAAAATTTTTGAAGTCGGTTAAAAGTAGCATTTTTAATAATGTTTTTGGTTTTTTATAAGATGTTGTGTATACGTTTATCTTTGTATAGTAAAGTATTTAAAGTATATTTTATAGATTTTCTAAGGTTTCTAGATTGATGGAAATACACTCCTTGAAACTACTACAAAAACAAATTTTACCTACCAAAAAAATAAAATAAAAGCTAGTTAGGTATGGCCGACATCCGTCTCACCTTCCTAGAAACCTTTAACATTATCCATGCATATTAATATTTTATTACATGTATATTAATATTTATTACTTGCATACAACTTGTATTCAATATGTCAAATAACTTATATTTTTATGTGTTTTAAATGGTTTCTACTTTTTACGAGCTATTGTGAAATTGTCGTACGTGACCATAGCAGGGTTACGGCGCATTAAGTAATAAGGTCACAAATTAGCAATGCATTAAAAATCCTAATATATAAGGAGCTGCGACTCCAACATATTCATTCTATTACTACCAGTCCATCTGTAACCAACTTCAATAATTAAAAGTGATCGTCGTGAAGAAGCAAAGTTTTATTTTATCCGAAGTAAATCTCCAGCTGCAAGTACTACAATTATCCCCGATCATACGAAGAAACATAACTGGTGTCAGAAGTGGGGACTGCATAAAACTGTCTCAGGTTAGCCAAACCCAGACAGCCAAGTAAGTGGAATTTTACCTGAAGAAGTTGTTTCTTTTTAAAGAAGTAAATTGCAGTCCTAACCCTACGAGAAATATCACAATTATTGAAGACTAGCTGTCGCCCGCGGCTTCGCCCGCGTGAGTTTCGCTTAGATGAAAAATCTCTCTTGGAGCTTTTCATCAGATGTTCCAGATCTTCAATTTTTATACGTCAGCAGAAAATGCTCATCAGGTTGAACGACTTTTAATAAGGCGCCATTTCCATATATGTCATAGTGTAGCTGGTCTCTTGCAGTTCTTCATCAGATGTTCCAGATCTTCAATTTTTATACGTCATCAGAAAATGCTCATCAGGTTGAACGACTTTTGTTAAGGCACCATTTCCATATTTCTTATAGTTTAGCTGTTCTGTTAAGGTTCTTCATCAGGTGTTCCAGTTTTCAAAATCAATTATAGCCTATATGTTGCCCAGGCTTAATAGCTATACAACAAAAAAAGTTTCATTCAAATCCGTCCAGTAGTTTTTGCGTGAAACGCGTACATACATACAGACAGACAGACAGACAGACAGACAGACAGACAGACAGACAGACAGACAGACAGACAAGAAATTCCAAAAAATGTTTTTTGCTTTCTATTATTCTTTATAAGTGTCCCTCTATCCATTTCAGTCAAAAATACTAAATGTACAGACAAAATATTTTTACTGTTTTATTATATGTATAGATTGTTTTGGACCTCAAAGTAGTAGAATCGGGAGGCTCTATACACGAAAAATCGTTATCCTTCCTTAACAAACCCTTCCATTATATAGACATATGTGCTAATTGGAATAATTTTTGTATAATTTTTTTTTTATTGTGTGCAAAAGCGAATATTCTGTGTAATTGTTTATATAGAACTAGCAGATCGCGATTTTTTTTTTATAAATTGAGAATATAAAAATATGAAATGAATAAGGATATTCCTGCAGATATAGAAAGTAACCCATTGGGACAAAATAATTATAATTATAACGCTTCATCAAATTTTGAAGGTGTTAATATCAATAATAAACTCATATTAAGAACAATTTTAAATCAATTAAATTATATTGTAAAAGCAATTCAAGAATTGTATTCATACATAATCCGCATGTTAATACATAGCGACGTCAATTTGTAATTCATGAAAAAGTCGACTTACACTATAATCAGCTCAAATCGCTCTATAATTGTAATATTCAAAAGGAATATTAAAAGTATTGTAAAGAGGTGCAATCAAAGTATCGAACATCCAAATTATTATAAGGTCATTATATTACGAATAGTCTATTTACCTATATCCAATTATATATATACGGCACATTTGAATATTGAAATATGAATTTCTTATCGCAAGCCGCTGCTCAAGCTGCTGGACAAATTAGACAGGAGGTAGACAACGCCGCGAATCAATTAGCGAATAGGGTTGTAGAACAACTCAATATGGCCGAACCTCGTCGCGAAGTTTTGACGCCACCACCGGAAGAGAATGACGATTCTCCTCCATCGTATTCACCAGACCCACGGATTCAATTTATGCACGGTGACAAGGACTCGCATGTCCGATTTTTACACGTAGATGAAAGGGCATTCGTCGCACCAACCACCACTATATTCAGCAGAAATAGGTGAAAATCCGATGTATCAAGTACAATATGAATTACCGACTTCTAACCAACCTTATCCACGGCATATAGAAAGTGAACGTAATCTCACAACTCAAGGGGAAAGACAGGAACAACCGGACCAACAGCTAAATCGAAAATCGATACCATCTGATATAATACCAAATTATGACGGAAACTCAAAACTACTAAATATGTTCATAAAGAAATGCGATTACTTTATTAAACGATATGCGACTACCGATGACAAATATGAACACGTTATGCAGATTATAACAAGCAAACTAACGGGAAAAGCCGCTACGCTTGTTAGCGAGAACGATTACGTGTCGTCAGATTTCGACGCTTTAACTAAAATTCTAAAACAACATTTTGGGGATCACAAAAATGAACAATGCTTAATTTTAGAACTAGAAAGTCTAACAATAAACCCAGATGAAAAATATATAGATTTCTGTAACCGTATACAATCTGCACGTAGTAATCTTTTTGCGAAGATTTCAAGCGACGATAAAAGTACACAAAAAACTAAAATGACAATTTTTAATAACTCAGCACTAAATGTTTTTCTTTATAATTTACCAACAGAACTATTACGTGTAGTACGATTATCGAAACCACAAACTTTAGAACAAGCTTTGGAACTAGTAACAGAAGAAGATAATTTTAAGCAGCAATATAAAATGCGAAATGAATTAAAAAAGACTATGAGAGCTATACAACCACCAAATCCACCTCAATATAGATATAAACCACTGGTACACAATTATAACTCTCGACCGATTTTTGTACCATCTCCACTAAATATTGTGCAATACTTGCCACGACAACCCGTACAAAACTATAGACAACAAAATCAACGAAACCAAAATAATTACACTAATTATGCTAATGAAAATCAACAAAATCAAAGAAATCAAAATAATTACGCAAATTACGCATATGATAATCAACAAAATCAACGAAATCAACATCATTACGCTAATTTCGCTTATGGAAATCCAAACATGATTAACCAGAGAATGCCATTTGCAAATTCCTATAGATTACGACCACAAATGACAAATAGAAACTCGAATAGATCGCAATTCGAACAAAATCGCGCTTACACTAGATTTCCAAATAACGGGAATACTATGACTCAACGGCGTACTAATAATAATTATCATTTTAATCAACCCAGTACTTCTAGAGGACAACAGGGAAATGAACAAGAAAATTTTCAAGTAAAAGCCTCAACCTCTACACAACAGAAATAAATTCAGATTTAAATGCATTACCACACATATACATTCCAGAAATAAATGCACGTTTATTAATAGACACAGGTAGCACATGTTCATTTTTAAGTCATAAAATTGCCAATGAATATTTCAAACATCTTATACAAATCGAACCATTTCAAATAAAAACGACGCATGGGATTAGCATACATAAAGAAGTCATTTACATACCGACATTTAAATTATTCAACCATGATTTCATTCATAAGTTTTATATTTATAATGTCGCTAGCAGTTATGACGGTCTCATAGGAATCGACATATTACACAAATTAAGTGCCATAGTCGATATGCGCAATCAAAAACTAATCACACCGAACATTCAAATCCCAATAAATTATACAACAAATGAAGAGATCAAAAATATTATCTTAAATATACCATCGCGTACCGAAAAACGAGTTTCGATACCAACCACACTTTATAATGGTGAAGGAATATTAAATTTTATTGAATTTTATGACGGCGTACGCATGCCTTGCGCATTAGTTCATTGTATAAATGGTTTTACAAATACCGTTATACAGAATGCATCTAATGAAGATATAGAAATAACAATAATAAAACCTTTTGAAGTAACTGAATTTAATGGAGAAAAATGTCAACTAAATTATATTTCAACTTACGACAAAACTCTTACAGACAACTTAAAGAAATTACGAACGGATCACATGAATGAAGAAGAAAGGAATGCTATATATGACATATGTTATGAATATAAAGATTTATTTTATAACGAGAATATACCGTTATCATTCACTCATGAAATTAAACATAAAATCAGAACTCAAAATGAAGATCCAATTTATATAAAACCCTATAGGCAACCACCATCTCAGAATCAAGAAATAAAGAAACAAGTGGATAAATTACTAACGGAAAATATAATAAAACCTAGTTTTTCGCCATGGAGCGCACCTGTCCACCTAGTTCCTAAGAAAATGGATGCTAGTGGTGAACAAAAATTCAGAATGGTCATAGATTATAGAAAACTTAACGCTATCACATTGGACGATAAATATCCATTACCAAATATTAATGATATATTTGATAAATTAGGAAAAAGTACATACTTTACGACTTTAGACTTAGCATCAGGCTATCACCAAATAGAAGTAGAAGAAAGAGATCAGCCTAAAACAGCCTTTAGTACTCAATTTGGGCATTACGAATTTTTAAGAATGCCGTTTGGTTTAAAAACAGCGCCTGCCACATTTCAACGAGCAATGGACAGTATCCTAAGAGGACTACAGGGTGTACATTGTCTAATCTATTTGGACGATTTAATTATATTCTCATCAACACTACCGGAACACATACAAAAACTTAAGAAAGTATTCGATACCCTTCGACAAGCAAATCTAAAAATACAGATAGATAAATCAGAATTCATAAGAAAAGAAGTACTCTATTTAGGACATACAATAACTAAACAAGGCCTTAAACCTAACGAAGATAAAATTAAAGCAATATTAAAATACCCAATACCCAAAAATATAAAAGAAATTAAATCATTTTTAGGACTTATCGGTTATTATAGAAAATTCATAAAAGATTTTGCTAAAATAACTAAACCCATAAATGATTTGTTACGGAAAAACGTTAAATTCCATATAACACAAGAATTTATTAACGCTTTCGAAGCTTGTAAGGTTCTTTTAACCAATGCTCCACTCTTACAGTACCCAGATTTTAATAAACCTTTTATTTTAACAACAGATGCCTCAAACGTAGCTCTAGGTGCAGTGCTATCACAAGGAACTATTCCACATAATGATAAACCTATAGCATATGCAAGTCGAACACTGACAACAACTGAACAAAAGTACAGTACCATTGAAAAAGAACTATTAGCAGTATTATGGGCAATTCGATATTTTAGACCATATTTGTATGGCAGAAAATTTAAAGTATACACAGATCATAGACCTTTAGCATGGCTCTATTCTTTGAAAGAACCGAATAGTAAACTCACTAGATGGAGACTTAGACTTCAAGAGTATGACTTCGAGGTAATCTACAAAAAGGGAACACAAAACACTAACGCTGACGCACTTTCACGCATAATGTTAAACACACTAATAACGGAAAGTACCAATACTGAACCCTCAACTTCAGAATCACTTGAAAATCCAGAACCATCAACATCGAGAACTACAAATAACCAGAATGATAATTATGAAATAATGTCTGAACGAACTATGACAGCAACATCTTCGTCAGAAATATCAAATTTAGAAGAAATTGAAAATGATATAAATACAGTTATACCAATATTACATGAAGCAATTGATACTAAACCAATTCAAATCATAGTACACCAATGGTATAGAGATGAAGTTAAAGTAAACGACATATCAAATAATAAAATGAAAATATTAGAAGTCTTCACTTCCTTAAATCCAAACTTAATTAAAAATTTTCTAAAAAATAATATTGTTACTCATAGGAAAAACTTTATATATTTCCACTCGAGAGAATTAAGAATAATATTTAACGATGTCATATCAGGACTATTTGATACAGACTATACTGAAATTATAGAATGCACGGAAAGAATAACAGTTTTACAAGATGAAGAAAAACAAAAAGAAATAATTATCAAATATCATGAAGGAAAAACGTGTCACCGAGGAATAAATGAAACTATAAAAAGAATTAAACGCAATTACTATTGGCCTAATATGAAAAATACAATAACCGCAGTAATTAATTCATGCGAAGCTTGTAAAAAAATGAAATACGATCGCAATCCTTTAAAACCACCACTTCAATTGACTCAAACCCAAAGTAAGCCCTTTGAAGAATTATTTATCGATTTATTCAAAATTAGTGGAATTACTTACTTAACAGTAGTAGACGCTTTTTAGTAAACTTGGTCAAGCAATTCCAATACAAAATAGATCTACTCCAGAAGTAGTTAAAGCATTAATGAAATATTTTTCATATTACGGAACTCCATTAAAAATAAGCTGTGATCCAGGCTCTGAATTTAATAATACATTAATGAAGAGAATTACTTAATCTTCATAAAATAAACTTACACATAGGAACACCTAATAATCCAAATTCAATGGGGATTATTGAACGATTCCATAGTACTATTATAGAAATTAATAGGTTAGCAAATTACGATAATAGCTTCACAAATATTGCAGATATAATGTTATATGCAATTATAGCATATAATAACACAATTCATTCAATGACAGGATTCACACCATTTGAAGTAACCTTTGGACATACAGATTCACGTACCATCTTTGATATTAATTTTAATCAAGAGTATATGCAAAATTTAATACGGGATCATAATAAAAAGACTAAAATGTTATATAAATATATTTCAGAAAAAATGCTTGAATTTAAAACAAATGCAAGACAGCAATTACAACCAATTGCATCAACTAGTACAGATTTACAGGTCGGAAACACTATTTATACTAAAATGGTTAATAAGAGATTAGCAAAAGATAAACCACGATATGA
Source organism: Ephestia elutella (assembly GCA_018467065.1). NCBI lineage: Eukaryota > Metazoa > Arthropoda > Insecta > Lepidoptera > Pyralidae > Ephestia > Ephestia elutella. Next base: position 18,684,202 of record CM031576.1, on the reverse strand, counting down.
GAAAGCAACAATTATAGGAGAACCAAATAGAAATGTAATACCAATTGAAGTTAGGAACAGACAAACTTCTGTACCTGTTCGAAATATAAAACGACCAAATAAGATTATAACATTAACTACAGACAGTTCATCTACTTGATTGTACACTCATATTAAATGATTATTAATTGTGCGATAAATAAATTTGAGCAAATGAATAAATAAAATAAATTTCGAATTCGAATAAATAAATAAATTTCGGAAGTTTCCGCTTAATATGTATAAAATTTAGATAAAGGCGCCATAGAATAAGTTACTTTAGTGAAATTCACTGTATATTACTGAATTCAAACTTAATGATAGGAATAAATACTTATAACGATGTGATAATATAATACTAAGTAATTAATTTTGATACTGTAAGCATATAAAAACATATTAATCGATAATGTAAGCATATATATAATCATATTAGTCAATAATGTAAATGTCTATAAATCCCAAATTCCTTATCCCACCTTATATGAACAAAGTCAAGATGACAAGAAGATACATGGATAACGACATTGAGCAAACTCTCATAAACTACTTAATTGAAAGAAATAAGAGTATATGTGACATTTGCTAATGATAAATCCAATCATTACAACAAATACATCAGAAGGACACTTCTACTGCAAGATTACGACATCTACGACGAGCTACAACAGCTACGACAGCGCTACACACTTCTACGAAACTGCTACAACACATAAAGTGATGAAAGTGATTTTAGAACTATAAAGTCAATAAAGTGTTATAGTGAAAGACGAATAAGTGTAATCATAAAGGTGAAAAACAATAAATGAAAGACAATGAATTATAGGCAGACTATAAATAATAATACATTATAAACTTGTAAGGTGATGGTAAAACTAATACTATTATTAAGATTTTTAGTACATTAACAAAAAAAAGGATCATGACGTTTTCTTTTACGCAAAATCATTTTTTGCAAATAAAATTTCCAAAAAATAATTTTACTCTTAAGGAGGGAGGAGTTAGGTATGGCCGACATCCGTCTCACCTTCCTAGAAACCTTTAACATTATCCATGCATATTAATATTTTATTACATGTATATTAATATTTATTACTTGCATACAACTTGTATTCAATATGTCAAATAACTTATATTTTTATGTGTTTTAAATGGTTTCTACTTTTTACGAGCTATTGTGAAATTGTCGTACGTGACCATAGCAGGGTTACGGCGCATTAAGTAATAAGGTCACAAATTAGCAATGCATTAAAAATCCTAATATATAAGGAGCTGCGACTCCAACATATTCATTCTATTACTACCAGTCCATCTGTAACCAACTTCAATAATTAAAAGTGATCGTCGTGAAGAAGCAAAGTTTTATTTTATCCGAAGTAAATCTCCAGCTGCAAGTACTACAATTATCCCCGATCATACGAAGAAACATAACTAGCTTCTATATAACTAATAATAAACATCGATGTTTTACTACACGGTATAGTTAACGGAGGCCGCAGGTCGCAGCGGCTAACGCCGTCTGCTGCTAGCTTAAGGGGATGTAATCCATGATTACCTAATATTTTATTTCATCGTATTGTTTGGTTTATTAATTTATTTAGGTGAAGTTTATATCACTGATTACAAAATAACACATTAATTTGTTTTTAAAACTGATCGTCATTATTATGGATTCTTAGCCATTACCATCTCTCTCTTTAGTCGTATTTCCTCATGACTGAGGGTTGTGGTCATTATATGGAATGAAACACACACAACGACTCTCTTTGCAATTTTAATGGATTGGTTTGCCATTGCCTTCTCCATTTCTACACACTAGCTGATTATCATCAACCAGAGTGCAGGTTTCCTCACGATGTTTTCCTTCACCGGAAGCAAGTGGTGGTCGATGAAGAACTAACATGAGTCAGATTGGTATACAAAGCCATGTAGCCCGGGCAGGATTCGAACCTGGGATTTTGCATCCACAGGCGGGCGCCCCACCAGTCGGCCACCACCGTTTCAGCCATTACCATAAGTATTAAAAAATAGAATACTATTAGCCTGATGCGATTACCACCAGTAATTATTGTTTAAATCAAATATCACCTAATTTCTTTCGATATTTTTAACTTTGCACGCATTCCAGATGATTTAAAAAAAGGCTTCAAAATAAATCAGAACTAATCCAAAACGCGGCGCCTTAAGTTTGCGACAGTCTGCGTTCCTTTGTAGAAAGCCGCTTCTCGTAATAACTTTTTTGTGAATTTATTTTTTGTGGAGTTGTTGTAGACAATATGTCTATCTCTTTTTAGCTCTTTTAAGACGAAAGAGTGCAACCAATTTGTTAACAGTTTGACCTAAAATCTGTCGAGAATCCCAGACGACGCAATGCCACTCCGCACTCGCTGCTCTTTCCCCTCAACGTTACGCTGATATCGACGTTACAAGAGACCATTCTCAACGGTTTTCATATAATTTTGTGTCCTACGTGACGTGTAGCTCGTCGCTGCGTAAACGCGAAAACGCGGCCTAACATATTGCGTGTGACGAAAACTAGTGTTGATCTGAAAAATCATAGTAACGATAAAAAAGTATCGATTTAACTAGGTATCGAAAATTATTTCACTCGTTAAAAACCATTAATTATATCTAAAGCATCAACTGATCAACTGACTAGAATAATTCAAAACAGGGGTTCATTGTTCACCATAATAATTTAACAAAGCTTTAATGATATACATACAGTCTATTATACTGATGGATTCAGGTACAGTGACAGGTTGCTATCTCATCGCTTATAAGTGGAGGAATTCCCTCGATTGCCTTTTGCAATCTGCGCGGGAAGAGAAGCAGTTGGCACATTCTATGTTTTTTTATTCGCTCGCAGACCAACATGGAAGACTGAAGTAGACATTATTGATGATATAATGTTTGTTAATTCTACTTATACTAAATATACTTTTAATACTATCGATTTTCGGATACTGTCAATTCTGGGTACAAAATTGTCGATGATTTTTTTCAACATATACCTACCTAATACTGGTGTAAAAATGCTATCGATATATCATAACTATCTCAACAACCCTAGTACAAACAAGAGCTTCCATAAACTTGAGAAATTTTTGAATCTTATCACTTTGTGAAGTAGGGATATTCAGATATTGATAAATGAGGCTTATTTTTTTGCTATTTTGGCTAAATATATTTTAAAATAAAGTACACTTAGTATAAAAAATATTGTTGTCTGTATGTTCGTAAAGAAAACTTATTCATTTTATTGTCATCTATCTATATTTATGTATAACTCAAAGGTGACTGACTGACTGACATAGTGATCTATCAACGCACAGCCCAAACCTCTGGACGGATCGGGCTGAAATTTGGCATGCAGGTAGATGTTATGACATAAAGCATTAACGCGAGCGAAGCCGCGGGCGCCAGCTAGTCAAAATATAAAATAGGAAGTATTTACTGAATTTGAAAATTTAGGCATTTACGACGACATTGAGTGATTTAATAAAAACTTATACAATTTTCTGAGAGCTTTCGAAAAAATAATAAATCAAGTAAAATAATAGAGCTTCAGAACATTAAAAATTCTTCGATCATCGCTCGCGAGCACAAGAATTAGGAGCAAAATACTTATTTTTTCATCGCCGATCTCAATTTAAAATCAAATTACGTGATGAGCTTACCAAGTTCTGATGAGAAAGTTTATAACAGAATTCACCGACGATTTCTTTTTTACACCAAAAATATAATATCTCAATTTTCCGTTAGATTGAATATGTTACGATCTTTTAAAATTGTTTTTATAGTAGAATGTGCGCATTTGATATTTTTATTAGATACTAGCTGCGACCTGGACCTTAGATTATGTAAGAATTTCAGGATAAAAAGTAGCCTTTGTGGTAATTCAGATTATATTACAGCCATGTACTAAATTTCATCGAAATCCGTCCAGTAGATCTTGCGTGACATACTTACATCCAAACTTTCCCGAAATTCCCACGGGAGCGAATCCCCGGGGCAGATCTAGTTATATCATAAAGACAGATGAGACCTTGAAGACATTGCTTTCGTTGCGAAAAAAGACTTGAAAGGAGGGTGAAATTTGCATTGAAAAAAACAAGATTCTTTTGCTGCACGGAACCATTAGTTATAAATAAAAGTATAGCTTAACCTAAAGTGTTTATTGGAATATAGTATAGCGATAGAGATTTGATTCAAGACTGTCCACAATATTGCAGTGTCACGAAGTGGCCGTCTCGGTTTCAAAGGCGGGTTTTATTTGAGATCTTCCAAGTAAAGCCTTCAGAGGGTTCGATATTTATTTACACTCTTGGTGTTATTTCGAATAGAAAGATACCTACGGATTTCCTTCCTATTTAAAAGCTATGCTAAATGTCTATAAAATTTTAAGAGTTTTCTCGATTCCTCCAGAATCCTATTATGAGATCCTTACCTGGTGCCTATGGGAAGTTGTTGGTTCTTTCAAACAAAATAAGAATTTTTCAAATCGGTCCAGGCATCTAGGAGTAATCATGTTATAACATATTGCAACTACATAGCCCATCTATGGATATCATCATCAGTTCTACCTCACCAAATTTTACTTTTTGAAATAAAATACACGAGTCAATATAAAAAAATATCCTAATTTTGAAATTTGAAGCTATTGAACTAGCGTGGCAAGTCTCTTTCCCGCAAAAAAAACATTTTTTTAATCAGTTCAGGCGACTTCAAGTAATCGAGTAGAATAGGTACATAAAAAATTATTTGAAAAATTATGACGAACTGATAACCTGTTCCTTTTTAAGAAGGTTAAAAAAGAAAAATATCATTACCTCTCTTATATATTCAATAGGGTACCCTCGGTTATAAACAAAATAATTTCACAAGATAATGGTTCTATATCGGGTTCGCCGGACGGACCCTATTAAAATTAAAATAACAGAGATCAAGAACTAAATTAAAATCAAACAATGGAGCGTGACTCGCAAAAGAAAATGACGGGGCCGTCATCCCCTTAAAAAAACAATCATTTTTAGTTCGCGTCATAAGCCCTTTTTTGCATCGTAGTGTTGATAACATTGGCCAATTTGTTTACGAGATGATGTATCAAAATTGATGGTATTCTATGACATTTCATTTATACAATAACTAGCTGCGCCCCGTGGCTTTGCTTCCGTGGGAATTTCGGGATAACAAGTACCCTATGTGCAAATCCAAGTTATAGTCTACACGTGTACCAAATTTCATCGCGATCCGTCCAGTAGATTTTGCGTGAATGAGTAACAAACATACATTCTTACACACATTACTTTCAGGTTCTACTCTACTCGTATTACAAATTTCATCAAAATTCCTTCAATAAATTTTGTGTAATTGACCAAGCGAGCGAAGCGAGCGAGGGCTGTAGTTCAAGTTGGGGCGAAAACACATTGTTTGTCTGTATGTTTTTCCGCGATAACTCTCGAACCGTTGAATTAAATTTAGTATACATGTAGCAACTATCCATGGAATTTTTAAGTTCGTTACGCAACAAAATCGGTTCACCCGTTTTTGAGATATACGCATTTTTATGATTTTCATATTTTTTAAATAATGATCGCGAGGTCTAAGTTCGCGGCGAATAACTAGTTAGTAGAAGAATATAAGATCCACTTAGGGGTCACTAAGCCGCGGGGTAGTAGGTAGTAGTAGGAAAATACAGGAATAGCACAAAGGGTACTTTTTTCCCAAAATTCTCACAGAAGCGGAGCCCCGTGGAGCAGTTAGATTACACTCATAATATAAGTAAGATGGCTTTATCAGTTCAAATCCAATTTTATAAGAAAAGAGAAATCTTTATTTCATCGTTCTCATACGAGCTCAATATAGACGATAATATCGACAGCATACAATAATGATGCTGAAGTATCGATATTTTTGTTATCGATAGTGGTGATCGCTTTATTATTGTCGACAAATTATTATCGTGCAGTATTGTTTTTTTTTAAATTATTAAGTAACAGATATAGCTAAGTTATTAATATAATATTATTAAACGATGGTTACTTATTATTTCTTCAAGTATGGCGTTTTATGATAACAATTGTTTAACAATACTTCCCATTTCATGCGACCTCTTCGTCGTTTCATCAATTAGTACTAAAGTACTCTCATATAGAAATTAGATACCTATGGTGAAAAAATCCCATGCGAGCAGGACTTCTTTCTAGGACTAATTTCTATATGAGAGTACTTTAGTACTAATTGCATCTGTGATGCTCAAAAATCAAAAAATGAATATTGATGGCTTCCTACACTTTAATTGATTTTCAACTTCATCGAATATGGGTAAAATCCTTAAAACCTTACTTAATCTTACCTTATGGGTAAACCTTACTCGTATAGTGGGTATAGCTGTTAGGTGACGCATGCCTAATGCGTTTCAATAGAAATTGGATATGGTAAAGATTTTCGATGTGCAGGATTGAAATGCGATAGCTCAGGTGGAAGAGCAAAGTCATATAAAAACCTGGTCGCGGGTTCAAGTACTGCTCGCATGGAATTTTTTCACCATATCTAATTTCTATATATGAGTACCTTAACATAATTACCTACTATACACATAACAAATTCTACAAACAAGATACAATATTTAAAATCAAGTATTTAAATAATCCTGAATATATTTCTAGTTGCTAATATCGATAAAAGTCTATCGACCATCATCACACCACCCATGCGAATCAAAACCTCAACATGTAATCTTTCAATTACAATTCCAGTCCCATCCTATCCAATTAACTTTCATATTGATCTTGGCGTTCGGGAAAACCATACTTTTATTCCTGCCGATTTTAATAAGGGTCTGGAGTGTCTTGAATTTGATTTATAATTTGTTATCGATGATCGTTCTGAAGAGCCCTCGTATTTTGGTGTCGATATTAAAATTGTTATGACGACGGAAATCTGAAATATGTATTGAAGGGGGCATACTTACATAGACACTTCAACGGCTTCGTGACCTAAAGAGGAACATAGCCTCCTATTCTTCTTATTTATGTGACTATTATTATTATAGAATATTGGCAGTCAGCTCCTTAAATTTAAACTTTTTCAGAGTCACAGTCTGAACAGTTGTTCTGCTGATCCTTGTCCACTCTCTGATGTTCCTGACCCATGACATCTTCCGTCCTCCCACTCTATGCTTTTCAGGAATCTCCTATCATGATGGTTTCAAGGAGATGGTATTGTGTGTTTCTCAATATGTGACCAAGGTGACTTTTCTTATTAATTTGTTCTATAATTCTCCACTCTTTTTTGTTCTTCGTCACTTCTTGCCAGTTAGCTCTTCGGGGGTTTCCAAATCTCTTAGAAGTTCATCTCTCCAGTGCCAGTAGTACCTGGGACAACCGACAGGTCGTTTTCCTCTTGGTCGTCTCTTGTACGCTCTTATCTGCTCATAAGATGGGTTATTTTACACGTCTTTTGACATAAGCTGCATAGGACTCTGAAGTTCTATCGCTCAATTCTTCGAATCATATCTTGGGAAATACTTTGGTTATGGATGTGATTCTTTAACGGATGATTCTAGTAATGTGAGATATTTCAAAGAAGCATCAAAATAAAAGTTGTCCGGTCCCCTATTGTGTTATGACTGATTTTATTGTATTGGTTTTCTCGGTCGATTTTCATTTAAGTCGAATTTACTTGGAAGTAAATATATTTAATATTTGTCTGTGATCATTATAATACTATTACCTATTTATATTATACCTACTACAGTACTATTTAAAATAAGATAATTTCACTCAACCTATTCAATTTTTTATCTAGTTATTTTCAGATTTACATTATTAGAAATACTTTTGTTGAATAAGATTGAAGGTGTCAAGGGCATTGAAGCGAGATATAATATCCATAAAATTAATTATTTCTTACAGAAAGGTATATCCCAATTAAGTTATTATTGGATCACTTAACTCAGGTGTGTAGATATATTGCTGAACGTTTATTTTTGTATATTGCTAACCGACAAATTCTATTGTGTTTAAGTATATACGTTTGTCACACACACAATAAAAATAAAGTTAATCTTTTAACACTTGTGTCTCCATTTCAGAAGGAAATGCACTTAGCAATATGGCCAAGTTATTTTTAAAGTGGCTGCAAGTAGCGAATATCAGGCCATCAGTGCAGTGTCGTGTCGAGAAATGCACAGAGCTACACGGGTCTATGGCTACTGGAAAGGCAAATTACTTAAGTTTTTAATACAAGTGTTTGTGATAAAAGCTTATATACAATACAGCCATGTTCATTGATATTGTATATTCAACTAGCCGCGCCCCGGGGCTTCGCTCCCGTGGGAATTTTTAGATAAAAAGTAGGTACCACCACCTTGATGGCTGGTGTTCAACCACCGCTCGTTTTTCGCGCAGCTTTTACTGCGCTGCACTAAATTGTGGAATAATCTTCCCTCAGCGGTGTTCCCGTATAGGTTCGACATTGGAGCCTTCAAGAAAAGAGCCTATCGCTTTCTCAAAAAGTCGGCAACGCATCAGTGACCTTCTTGGGTCGTTGATGTCTATGGACTGCGGTATTTGCTTACCATCAGGCAACCCGCATGCTCGTTTGCCTACTATTCTATAAAAAAAAACCCTAAGTGCTATTCCCGGTGTTTTTCTATCCGTATAACAAATTTCATCGCAATCCGTCCAGTCGATTTCGCGTGATTGAGTTACAATCATTGTCACAAACTCACATCCAAACTTTCTCAATAATAAATAGTAGAAAAGATAGTAGGATATAGTAGGATTTTAAACACCATCACATATGTCTTATAGAAGACCGATGTGTAAATGTGTGTGTTGGTATTAATGCTCGTGACCATACATAACTAAAAATAAAAATTAAATATAAATGATACTGGCATACAAAAACAAAACGAGACAATAAAAAAATAAAAACGGCCAGATTGTTGCAAAGACAGAGATGAGCGGAGGAAATTAAGGGAGGCCTTTGCCCAGCCGTGGGACAAAAATAGCTAGAAAAAAAAACTTAGCAACGATTATTTAGCACCTACATTCAAGTCTTTATCTGTGTGTAGCTAAGAAAAATGAGGCGAGGCTGCAACAAGCGAGTCACTATTTCTAATGCCTTTTACCATAATGGATGTTTGTACACGGAGCGCCATGATTCATGAACGGCGAACTATTTTTCAAATTAGTCGACTAGTTTTACCAGGCTAGTATGAGCTTTGCAATGGTATGTCAGAATTTTAGTTTATTTTTTTTTATTGGTGACTACCTAGATTCTAGCCAGTTCTAAAATGTCAGCTAATTCTAAATTAAAATGAATCTTACACCAGACCTTAGAAAACAGCTAGAAAACGTTTCTAATTTAATTCAGTAGTTTTAGTGCGCGTAGGCAATCATCACATCATCACGGGGGCTTCTGTTGAACCCATTCTTGGGAGTGTCTATCAAAATACAGATATTTTTACATCGATTATCATGTTCCAATAAACTACTTCACGTTTTTTAATTTTTTTTTCTTAAAACATCGAAAAACTTATTAACGCAGTTTCATAATATCGAACAACATTTCCTAAAAAAAACGTTATAAAATTTCTACTATTCCAAGAAAAACGATATATCAAACTAACATTTCACACATGTATTAAGATATCGATATAACCATTTATAATAACATGTTTCAATATGTAACGATGCGCATCATAACTTTTAATCGCAGTAACGTTTCATCGAACGCTGCATTCGCTTGTTGTTGCTTCAAACATGCAAAAAGGTATAGCAAGACTGAGGCATACAGCAAGCATGCATGCAGCAAGCACAACAAACATGTAGCAAGCATCAGCAAGCATGCAGCAAGCATGAAACAAGCATGCAGCAGGCATACAGCAAGCATGCAGCAGGCATGCAGCAAGCATGCAAGCAGGCAGCAAGCATTCAAACATGCAGCAAGCATGCAAGCAGGCATGCAGCAGGCATGCAGCAGGCATGCAGCAAGCATGCAGCAAGCATGCAGGAAGCATGCAGCAAGCATGCAGCAAGCAAGTATTTCTGGGTGGCTCCACCAGAAGACTCGCTCCGTCGGCCCTTCGATTCATTCGGGCACTTAACCTCGCTCCGCTCGAGAGGTCGCCGGCTCGCTTCGCTCGCCACCTCCCCCCCCTCGCTTCGCTTCGGCCTCGTGCCCTCATTTTCTCAAGACCTCCTTCGCGAGCCTTCTGGTTCCGCGCGAAGGAATAACACTCTAGTATATGACAAAGTTGAGCCACGTGGAGTCGGGGTGCTCTGAGTCGGATTTGTGATCCATTTATAATTAGTGGATTAGCTATATAAATTTACTGTTGATCAATACAATACTACCAGATTAATCCATATAGTGTAACATAATCCATACTAATATTATAAATGCGAATGTTTGGATGTGAGTTTGTGAGTTTGTGAATTTGTGAGTTTGTGAATTTGTGAGTTTGTGAGTTTGTGAGGATGTTTGTTACTCAATCACGCAAAATCTACTGGACGGATTTCAATGAAATTTGGTACAGAGGTAGATAATGACCTGGAATAGCACATAGGCTACTTTTTATCCCGGGAAAAAGCACTGTTCCCGTGGGAAATTCACGCGGGCGAAGCCGCGGGCAAAAGCTAGTAATGTAATATTTGATGTTTCAAATATATTGCAAAATGAAACTTACATGTAAATAAAATTATGGGTAACAAAACTTTGATGTTTCATTATTTCGATGAAATACTGTGCAGAGCAACTACGCTCTGCTGCCAGAAAATGTGCGCAGAGCGAATCCGGACAAACGAAGCGGCGGGAAGAATTCTGTACCGGAACTTTACCGGGAAAAAATCTACCGGTAAAATTAAGTACCGGGAAAAAATCTCCACGCGACACCACGCTTGTCCGACTAGAATCTAACTTAAGCTATACGCAGTCTGCTACCACCGTAGCTTATGAAGGGAGCTACAGGGCCCTATATGATAACCTAACCTATAAATTAACTAGAATTGAACACTTACCAAACTAAATCTTCTTTCTCTTCGGATCCAAACTTGAGTGTCTTCGGGAAGGGGGAATTCCTAATTACCCTACCTAACCCTTGAGATCTCAATTCCCCAGGACAAATAAATAGATTTCTTCCCGTAGTTTCACTCGGGAACAGCCAGATGTGAACAGCCAGCCACGCTTCACCTCTCACAAGAAAAAGTCACCATGACGGGTACACAAACACAAAGTTCAATAGTTATTTAACAAACAGGAAATTCACAAACACAACTCAAGCTAATTAGCAATCAAAGAACGCGGAACCTCTCGCGTATTAAAAATCAAACCGATATCGCATAGGGCAATGCAATGGCGACCGTCCGCGAGCCATTCGCGCTAGCAGTGTGAAAACCCCGAACGCCCTCTGGCGGCAGCAATGCGAAACGCCCGTGTTTCGTTCCAAGCAATTATATTACAAACATCCCCCCGTCCCGGTCTGAGAAGCAGACCGCTAGCTTACTCTACGGGAAGGCGGGCGAGAGAGGTCACACCTCTCCTTAAAATCGAACCGTCGACCAACACCTCAGCCACACGCGGAGTGCCATCTCCGCCAAGAATCAAACGTAATATGCGAGCTCGTCGCCAAAGTAATGAGGGCAAATTTGCCTCTTTTAACAATACTAGATCACCCTCCCTGGGAGGCTCAGTCCTGTCTGTCCACTTCACTCTTTGCTGCAACAAATGCAAATATTCAAGCGACCAGCGACGCCAAAAGTCCTGGCTCATTTGCTGCAACATTTGAAAGCGCGACAACCGATATACGCGTTCGTCCTTCCACGGGTATTCGGGCAGGGCATTCAAAGGCCCTCCCACCAAAAAATGACCAGGGGTGAGAGCTTCCAAGTCATTTGGATCTGGAGATAGCGGACAGAGAGGACGAGAGTTGAGGACCGCCTCAACTTTACAAAACACTGTGGCCAGCTCTTCAAAAGTTAGAGCCGTTTCTCCGATAATGCGGCGGAGGTGGAGTCTTTGCGGATTTCACAGCCGCTTCAAAAATCCCCTCCCCAATGGGGGCAACTTGGGGGACTAAACTTCCAGGTTATTCCCCTTTGAGCAGCAATTTGACTTAAACTAGTACAATTTTTATCAATAAACACTGAAACATCCTTAAGATAATTTACAGTTCCTTTATAGTTTGTGCCATTGTCAGACCTAATAAGGGAAGGTAGACCTCGACGCGAAACAAAGCGATCCAACGCGGCGACGAAGGCCTCCGTAGTCAGAGCCGACACCACCTCCAAATGGACAGCCTTGGTGGCCAAACAAACAAATACACACAAATAGCCCTTCACAATACGGGCATTACGAAAGGGAGAAGCCTTGATCGAAAAGGGGCCGGCAAAATCGGTTCCAACGCCGTCAAACGGCCTCGACGGTCGGATTCGATCAGCGGGCAAATCACCCATCTGTGGTTGCATCGTGGATGCCTTCAACCTATAACATGCAATACATCGAAACAGGACACTACGGATTGCTCTTCGGGCAGACAAAATCCAAAACTCGCGTTGCAAAATAGCCAACAAAGCATTGCACCCAGCATGGGCGTTACGAATGTGTCGATCAGACACCAAAAGCTGCACCAAGGGTCCGCCCTTGGGCAACAACAGAGGATGGCGAGTCTCATATGGAAGATCCGCCTTCCGGAGCCTGCCTCCAACCCGAAGAAGCCCATCCGAGTCGATGTACGGGTTCAAACGAGCGACCGCGCCCTTCAACTTAGCGCGTGCTTCGCGCAAAATATGAAGCTCTGACTCAAACCGTCCGGTCTGCACGACACGGACCCAATGCAACAATGCGCTCCGGCGCTCTTCTGCACCTGCAATCGGCTCCAACCGCTTTTGCCTGTGGGTTTCTACAATTATGTATGAAACGCTTAATCCAACTGGTAACACCCAGAAGCTTATCCAAGCTGCTATACCGAGCAAGTAGCCAATCCGGCTCCGACGTCGTCTCAGCGACTACAGCATGTACACGGAGCCCGGTCAAACTCAAAGAAGTAACATCTGTCTGACAGACAGGCCAAGAAGTTTCTGATCCCATCAGCCACTCTGGACCCCACCAGAGCGGGTGTGACACCAATTCTGGTGCCGTACAACCTCGGGAGGCACAGTCCGCTGGGTTAAGCTCTCCCGGCACATGTCTCCATGTTATATCAATTCCGATATTCTGGATTTGGGAAACCCGATTTCCCACAAAAACCTCCAAGGTATGTGGGGCCGCGCGCAACCATGCAAGCGCGACCTGGCTATCCGACCAGGCGAAGATGTCCCGTATCTCGACCGTGGCCGCCAGCTCACTGGCAACGTGATGCAACAATTTAGAGAGAAGGTGAGCTCCACTCAACTCAAGCTTGGGAATAGTCAGCCTAGTCCTGATGGGGGCGACCTTGCTCTTCCCTAACAAAAGCGAGACATTGACCCGGCCATCGGCGTCAACTGTCCGCATATAGACTGACGCGGCGTAGCCTCGCTCCGACGCGTCACAAAAGCCATGCAGGCTGGCTCGATATTTCCCGGGGGCAATATTCGACGAGGCAAGGCAATCCGATTGACTTCCTTAATCGATGAAAACAACTCGAGCCAATCATCCAATGGAGAGCCAAACAGCGGCTCGTCCCACGAGACGCCCAAAGTCCAAAGTCTCTGAAGAAGACACTTTGCAGAGAATATCACTGGACTGATCCAACCGCTTGGATCAAACATACGGGCTATTACGGACAACACCGTTCTCTTAGTCCAGACCTTTGGTATTTCCAAGTCCACTTGGAATGTGAAAATATCGGTTAGCGGCTGGTACTGCATGCCCAGCACCGCTATCCTGTTGGGATCATCCACATCCTCAAACAGGTGAGGGTTCTGTTGGTGATCCTCCGGGATCCCTTCTAGAACTCTAGGCTCATTGGACAACCACTTACGTAGCTCGTAGCCACCTGTCTTCAATATTTCAATCAATTCATCCCGCAGTAGGAGGGCCTCCTCAATACTTTGGGCTCCGGTGCACACGTCATCAACATACAAGTCACGTGACAGCACGGAAGCCCCACGGGGAAAGCGGATCCGTTCCCGCTCTGCCAATTCAAGCAATGATCTGATGGCGATATAGGGACTAGATTTCAAACCATACGTGTTTGTGTTGAGTTCATACACCGTCACAGGATCCTCAGGGCGCTCACGCCAAAGTATCAACTGGAATCGCCTGTCCTCAGGATGTATGACTGTCTGGCGGAACATCATCCGGATGTCCGCGCCAAAAACCACTTGATGTCTTCTAAAGTTCAAGATGATGTCAATTATGTCCCTATGCAATTGGGGACCCGAATGCAAACACAGATTCAACGAAACCCCGTTCGAAGTGGGTGCGGACCCATCGAAGACGGTCCTCAATTTGCCAGTTGAGGCCTTCACCACCGCGTGGTGGGGCAAAAAATAATGCTCAGTTGAGCTCCAATCAACTCGAGCCGGAGACATGTGACCCAAATCCTCGTACTCGCGCATAAATTCAATATATTTATCGCGAAGTACGTGGTCACGCTGCATACGTCGCTCCATGGACAGCAGTCGTTTCTCCGCAAGCGCCCTACTTTGCCCTAGGCTAGGACGAGAGGCAACAAAGGGTAACCTAGTTACAAACCGACCGGAGGGCAACCTCTCCGTGGTCGATCGAAAAAGGGCTTCGCACTCAGCGTGTTCCGGATCCATCCTGGAACTCATAGGTGGCTCCTCCACCTCCCAAAACCTTTGCATGGTCTTGGCCAAGGACGCAGATGCGACAACCGGTGGCTCCTCCGCGGTGCCATTATCAAACACAGGGCCCATCAGGGCAAAACCAAAAATCGTAGACACTGCCATCAGTGAAGACGAACCCAGAGCCTTCTGTGTACCCAACAAAATCCAACCCAATACGTCCGAGCCCAGGAGCAAGTCCACTGGGCCGGGATGAAAGACAAAGGGGTCGGCCAAATCCAGACCCGAAACCAAAGACAACACACCCGGCGGTATGTCTGTCGAGGGTGCCAACCCGCAATGGTATCCATTACCATAGCCGAAGTCGTGATCCTCATTGTGGAGGACTTCAGCGAAGAAAAGGTGACAAGTGTCTGGCCCGTCAGACACTTCACTTGTATGCCACCAACTCCAAGAAGTGGCACAGGCGGAGTCTTCCACGACTAAACCTAACTGGCGTGCCACTCGAGTGGTAACCAAACTGCTTTGAGCCCCTGAGTCCAACAGAGCTCTCAAATTAATGGCTTCCCCCACGACCCCATACGCGGACCACCGCGGTAGGGAGCAGAACCGTCCGCGGCTCTGTCCCAGCAAGGGAGCAAGCTAGTTACGGGCTCCCCACTCTCTCCAAACCAGGGGGCGCCACTGACCCGGATAATATGTCGGGCGAGTGCACATCCCCATCTGAGGGGGGCATAACCCGCGGCCCGGCCATACCTATGGTACGGCGGGTGGTACTCCAGCCGTGGGTACTCGTGCAGCGGCGGAGAAAACCGCTGCGGCTGCATGTGTTGGGTATTGGTAACCCGCGTGGAGGGGGGTGTCCCCACTCTCACGTCCGATCTAGGGCCCCCGCCCATGGGGCCCTATCCGGGGCCTGGCCAGCTACATACTGGCCATGACCTTGGGGCGCGTGGTCCCGGTCCGCCAAGACCCGCGCAGGTACGCGACCCCCCTCCCGAGGGGGGGTGCGACGAGCGAAGCCGCGTCCTCCGTCCGGTGGTGGAGGGCTTCGCGCAGGAGCGCCCCCGCCCATAGGGGACCCCTGCCTCAACATCCGGGTGCCATCCCCGTTGCGGTTCATGCAAAGCATCGCGTGGTGCCGCCCACGGCATGCACTGCATGGTATGGCACTGGGACAGTCACGTGCATAGTGACCGCCCAAACAATAAAAGCAAAGTTCATGCCGCTTTGCCATGCGGCGCCTATCTTGTACTGGCAGTCTCTGCCAGTCCCTGCATTGTAGCAGGCTGTGGCCCATCCGGCCACATTGCAGGCAGTCCGCGTCCCTCGCGACTGCTGCCGTGTGCGCAACCCGCACACCAGCTCCACGCGGTGGCGGTTGCCGTCCCTGTTGGGGCTTCCCTCGCCATGAGGGTTCCAAGGGCCTACGTTCAGGCGCTCTGGATGGCGCTGAGTCCGTCATGGTATTCTCAGCAGCCCGTGCCTCAAACTCCAAAAACTTCACCAAGTCAGTGAATGTTGGTAGGGTGGTGCTATCCCGCTCCGCATTTTCGCGCTCAAACCGCGAGCGGATGTCATTGGGCAATTTGCCCAATACAATGTGCACCAACAAAAAGACCATTGGTCCACCGGCAGCCCCAGTGTGCGGAGCGCGTTACAGGCCACTGTAACGGGCGTGAGCAACTGCAGGCGCAACTGTGCCCTGTTGGCCACCTTGGGCAGGGCCATCAACTGTGCGGCGTGCGCATCCGCTAACAAACGTAAGTTTTGGTAGCGGGAGTTCAATAACTCCCAAGCCGTATCGTACTGGTCGTCCTCCACCCGGAGGTGCTGGATGAGCGACCGCGCTTCATCCTCCAGAGTGGAGAGGAGGTAGGCCATCTTCTGGGCCTTCGACAAATCCTGTCGTGCTACGACCAGGGACTCAAACATATTTTTATATGCCACCCACTCCTCCATCCTACCCCCAAAGTGGGACAGCTGAAGGGTGGGGAGCCGACCAGTAACCGCTGGTCCTTCCTGTCTAACAGGGGTGCGAGGGGCTGGTCCGCCAGCCTGTCTCGCCCTTATTGCGGTCACCGCCTCCGCGATATCATCGTGCAGACTCAGGATCTGGTCCATGTCCGCCATGTGACCTGCGTAGGCCTCCGGGGTAAGATCGGCTTCGGTAAGCGCCGCCATGGCCGCTTCCGCGCTAATCAATCGTGAGTGGAGGTGATCCGCTCTTAGCAGTATGGCGCCCTCCCTGTCCTTCCGGGACAGGAGTCCTCCGGCCGTCACAAACCATCTCAATTCGTTGGCGAGTGTCGCCCTAGCATTGGAGGCCTTCGCCATCGCGTCAAGTCACAAACAAAAAATAACAAAAGGTAAATAAAAAACAACAAAATCAAGCAACTACACGAAGAACCGCGGTAGGTATGAGAATGGCACAAACCCGGAACGCACGGTACAAACCGCAAACAAATACAAAAAAGGTTACAAATATTCTTATACAAACAAACTAAGAAAAATCTAATAATTTTTACAAACAATTAATTATTTTTTACAAACGAACAAATAGAGGGTAGATAAACTACGCTCTGCTACCAGAAAAATGTGCAGAGCAACTACGCTCTGCTGCCAGAAAATGTGCGCAGAGCGAATCCGGACAAACGAAGCGGCGGGAAGAATTCTGTACCGGAACTTTACCGGGAAAAATCTACCGGTAAAATTAAGTACCGGGAAAAAATCTCCACGCGACACCACGCTTGTCCGACTAGAATCTAACTTAAGCTATACGCAGTCTGCTACCACCGTAGCTTATGAAGGGAGCTACAGGGCCCTATATGATAACCTAACCTATAAATTAACTAGAATTGAACACTTACCAAACTAAATCTTCTTTCTCTTCGGATCCAAACTTGAGTGTCTTCGGGAAGGGGGAATTCCTAATTACCCTACCTAACCCTTGAGATCTCAATTCCCCAGGACAAATAAATAGATTTCTTCCCGTAGTTTCACTCGGGAACAGCCAGATGTGAACAGCCAGCCACGCTTCACCTCTCACAAGAAAAAGTCACCATGACGGGTACACAAACACAAAGTTCAATAGTTATTTAACAAACAGGAAATTCACAAACACAACTCAAGCTAATTAGCAATCAAAGAACGCGGAACCTCTCGCGTATTAAAAATCAAACCGATATCGCATAGGGCAATGCAATGGCGACCGTCCGCGAGCCATTCGCGCTAGCAGTGTGAAAACCCCGAACGCCCTCTGGCGGCAGCAATGCGAAACGCCCGTGTTTCGTTCCAAGCAATTATATTACAAACAAATACATAAAATATGAAAAGAAATAACGATAGAGTGTGTTTGTACGTAATGAATAATCGTGTAAATGAAATTTCGATGTAAACAGATTTAAGGATTTGTTACATATTGTATTAAAATATCTGCGAATGGTTTTATGGGACATGAAAATCGTTGAAGTAAATTGCGATAAAGTGATGGGTTCCCCATTCTTGGATGTAGGCCTCTTCCCTCTCCTTTCATTCGTTGCGGTCTTTTGCCCGTCACATCCAATCCCTCCGTGTCTTCGGATGTCATTGGTTGATGACATCGTTGTAGTAAAAAAACTACTTTTGCTTATTTTAAAATTTCAAGTTTAACTGCGTTCAGTAGATTCTTCTCTACGTTTGAAACTACAATGGGGGCGTTTAAATATTCCTCCAGATGACAGTATCGACGAGTAAGGACAGACATCTTCCAGTTGGAACATCGCTGTCAATGTCGATATGTCAAATTTAAATGACAGTATTGTACCGTTGACTACCGCCACCTAGTGGCAGTAGCCGTATACACACCAGTAAACTAAATAGTCAGCCCATGTGCAGGTTTCCTCACGATGTTTTCCTTCACCGGAAGCAGGTGGTGGTCTATAAAAAACTACCATACATGAATGCATGATTTGCAGATTGGTCTGCAAACTCATGTGACACAGGTAGGATTTGAACTCGGGTCCTATCCGACCTCAGGCGGGTGTCATCAGCACTTGGCCACCACCGCTTCAAATTCCAATTGCGCAATCGCTGTCAGTTGTACCATTGACATGACCATACTCGCCAGTAGCTCCAACTAGTGGGCGTAAATACGATAACGCTCATTAGGATCAATTATCAAAATTCACATAACGTCATTGGATGTTAATTCAAACTCTGCTCTGGTGGAGACCTGCCCTGAAACACAAAACAAAGCCTAATTAGTTCACCTTTTAAAATAGGTTAACGGGTTAGGATCGATGGCCCACATTCCTGATACAATACGACTCTTTAATTAACTTATTCATTTTGTAGTATTATCGCCACACATCGACATAGTGTAGAAGCGAAGGATGTTCTTAGCGATAAATAGTACCCATCAATTTTTGGGAAGGAGATGGCAGTCCATTTTTTTACAAGAAATTTTATACACAAATAGATTATAATCTAGAATATCACATAGGGTACCTAATTTTATTCCCGGAATTCTTAAGAGAGCGGAGCCCCAAGGCGAAGCTAGTAATAAACATGAAAAAACAAATCACATAGACTGATCTAGAAACAATTTATGAGCCCTAGTGATTTTTTATTACTTACCTAGTTTCATGACTCTTAGCTCTGTCTACCCCGTAACTGATAAAGATGTGATACTGTACCGGTAGTAATATACTACTACTATTAGTAGTAGTAGTAGGTGTTGTATTTCGCAACGATTCTCTTCTAATCAGTTAGAAAGGTTGAATCTAATTAAAGTACCTACCACACTATTCGCCGTGTTTTTCTTTCAAATTAAACCAAAGAACACACTTCCTAAGGATTGAACTTTATCGAGGTAATTGTTAGTCTATTGTACAAGTTAAAAAAAAACTATAGACAAAAAAAATTCTCTATTTTGATGAAACTTGGAACACGGATAGAGGAAAACAAACCTGCAATAGAAGATAATAAAACGATTCTGCATCTATCCATTCATTAGTTGATCTTAACTTTCGCTCCTATAATATTGCGAAAAATACAAAATACATACATAGAATCACGTCTTTATCCCTTACGGGGTAAACAGAGCCAAGAGTCGTGAGACTTGAAGGCCACGCTTAGCTGAATAGTGGGCTCTCTGATGGAATGGAGATTCAGGTATAGCGACAGGTTGCTAGCCCATCGCCTATGAGTGGAGGAATCCCCAGTTTAAAGCCCTTTTCCTCGATTGACTTTTACAAAATCAACGTTAAAATAAAATAAGGTAATTTGTTAATTTGTTTCAGTCCACACCAATTACTCTTTAAATGGCCAGAGATAAAATTATTATTTGTATGTATTTAAAGTAAATAAGTAATTATTTATTTAATGGATAAAATGTGGCATTTGATTACCATGTATTTCGTTTAAATTTCATCGAAAAGTTTTCGCGAACCGTTGCCAATAGCAGATAGTTTCAATAAAATATTCGCTTTTACGAAGCCGTTGAAAGAATGGCCCTTTGAATTTTAATTAAATATTGGAGTGTGTGCGTAGCTTTCATCTCCCTCAATTGGGGTATAAAATAAATACAAAACAGAATCACAATTAGGTACCTACATAAAAGAAATCTAGTATCATCATCCCTAAGGTTACCATAAACCTAAGGTTTGACTTTCAGCCAATGCTGTTTTTTAGGTGGACTGTATAGTCCACCTCTTGTACTATACTTTTGTATGTGTGTACAATAAAGTTTAAATAAATAAAGTTATCATTGTCAGACACTTTAATGTCAGCCATTTTAGTGTCAAGTAGTACCTTTATACAAAATATAATTTTAGAGTGGAATAATGGAATAACCAACAGTCAAAATAGGATTTTAATAGCTGTGAAATGGTCCGAAGGGGTTTCGATCAGTCGCCCATCCAATTTTGAAATTGTTTTGGATATGAATGAAATAAAAAAAATTACCAACTGTAATTTATATTCTTATCTTAAGCCTGCATCACACGTTTTTAGCCAAAACAGGCGTTACTGAATTGACCCTGGTGCCAAAACTAGATCATTATTGATATTAAAAATAGTACTATAGGCTTCTCAAATAACTGCTACTACTTATACGAGACAGATAAAAATATTTTGCCTTTTATTTTTGCGTAAATACCTTCCAGAAAACACGAAAAATACGAAAAACAAGGTTCACGGCTTTAACGAAATCATTATGTAAAACACAAATTATAATTTCTACATAATGTTAAATCGCGAGTTTATTAAACTAGCTACAAGTTGCTCGTTTTAGATTTTTGAAAAATAACTCGAAAAAAATATTATATATCGTAACAATTCACTAAGAAATTCCCCATACATTTTTTGTATGGCAATGCCATCGCTCAATATATACGAGTTCCAAGCCCAAGAAAAATCAGTCTGCCGGTAAGAGTCAAGGGGAATCCACGTCGCTCTGCTGCTCGGGAGGCATTTAATTTTCGCGTGTTCATGTATTCACAGACAGCAGAGAGTAATGTAGATCAGAGTTACATATTTATTACTTTTAATCTTTTTAAAATTTATATAGGTACCATTTTCTTACTCATGAATGATGGCCGACAATTTTTGATGAAATAGAAATCGTAATAAATCGCAATCATAGAAATCGTAATAAATCGAAATCATAGAAATCGAAATCATAAAAATCAAAATAAATCTAAATCAAGATCCAAGATGGCGGACAACTTTTATTTTTAATTTTGCGATATGTATATCGTTTCATAAGTTGTTCAGTGCGATCTAAGATGGCGGACAACTTTTTTTTCAATTTTACAATATGGGTATGTTTTTATAGGTTTTTCGGTGCGCTAATGACAAAAATAACATTTATTTTGAGATCCAAGATGGCGGGCAGTTTTTTTTTTCAAGTTTACAATATGGGTATGGTTATATAGGTTTTTGGGGACACTGATGACGAAAATAACATTTATTTTGAGATCCAAGATGGAGGACAGTTTTTTATTTTATTTTACAATATGGGTATCGTTTTCTAGGTTTTTGGGGACGCTGATGACGAAAATAACATTTATTTTGAGATCCAAGATGGCGGACAATTTTTTATTTTATCTTACAATATGGGTATCATTTTTTAGGTTTTTGGGGACGCTGATGACGAAAATATCATTTATTTTGAGATCCAAGATGGAGGACAGTTTTTTATTTTATTTTACAATATGGGTATCGTTTTAATATATCGATCCAAGATGGGTGACAGTTTTTTATTTTATTTTACAATATGGGTATCGTTTTCTAGGTTTTTGGGGACGCTGATGACGAAAATAACATTTATTTTGAGATCCAAGATGGCGGACAACTTTTTTTTTCAATTTTACAATATGGGTATGTTTTTATAGGTTTTTCGGTGCGCTAATGACAAAAATAACATTTATTTTGAGATCCAAGATGGCGGGCAGTTTTTTTTCAAGTTTACAATATGGGTATGGTTATATAGGTTTTTGGGGACGCTGATGACGAAAATAACATTTATTTTGAGATCCAAGATGGCGGACAATTTTTTATTTTATCTTACAATATGGGTATCATTTTGTAGGTTTTTGGGGACGCTGATGACGAAAATAACATTTATTTTGAGATCCAAGGTGGAGTACAGTTTTTTATTTTATTTTACAATATGGGTATCGTTTTATGGGTTTTTGGGGACGCTGATGACGAAAATAACATTTATTTTGAGATCCAAGATGGCGGACAATTTTTTATTTTATCTTACAATATGGGTATCATTTTTTAGGTTTTTGGGGACGCTGATGACGAAAATAACATTTATTTTGAGATCCAAGATGGAGGACAGTTTTTTATTTTATTTTACAATATGGGTATCGTTTTATGGGTTTTTGGGGACGCTGATGACCAAAATAACATTTATTTTAAGATCAGCGTCCCCGAAAACCTATTAAACGATACCCATATTGTAAAATAATAAAAAAACTGTCAGCCATCTTGGATCTCAAAATAAATGTTATTTTCGTCATCAGCGTCCCCAAAAAACCTAAAAAATGATACCCATATTGTAAAATAAAATAAAAAACTGTCCTCCATCTTGGATCTCAAAATAAATGTTATTTTCGTCATCAGCGTCCCCAAAAACCTAGAAAACGATACCCATATTGTAAAATAAAATAAAAACTTTCATCCATCTTGGATCTCAAAATTAATGTTATTTTCGTCATCAGCGTCCCCAAAAACCTATATAACCATACCCATATTGTAAACTTGAAAAAAAAAACTGCCCGCCATCTTGGTTCTCAAAATAAATGTTATTTTTGTCATTAGCGCACCGAAAAACCTATAAAAACATACCCATATTGTAAAATTGAAAAAAAAAGTTGTCCGCCATCTTGGATCTCAAAATAAATGTTATTTTCGTCATCAGCGTCCTCAAAAACCTACAACATGTTAACCATATTGCAAAATTGAAAAAAATTGTCCGCCATCTTGGATCTCAAAATAAATGTTATTTTTGTCATCAGCGCACCGAAATACCTATATAACCATACCCATATTGTAAACTTGAAAAAAAAGTTGTACGCCATCTTGGATCTCAAAATAAATGTTATTTTTGTCATCAGCGCACCGAAATACCTATATAACCATACCCATATTGTAAACTTGAAAAAAAAGTTGTCCGCCATCTTGGATCTCAAAATAAATGTTATTTTTGTCATCAGCGCACCGAAAAACCTATGTAACCATACCCATATTGTAAACGTGAAAAAAGAGTTGTCCGCCATCTTGGATTTCAAAATAAATGTTATTTTCGTAATCAGCGCACTGAAACACTTATAAAACGATACCCATATTGCAAAATTAAAAAAAAGTTGTCCGCCATCTTGGATCCAAAAATACTATTTTTGTAAACCTCATCCCGAAAAAATTGGCCTTCATGGGATGCCAGGCAGATGTTTAACATCTTAGCATCCTGGCACGACGGTCATGCTATTTTCTGTAGCGGCATTCGTGTCCATTTTACTGCCAAGTCGCGCCAAGTATGTTTTACATAAGAAAATGGTCGTAATTTTATTTTTAGTATTCATTACCATAAAACAAGAAAAAAAAATTATATAGGTACCAACAAATCCTTTGCCGGATCCCTGTCACTTATTACTTCGGGTTGGCGGCAATCTCACGTCGATGTGTGCGTGTGACTTGCACACAGCCAGCTGAGGTCTATCAAATACCTAAACTCGGTCGGGCGCGCGGACGTGACACACTCTTTGGAAGATATTTTAATTGGGAGACCTTTTTAATATTCAAAAACGTGGAGAAAGTGACATTAATCAAATTGCGAAATTCAAAAGGGATACGTGATTATTTAATATGGAGTTAAATCCATATCTGTACTGTAATTATTTTGTGATTCAGCACATTTTTGTTATTGAAGACTACGTGAGTAAATCTATTAGGAGATTACCTCGCTTCCTATGGAAAAACACGTATATGGATTGGTTTTTCAGGTACGGGGGAAATACATAATCTGTTCTTTTCCGATGAAATCTCTTTTTACTGGATTTACCATTATAAATGTCTTTTAATATAATAAAACCACCAATAAAGGTCAGTAGAAAGTATGGTATATCATGTGTCATGTACCATGTGTCATCTCGTTAAATAAATAGAATTGAATTTATTATCTACGAGCTATTGCCCGTAGCTTCACCCGGGTAAATTACACACTAAAACCTTTCACATAATAGAATGTACGCATAAAATGTGATCTGTAACTAAACTAATATTTTTGAAGAAATAATGATTTTTTATTTTGTATAATCATAACTAATCTATTAGTGAAAACCGCATCAAAACCAGTTTAGAAGTTTTTGACTTTCTCACGAAAAGACACACAGCCTGGGTAGGGGACTTTATTTTTTATGTTTAAGTAAATATCAGTTCTCGAGGGAATTTTGAGAAAAAGTAACTATAAAATAATGTATAAATTAAACATTATAATGCTATTACATATTGTGTTCCATTCATGTGTAAAATTTAATCGAAATACCTCGGTAAATAATGTTATTGTATTAAATGAATTCTGATAGTACAAATAACAATCATTTTGTTAAAATTTCTACCGCTTAAAATTTCATCGTTCATATTTTGTTATAAATTAGGGTTACTTTGCACTGTTTATTATTTCATACCTCTAAAATAAAGTTAAAACTTGAGTCCATCAAAGGCACTCAGCCTTAAAAGAATACATTATTTTTTAATTAATAATTCAATTGTTTCACAATATCCATTATCTCTGTCATAATTCCAGTACAAACAAGTGTTTTATAATTCTGTTTGATATAAATGAGCTGGCTTATTCAAATTCCGATTGAAACAACAGTCTTTAGATTCCGATGTAAACATTCGATTTAAGTATTCGCTACTAGCGACTATTTAAGAAAAAAAAATCATTTCATTTTATACTGGTCTTCGATTCTGATTCGACTTTTTTTTTTGTTCTTAACCATTTCATTGTGGTTACTCGATCACAAACATAACATGTTTTATTATATGCCGGAGCGTTTACATTAGTTAAATTAACTGTAGTTTATTTTGTTAGTTAATCAATGGTTTAAATGGTTTAAAACAGTTGTTCGACTCAACTCGTCGGAAATATGTCAAAGTGACACTGTCACTTGTGTCAAACCAACGTGCGATCGTTATGACATTATAGCGGGGCAGTCTTAATTATGGGGCGGTGCGGTGCGGACGTGTCGTCCGGTTGTGTTGAATATTCTGTAGCTATGTAGTCAGTGATAAAATAACGTTATTGTCGTGTTACTTAGTTCATGTAACGATGTGATTATGAGTGTTGGTGTTATCAGCGAGATATTGGAGATCTTCGTTGTTGGACAGCCGTGGGTAGGTTAGGGTTGGAACCTAGCCGTGACACGTGGACCAAATGACAGGTTAGTGCTAGATGATTTCTTAATCCGTTAATATCCGATGAATCCCTGGATGCTTTGGGCTGTAACTTGAGATAGGAGTTGTTTACCCTGTCTATTAAAAGCTGTGCATGTTATTTTGGAAATACCCTGATCCTGACAGTTAATATGAACTTGAGTTTTGTGCCCACATGTGTTTCCACGTGAAACTGTTGTTAAAGTACCTGTACTGTTGTATTTACCGCTCTGGTCATCCATTACGGAGCTCGGCCCTCCTGAACCCATGATTCTGATGTTGGTGTTGATGTGGAATATCCGACATATATTTATATTTTGTTCTTATATTTTATTTTATTTTTGACTGTACGTACACAATCTAGTGTATGTATAGAGTTAATAAATAGCCCCTCTGGCATGTTAGGCGACCAAGACTGTTTCATGAGTTTCTTTCGGCATTTATTCTCAGCAGTGGTCGTTCCGAAATGCTAGTAGTTTGTGGCTTTGAGACATAATATATTATGATTATAGTTTTTGACGAGAAAAAGAGCCTTCATTGAAGGCCAAGTTTCAATAAAAAAATGACTTTGACTTTGCTACTCTGTAGGCATACAGGCATGCGGCCCTGTTCCTGATTGTTGTTGGCTTATTGCACAAAATTATATACAAATGGTGAACATGGCCATATGACATTCTCTACCAGTCAACCATTAAACTTACTCATGATCATCATTCAGGAATTCATTCATGAATAATGCATATAACAATCTGTCAGTTTTTATGTGATCACAGCTTACAGTAGGATGGATATTTTGTCAATGGTTTTTAGAATGATTTCATGCGGAAAAAAAGAACGCCATTCTATTTTCGATTTTTCTAGTTCTGTTTATTTTCCCAAACTACCTGTATCAAAGGTATGCTAACAAATGCATAATCCCGCAACTGAGTGTATCCAGCAAAACCTTATCGATCTGCCGGATGATATTGAATGCAGCATTGAGGGTGTTTTATTACTGATGGCTTCGCTTAGAATGCAAATAAGATCGAACCTGCTCCATTTTAAGTGAAAAACAACACTTTACCGGTGTCCATTTAAGATATGAAGATTAGTAAATTTGGGTAGATAATTTTTGCTACAACAACTGAGCGAAAAATACGAATGAGCTATGTTAGTATATTCAGCTAACACTACATTAATGGCTCTAATCTTGGTGTCAATAGTACGTATAGAAAAGTGTTTTTACTTTGTGAACATAAACGACATAATTCAATATTTTTTCAAATAAACTTCGAGTATAAACTCAAAATCAACCTAATACATCCATTATTCCCCTGAATTACACAATATTGAACTGCAGGATTATATTAAATGCTGCATTGGTGTTTTGTTGCTACTGACTTCAGCCAGCATTCGCTCAGAATGCAAATCAGGTCGAACCCGCTCCATTTTGTGATAGGGATTAGTTGCTTGTAGCTGTAAAAAACAAAACAAGTCCTTTGTAAATTTATAAATAAATATTTACGGACAAATCACACAGATTGAGCTAGCTCCTAAGTAAGTTCGAGACTTGTGTTATGGGATACTAACAATGATACTTTATTTTATAACAAATACATATATAGATTAACATCCAAGAATCAGGTCAATCTGAAAAAGATCATTTTCCATCTTGACCTGACTGGGGATCGAACCAGGGACCCCCTGGTTCAGAGCCACTGCGGCACGGAGGTCGTCATAAAAGGAAAACATTTAATTTTTAATCATCTTCTATTAGCGATCGTCAAGTGGCAATAACCGTATTCACACGAGTAAACTAAACAGTCAGCCAATGTGCAGGTTTTTTCACGATGTTCCTTTTCCTTTACCAGAAGCAAGTGGTGGTCTATGAAAACTAACATACATGAGTCAGACTGGTCTACAAACTCATGTGGCATGGGTAGAATTTGAACCCGGGTCCTATGTGACGTCAGGCCATTACCACTCGACCACCAACGCTTCAATAAAACCGCTTTTTTAAATCATAATCTGTGGTATACTAAAAAACTTAGAACCAAGTTTTGTGAGATTTTATTTACTATCTATCGGGTTTGTCAATGGTCCTGTCTTCTTGTGCTTATGACTGTTTTTTTTTGAAGATTTTTTTTATCAGCAATCTTGTATTCAAAACTGCCAGTTATTAGCTCAGAGTCAAGCATATAAATAATCCAGTAAAACAATATTGATATGCAGTATTGAGACCGGTGTTTGTTACTAGTGGCTTCGACCAGCGCTCGCTTAGAATGCAAATCAGATCGAATCCGCTCCATTTTGTGATATAATAGGGATTAGTTGCCTGTAGCTGTAAAAAACAAAAGAAGTCCTAAGATAAAAACAATTAGTTTTCAATCATAATGTGGTATACTCAAAAAACTAGTTTCTATGCCCGACGCAGTTGAGAATATTGGTTGTCTGTTCCATGGATGTAATAAGTATGATTTTATTAATTCCATTGTGCCGGCCACTATTTAGATCGAACCCGCTACATTTTGTGATAGGGATTACTTGCCTGTAGCTGTAAAAAATATACAAGTCTATTGTTGAAACATTTAGAGTATCCAACAGAGCGAAAAGGAGAGAAGACGTGTTAATAAAAAGCAATAAAATTTTAAAATTAGAAATAAAATAACTTTCCATATCTCCGCTTTCTTCACTTTGGTGGAGTCGCTTTATTTTACAGAAGAGATTTTTGGTGTTATATGATTTAAGTTTCATATTATTATATATTGTACACTTATCTTCCTGCTAATTTGATAACAGAAAATTTGAATTTGAAAACTATCCATACATTTGTTATGTAGCACATATGTACAAGAAACAAATAGAATAAACAAACAAATCATCAGTAACCAAAAGTAACATGAACAATTCCGAAATCTGTTCATATTAAATTATAGTAGCAAGCGCGTTTTGTGAACAAAACATCAGGTCACAATTCATAGCTTCTGATTTAAAGTCAAACATCGTGTATTGGCAGTATAAAAACTTATCTGTTCATAGTGTATTGGTTTACTGAGTTATGATATACTATCTGCGCCCCGAGACTCTACTCCTGTAGGAATTTTAGTTTAAAAATATGTTTCTTGATGCACGGGTAGAATATTTTTTTATATTTAATTACATCTAAATCCACCAAGGAGTTTTCAAACACAGTTGTAATATTAGGAAAAATTGGCAGACTATGAAGACTTCTTCTTTATGTGCCTACTGTTTTTTTAATGTTGGCTGTGAGCTAGGGTGGATCGATCAATGTATGGGGGAAAAAAAATCTCAGTTTTTAAAAACGATGGGTGCAATTTTAATGCTATATATTCATAGTTTTCCGGGAAAAATAATTAAAAAAATAACTGAAGTCAGTAAGTGCCTCCACAAAGCAATTGAATACATTAAAAAAATCTTAATTCAAGGTACATCGTAAATATTTTTTTTAAATTAATAATAGGGATAAATAATAATAATTTCAATAAATTATGTATTATAGTTTAATTATAGATAAAAAACTGGTAATATTACGTTAAAAATTGCAGTGGGTAGATCTCTATAACATTTCATTGATGCTACAAATTATTGACTATAGCCCATAGTTAACACTTAGTGACATGAAGTGTTGAATAAATATTTTAGTATAATTTGTGAGTTGCAACTTTAATTAGGGCGTTAAAAAGAAGTTCACTTACTTGTCCAATACTTGGTTTTGCACAGGAATTACCACATAATGTTTTGCCTACGTACAAGTTATGTTGTATTTGTTATGGCTACAAAATAATGGACAATCATACTCCGTATCATACTCGTATCAACTGGTGGCTGCAGGGGTTGAAGAACTGTGGAAAAAGTTCTTTGACAATAGCAGAACACTGCAATATATTGTCACGAAACAGGAGCTACCATGATAAGTACAAGAATATTCAAGAACTATTCAAACAGCGGAATAATTGTCCTAGTTACAAGAAAAAATGTTTTTTTTTTTAAGGACAGCAGTGAACGTTTGTTTTACATTGCTACATATAAGTGTGTTAATTTTAAAAACTGTTCTTGTATTAAAAGTCTCAAAATACCGTTACAAGAACGCTACTTTCTGGTAGATCAACGAAATGGTCAAAAAATGATAATTTGCGGCATTAATATCAAGACTACACGTAGAAATGACATTACTTTTAAAAGAAAATTACGCAAACAAAGTCGTGCTTCTAAAAGGGAGTCATCCCCATCTGCTTATCATGTTGCTACTGAAATGGAGTCACCTCAGTCTATCTGCATAATCATTTATTTAAATTAATCATAATCTCACGTTATCTTCCGGATTCACTGAAATTCATAATCGATCCTGTAACACAGAAAAATGGCTTTGTCGGGCATCATGCTAACATCATCTTGGCAATGCTGGATGTCATGGATGGATAAGTAACATCATCTTGGCCATGTATTGGCTTTAAAAAAGATATTAAAGTTGATGTCACTTCCCTCTTCTACAATTCGTATTTTTGAATTGCCTAAGTTCAATTTTTCCCGCACAAGATTATATTGATATGGTTACAACACAAGATATTTCGATACCACCAATTCTAGGATTTCTTAAAAAGAATTAAATCATCAGATTAATTTACAATTCAGAGATGGTTGGAGAAGTGCTGTCGAAAATAAAGAAGATACCACACAAGCCACATTCAAGCTGTTGCCACATTCAAGCTGTTGAAATATGCGTGAAAATTATAACTGAAGCATCAGCTTCAGTGTGTGGGCCAGTAAGAAGAGACGGATTTATAAAAACACACATAAAAAGCAGAGAAATCATGCCTCAATTTAAGAGTAAAAAAGATTTTAAGTTCTAGTTATTTAGGTATTTTTTTTTGTTTTTCATTATTTTCCAGAAGTTATTCTTTATGTTTATTTTAAGTTATTTCGTGTTATTACACCTTTTTCTTTAATATTAAAATAACTGTAATACACACAAGCGTTTTAATTATTTAAAATAATTAAAATAAAATGTAACAAAAAAATGTTTTTTTTTAGTTTTCGGAGGCGTTGTGGAGGCATTTCCTATTAATTAATATTTTTTTTAATATTTTTTACGTTTTCAATATCCTATTAGGCACCAAATCCTCACCCATCTGTAAAAGAATTCGATTTTTTTGAAAAATGATCCACCCTACTGTGAGCTCCTTACATTTAAACTTTGCCAGAGCTAGTCCGAACAGTGTTTCTACTTTTTTGATTCTCGTCTACTCCTGATGTTCCTGAGCCA
Organism: Ephestia elutella; assembly: GCA_018467065.1. Taxonomy (NCBI): domain Eukaryota; kingdom Metazoa; phylum Arthropoda; class Insecta; order Lepidoptera; family Pyralidae; genus Ephestia; species Ephestia elutella. Next base: position 18,653,251 of record CM031576.1, on the reverse strand, counting down.
AGATATCTTCCGTTCTCCCACTCCACGCTTAGGATATGAAATAGGATTAACTCTTTAGGATACTGTAGGATTTTGTTCACTAATTTACCAAATTTCATCAAAATCAAATTAAATATAATAAACAAGCTAATTGTCCACTAACTAGTGGGTTTTTCAAACTAACTCACATGGATTTAGAAGGTCTTAGGGCGCGATGACCTGTGATTAATTTATGCATACTAAACTAAAAAGGGTCTCATAAGCATAAAGACTAGGTATAAAATGATACCTAAGTAAAATTAATTTAATAATATCCGAGTTTGATCAAAGTAATGACTAATAAATTAACCTTTACGTAATTAGTTCATTAAAGAGGTGTCGATTGAAAAGGAAAATCAGGTAATTGGCAGTAATTAATTAAGAAACATTTTTTTTAAATCTTCACTTCATTTTCCATATTTGATTTTAAAATATCGCTTTGGTAAAATGGTTTTAAGTAGAAATCAACACAAATCAGTTTAATTACAAAGATTTTTTTATTTATTTATTTATGCTTACAGCTATCATGACAGGTGAACCTAATGCGATAGTGCAGCTTATTATTATCAATATCATATAAGGATCTTGTAACATATAAGATAAAATGTCATCATAATCATCGAAGATAAACAATAAAGTAAAAATAAAAATGAATGAACATGAAAAATCACTACTTCCAATGACGTCATTTATAATGGCTAACATAAGTATCAGAACAGAGCTTAGCGTTTGGCATACAGAGTTGAAAACAAGTTTTATCCGCTTTAGACCGGATATAGTGCCGGTGTAGTCTTCTAACCCTACTTATCGTAACAAGTAGCTTATTCTACATTGCAATTACTACTGTGTAATAAAATCAATGTCTCCTAGCTTCTAGAATAGTCTATCCTGAACAAATGAGGTCGTAAAAGGCGACTAAGGAATAAAATGTGTTCTTAGACACCCGTATCAAATCAAGGAGAATGGCTGTACTGAACTTAGTTACAAGACGCAAGTTACAGGGGAGGAAGAATCAAACAGAAGCCACCGTGTTAGTTACACACTTTCGTTCCTTTTGAAGCTGTAAATCCCACACATCGTTGAACAGCGAAGGAAATATTGCACACTACGAATTATTTCAGGTTCTCAAGAGATATATATAAATACGAGTACCGTCGCAGGCAAAAACTACCAGTAACGCTAACACCAATCGCAAGAAGACATGATATATGAGTAGGATTCGAACATTTCGACACTCGACCACCACAGAGGTATAATCCTACTGTCCTATTAATGGTGAAGCGATGGTGGCTGAGTGGTAGGGTGCCTGCCTGTGGCTGTAAAGGTCCCAGGGTCAAATCCTGCCCATGCTACATTATACTACGACGTTGCTTCCTCGATATTTATTCAATCAATTCACTATGCAGCTCGCTCTGCTATGTACTAGGCATGACACAATTTTTAGGACCTAGGGATAAAATAAAATAAGTCCAAAATTTACATCCGACTCTCGTCCCACCCTTACCTGTCACCGGCGGAGGCGCCATACTTCAGTCGCTTTTTGTGTGCGGGCATGGCAACACACACACTACAACAATATTTTTATTTTCTTTATATTCCAAGTATCTGGAATATCTTTAAATTAATTTATAACCTCAGTGTCAGTGGAAAATGACGTACTTTAAATTCATTTCACTCGTAAACAACAAAAAATGTAAGTATTTTTTCATTACCTGAATATCTGGTTTGAATATTAACGATACATTGAAAAAGTTATAATGCCTAACAAAATGTTAGATAACTACGTATTTATGTTGCATTGGCTACTATTACTCGTACGTAATCGTGATTTTACATCACACCTGTGTGCCTGCGGGTACTTTGATAACATTTAATCATAAACTCAACAAACAACGGTCGTTAGACCAATTGAATTTTATTTTTCTCCGCTTACCCAACTATGCACCTACCTTCCTTTTATCTAGGAATTGTCTGTGCATGATGTTGCATAATACAATATCGCGAATAGTATCTCGCGTCCTGAGTTGCGATTTTACATGAATCGTAACCATAATATGCGTCACATGTTTAAGTCTTACATTTTGTAAAACATTTTTTCGTGGCAAAACACGAATCTACATATGTATTGATAATTTTCTTCTTATTCCTTGATTGTTCTGACCGTCGTTAAAAAGTTAAACGCAAGGCCCAATTGGGTTATTTGTTGATGAAAGATTAATCATATTGAACTACGATATAACAAGTATGTTCAGAATAAGTCTGGGTCCAATTCTATACTGAAGACCCTGGAATAATTGTGTAAACAAGATTTTAGCCAAGCATAAGCTGTCATCATTGCAACATTTAAAATTAAACTTTTATCCGTTACGTCAATTGCTTAATTGTTTATTGCGATAAAAACGTACGTACCTATTTTGTACGCATTCGATTTTTTTCGATTTTAACGTTACTTCGTTAGTGACTGGATGGGTCTGTCTCAGCTGTATTCACAGTCTTAAAAACCCATCAAACCCCATTGGGCCCACTTGGTGCCCTAATCCTCCTTACCCATCCATGGGAAGGACAGTGCCCCAATATTGGGGACATTAAAATAGCTATGATGATGGCGGTTGGTCTACGGGTAGTCAACGAGGAGTCTACAGGCGATCTACGGGTACTCTACGGGTGGACTACGAGTGATCTACGGGCGGACTACGAGTGATCTACGTGTGGACTGTGCTAAGCACATACAGAATTACAATGCGATTGTAGTCACGTGTGCTCCGACCCAATAGATCTACAATGCGATTGTAGACGGGGTTAGAATTACAATGCGATTGTAATCAGAGCGACTATAGTCAAGCACATAAAGTCCGATAGAAGAACAACAACAACGCAGAAGATATGCAGCTGCCCAGTTTCCTTACGCAAAATGGGCCCAATCAAGAGGCCTAACTACAAAATCTTCGCGCAAAGTAAAGTATTACCCAATATGACTACGATATAATCGTAGTCTAGTTTATATACTACACCTATATAACAGCACATATAGAACTACAATGCGATTGTAGTCGCGTGTGCACTGCCCAATAGAACTACAATGCGATTGTAGTCAGGGATACACATTTACCCTTAGAATTACAATGCGATTGTAATCAGGGTTTTACACTATAGTCAAGCACATACAGAATTACAATGCGATTGTAGTCGCGTGTGCACATGTAATTTTAATAAGTCTAATTTTTGCCATTTCGACTCGAGATGATGATGATGATTATTACCTTATGTAACTACAACGCGATTGTAGTCAGGTATACACATTATTACCCATTAGAACTACGACGCGATCGTAGTCTGGTTTATAAGTATTTTTACTTACTTACTTATTTTATACACACTTTTATTAGCATAAACAGAACTACAATGCGATTGTGGCCAAATATACACATTATCAGCCAGATATATGCAATAGAACTTCCCAAGCTATCGTAGATAAACTATTATCCGAAGTATAACTATGCAAATAGTAATATTATCAGATGATAACCATGTAACAAAAGTGTGTATCTTACTATACATTTCGAACACCCTTTAAGTATCTCATACTTATTAAAACTTTACTAGACTGATACAGTCAAGTATTATTTTTCTGGCTGCGTAAGTTCTTGGAACTATAATGATGTTATAACCATGCACTGTCAGTATTAACTCTAAATGATTATTCGCCAAATATACATAATTTAGATAATTTACAATATACACGTCTGGTACATTTATTCAATACTTTTAATAAATCGACTGATCAATCGATCAATCAGTTATTGCCTTTATATTTCATATATTAAACAGGTATTCTATGTCACTATTGAGTATGGCGTCAAATTTGACAGTATTTTAAATAAACTGTTCCGGCGATCAATTTTCTCCTAAAAGTTTGTATAATGAAATATTTTCATTGTCAGTCCGGGTGACTCCGGAACCACCCAATATCGGGTCAATATCCGATACCGGTCTCTTTATCTTTTTATAATTAGCAACTCGCTTCACTGACAGTTGCCCATGTATCTTTATACATAAAGAACACATACCTACATAAAGTTTTATACATAAAGATTATAATACATAAAGATTCAGCTTCTTGACTGATTTTTTTGCAGATTGCATCCAATCCATCCAAAGTAATGATACCTAATACAAACTGAGATTATGTACTTACTTATTATTACATACTTTATTTCAATACTTACATATGATCAAGCTTATCAATCCAATTAACCGGCTTCTACGCTCACTATAGTTGTACAACAGCAACGCTCTAAAGCACCTTATAAATGGAATATAAGTGCCTTAAGCCAGTAAGAGCAGTGCTTTCTTTTTGGGGCAAATTAAAGTAAGATAACAAAGCACTTGTTTCTTAAGAACTAGACATTAGCCCTTAGCTCTAGCTTGAGCAAGCAAGTACTGAACAATATTAGATACTCAGTATGTTGTTTTTAGTTTCTGTCTATGGGGATTTATTCAAATAGCCAATATGGCAATGGATTTTTTTTTCTGATCTTAAATGTGTTGAATACTCTACGTAAACTCGAATCTTTGGAACTAATATCCCCATTATTCTATTAATAATTCAATTTCCTCCGCAAATTTAATTCAACAACTGGATGCATAATTATAGATATCTATCTTAGTGATTTGGATGCATATTTTTTGATCAATAAAAAAAAAAAAAAAAAAAGAGAAAAAAAAAAAATACGACGTAAAGTAGTATAATATGGACCTTTTCTTTCTACAGCTACTCTGTATTTATTACAAATAACTCCTAGCCAAGGTCATCTGCAACGACTTGCGCGAGTAAGTTACCATTTGGAACAAGGAAGTAATCTATTATCGAGAATCTAATCACAATTAAAGACTCTCTTGTCATTACACGGCCTTTGCCTATACGTTACAGAACTTTTAGATTCTTCTTTTGGAAAACTAAGCATCATAACTATTTTCTTTATAATATGTATTTGTTACTGGAAACATAATAAGCTTGTACAGAAAGTACACTTGAATTTCGTTTGTTGAATTCAGTATTTCGTTAATAGTTCTAACTAAAGGCTCGTGCATACGAGTACATACTCATAACAAAAGTTATATTAAAATCATCGTACTGTGGGTAGGTACCTAATACTACCTATAGTTCGAACCAACCAAGCTGGAAGCGAGGCCGAAGGCCGAGCTTCCAGCTGGTTGGTTCCCCTATATATATATAGCTGCATTACCACTCACTGACTTTGACATAATTAGTTTGTTCTACGGAACTCACAACTGGGAAAAAGTAATAATGGGGAAGTGTGGAGGGGGGTGAGGAGGCACCGGGAAAAATACGAAAGTGGAACTTGGAGCATTCTGGACTGATAGGGGGTACTGCCCGCGGAAACCATAATAGATAGGTGGGGGGTGCTCGACCAAATGTCATAGAGGACCCTGGGCAACGACCACAGCCGGCGGTAGTCTATGGTTTTTTTGACTTTTTTTTTTTCTCCATACTAAGTTTTGTTTTTTCATACAAACTTCATTGGGGATTTTGGGGGGGAAAACGGACTCGTAGACTTTTATCGTCATAGACAATTTTTTATGTTGAGACCGTGGGACCCCCAAACTGACAGGTTTTTTTTTTTTTTTCGAAATTTTTTTCGAAGAGTTTTGTATGGGCCAGCCAAGTCACCAGCCGGGGAGCTGAGGCCGAAGGCCGAAGCTCCGCGGCAAGCGAGGCCGAAGGCCGAGCTCCGTCTCGTGCGAAAAGAGCGAGGCGAGGCCGTAGGCCGAGCCCCTCCCCACTATCTCCTTGACCAATGAAGCGGCCATACAAAGTAGCGAGGCCGCAGGCCGAGCCCTTCCCCCCTTCCCATTTTTTATTAAAAAGAGAGGTGTGAGGCCGTAGGCCGAGCTAAGTGGCGAGGCCGCAGGCCGAGCCCTTCACCCTTTTCCTTTTTTTTTATTAAAATGGTGGTGTGAGGCCAAAGGCCGAACTAAATGGCGAGGCCGTAGGCCGAGCCCTTTCCTCCCCTTCCTTTTTTTTTAAATAAAATAAGGGATGTGAGGCCGTAGGCCAAACTTAATGGCGAGGCCGAAGGCCGAGCCCTTCGCCCCTTCCATTTTTTTAAATAAAATAAGAGTTGTGAGGCCATAGGCCGAGCTAAGCGGCGAGGCCGCAGGCCGAGCCCTTCACCCCTTCCCTTTTTTTATTAAAATGGTTGTGTGAGGCCGAAGGCCGAACTAATTGGCGAGGCCGTAGGCCGAGCTCCTTCCTCCCCTTCCTTTTTTAAAATAAAATAAGGGATGTGAGGCCGTAGGCCGAACTTAATAGCGAGGCCGTAGGCCGAGCCCTTCCTCCCTTCCTTTTTTTAAAAAAAAATAAGGGATGTGAGGCCGTAGGCCGAACTTAATGGCGAGGCCGAAGTCCGAGCTCCCCCAGCCGCGCAAGCGAGGCCGCAGGCCGAGCTGCGTCCAGGCGAGGCCGAAGGCCGAGCTCCGTCTCGTGCGAAAAGAATTGGGCGAGGCCGAAGGCCGAGCCATTCATGGATGACGTGATGATGACAACTCATACCTCAAGTCACCAGCCGGGGAGCCGAGGCCGAAGGCCGAGGCTCCCGCAAGCGAGGCCGCAGGCCGAGCTGCGTATAGGAATCCGAGAGGCGAGGCGAGGCCGGAGGCCGAGCCCCTCCTCCAGCCGGGGCAAGCGAGGCCGTAGGCCGAGCTGCGTTTAAATCGAGGGCTGGGGGGGGGCAGGAGCGAGGCCGAAGGCCGAGCTCCCCCCCCCCAGCCGCGCAAGCGAGGCCGCAGGCCGAGCTGCGTCCAGGCGAGGCCGAAGGCCGAGCTCCGTCTCGTGCGAAAAGAATTGGGCGAGGCCGAAGGCCGAGCCATTCATGGATGACGTGATGATGACAACTCATACCTCGAGTCACCAGCCGGGAAGCCGAGGCCGAAGGCCGAGGCTCTCGCGGCAAGCGAGGCCGCAGGCCGAGCTGCGTATATGAATCCGAGAGGTGAGGCGAGGCCGGAGGCCGAGCCTCCTCCAGCCGGGGCAAGCGAGGCCGAAGTCCGAGCTTGCGCCGCCAGCGAGGCCGTAGGCCGAGCTGCGTTTTAACAGCAAAGAGCATAAGGCAAAGTACTCTTTCGGCTCTTCACCTAATCCCAACCGACAACATTTCTTTGTAGATGACTTTTTCATTATTTCCCAAACTTTTTTCGTACAATCGCAACTGCCCTTAAATAATTGTCCTGCACAGCACGCGAGGTGCTTGCACCTCGCGCAGCCACGCAACACTAGTTTATACTCTATGACTGTAGCCAATTCACCTATATATTCGGCTAAGTACAGTCTATAAAAACAGTGTAGTTTATATAAACAGTATATTTCAGCAGAAATGTACCGACCTCAAATTTGCATCTTCATGTTTTTTTCTCTTGCAAACTAATATACGTATATTTGTCAGGTGAAGATATTCCTCGAGTACTTATAGAAAGAATCCTGAATTAGTATAGTGTCCTTTCAACTCGACACATTAACCATCTAGAAGTGTATGTTCATAATCAATACAATAAAGATTTCTAACATTAGGTAGTCAAAATTCTAGTCGCTATTCGTAAAATTAACTCTGAGCAAGCACCTCTGCCTGCGTTGAGTTTGCTATTGCAGACTAAAAAATGTTCATTCATCACATCTCTCTTAGTAAATATTTACGTTTTAAAGTTAACATATCCTATTCCCAAATAAGCCTGTTAAAATATCCTGTCTCACAGGAAATAACTATGATAGTGTTAATTTGGTTATGTTAATTATTGTCCCATAAGGTATACTCATAGAACTTTTAATCTGTTTCTTGTTAACTTCTTTTTCTCCCAAAATATCAAGGCTAGCAACCAAAGTCTGTATCCTACAGAACTTAAACATTGTATTTGATAAGCTTTAATATTTTTCACCATTTTGCATTACAAAATGAAAAAACCGTAATGGCATTGCATCACATAGCCTACTCGAAGAATTTTTTCTTAAATTTCGTATTTTTTTTTTTGTTTATTACTAATATCTTTTTGGAAGATAATCGTAGATGCAACTACATTTGTATTTATTCATGTAATTAACCATCCTATATCAAAGTATCTAAGGATTCACTTTTAATAGCTCACATTAAAGAATAATAATAATTAATATTATTATAATGATATAAAAATAAAAATCTTGCAAATTTCGCAATGGTTCTAAACATCTGCATAGTGAATTGATTGAATAAATATCGAGGAAGCAACGTCGTAGTATAATTGATGGTTAAACAAACTTACCTTAATGAAGTTTTACCATAATATTATACAAGACGTTGCTTCCGAAGATATTTATAACCCGCCCGTCCCAATCAATATGTTAAATACATATTACGCGATATCCCAAGCGCCACATTTCGAAATTTTGTTCTAAAGGAATGAAGTATGGCGCCTCCGCCGGTGACAGGTAAGGGTGGGACGAGAGTCGGATGTAAATTTTGGACTTATTTTATTTTATCCCTAGGTCCTAAAAATTGTGTCATGCCTAGTACATAGCAGAGCGAGCTGCATAGTGAATTGATTGAATAAATATATTCGGAAGCAACGTCTTGTATAATTATGGTCAAACTTCATTAAGGTAAGTTTGTTTAACCATCAATAAGTTTGTACACCAGTTTTATTGCGATTGGTTCAATGGAGAGCTTGGATAAACTGCTGAAGCTAACGGGCACTTTTTAATATAAAGAGTAACTTATTGAATCTAGCGGTGCCACACGGCTCTGCTTCAGTGGGAATTTCGAGAGAAAAATTACACTTTGTGCTATTGTAGGTTATATTCTACCTGTGTACAAAATTTGATCGAAATCCCTTCAGTAGATCTAAAGCGGTGGTGGCAGATTGGTAGGGCGCCCGCCTGTGGCTGCAAAGGTCCCAGGTTCGAATCTTGTCCGTGCTACATGTTTGTATACCAATCTGACTCGTGTATCTATGTTAGTTTTCATCGACCACCACTTGCTTCCGGTGAAGGAAAACATCGTGAGGAAACCTGCACTCTGCTTGATGATTATAAGCTATTGTGTGAAATGGAGAAGGCAATGGCAAACCACTCTATTAACATTACCAAGATAGTCCTTGTGTGTGTTTCAATCCATATAATGACCACGAACCTCAGTCATAATGACTACGACTAAAAGTAGTACTAAAGTTTAGATTTTGTGAGTACGTATGTTTGTTACTCAATCACGCAAAATCTGCAGGACGGATTTTGATGTAACCTGGTGAAAACACAGGTAGAAACATTCCGGGAACATAGAATGCTTTTAATCGCGAATATCCCAGATTTTTGCAAAATCCCGGGGCGTAGCCAGTAAGAAATATAAATAAGGAAAGTCTTGTGAATAAATTGGGGTACACTCCTTAAGATAACTGCACAAACGGAACTAAGAACGAGTGTGTTATCCGGCTTGCATCTACTAAGTGGGATCTGAAAGCAATCTGTGCTGCGAACCGTACATGGCTCGGATTTATCTCTTTCCCGGAAAATATAGCTTAGTTTTGTCCGGGTTTAAATATTAACGCCGCTGAAATGCATGTGATATTTTAGGGACAGGTTCTGATTTTCTTTAAGATACTTCTGATGTTATTTATTTTTGATAAATTTTTAAAATTGCCTAAAAAGCAAGAATGTATTGCTTTTAGGCCTCTTGTATGAATAAATAAACTACAGAACTTAAATAAATTTACTTTTTAGAGTCTACGGAGTTCGGGATTTAGGATAGCATAAAGCTTCTCTCATAAATTATCAGATATCAGATCAAAATATCAGATATGGAAATAATTTTCAAATCGTAGAAAAGGATGACAATGTTATTGAATTTACACTCATATATAGCCGAGGAGGTTTTATTCCTAGAAGCGAATTCTAAAGACGCGGTTAGGTAAGATTAAGCCCACTATTATTCAGATTTCTGGGAATAAACCTTTACAAGCTATGGAATACATAAGAAAGACCATAAAATATTCCACGGATTTACCTATGTACCGTTCCACTGGAGTACATTTATCTCCTTTTACAACCACTAGAGGTAAATTTTGTGGCGAACATCTAAAATAATCTATGATTACAGAAACAAGGAGATGAGAGAATGGGCGAGTACGGAGATTTAGGTATGCCGTCTATTTTGTGGATATACTAACTTTTATTACTAACCTACATTTGAAGATACATTTTTTTTAAATAAAACAGACAAGATTGAATCTTTTTTACTGAAACACTTAATGTAATGTTTATCTTATGATGTATTGATTGACAAGTTTTTGGAACTGGAATTAAAATTCTTGCTCTTAGCTACGAAACTTTTTCGTTGCATAGGTATATATAACATACATACAAGTCAAACAGAAATTGTTTTCTTTTGTCTTTCAAAAATTAAATTTTTGTAACTCATATTTGCGTCGGATGCCAGATAGCTAATTAAAGATAAGATAAATAATTTCCGATTAAAAAATCACATTAAAATTTATTATAGTTTTCATCGTCAAACCTTGGTACAAGTCAGAGCATCCCCTGTATTCCCATATCTGTGTCAGAATAATCCTATGCACAGATAGATTCAGTTGATACTCTTGAAATAGTTACCGAATCCAAGAAGGATTACGTAAGTAGATAATCTCATTGCTCCGCAGTTGGAACTTTGGAGTATTTTAATTAAACGGGATTAACAAATATCAGGTTCTACTTGTCAAATCCCGCGGGAAATCACTCAAATGGAATTGAAATGTTTACGGGATTCCTGAAGTGCAGACATGCTTTTGTTTAAATATAGTTTGCATTACGCCTGTATTTAAACAGTATATTTATTTAACCTTCCATGGTGGTCTGTGAGTGAAGAAAAACATATAATGTGCTAGCTGATTCTAATCCCACGCAGATTATAAAAGTCAATCATGGGAAAGAGTCCTTGCATTTCGATAAGCCCCGCCTTTGCGCTCGTTTATTTATTTACTTTTTGTCAATACTTTATTATGTTCTTTTCTGAAAATGGTGCAATGAAGTGTTCATCTATCTATCTATTATCTTGCTCTACGCTACGTGCCCTACATCCACCAGGCGCCTGGCCGATACAAATGGCAAGAACTTATGGACAAGATGTGAAGGGTCCTCACAGTGGTCCACACAATCCTCAGCAGTGAGGGAACGATCTAGATGAAGAAGATGTGCCCTACTTCATGCACACCTTCAAGCGGTGGTGGTCGAGTGGTAATAACACCTGCCTGAGTAGACGGCGGCACAATACGCCCGCCACCTGGCCAAGTGAGGGTGCCGTAAGGCAAAGCCAGGGGGCGTCGTGGTAGAATGTTCGCGATCCCATGACGCCCCCAGCAACGGCAGGCGCGGAAACGCCGCAGGGGGTTTTAGTGGGTAGTCTGGACCGACCAGCGGCCCAGGAGTCCGACACTAAGTGCATAAATGCATTTCCCCTGCGAAATCAAAAAAATAGGTCGGATAGGACCCAGGTTCAAATCCCACCTGTGCCACATGAGTTTGTAGGCCAATCTGACACATGTATGGTAGTTTTCATAGACCACCACTTGCTTCCGGTGAAGGAAAACATCGTGCGGAAACCTGCACGCACATTGGTTGAATGTTTAGTTTACTAGTGTGTATACGGCTACTGCCACTAGATGGCGGTAGTTGTAAAAGTCATGTCAGATGCTTTAAGCGACTTGAACAAATTCTGACACCAGTGTTAGTAATAACACACTCGATAAGAAGAAGACCTGCACATTGAAGACCTCTACACTCTACAGGACTCTCAACAGATAATGGTATATCAGTGGCGTCATACTCCTAATACTATATAGGTAAACTAACTCGCTAGAATTTATGTAGTACTTGGTCATACTGATCCTTACAAATTTGATCCGTTGAGTCAGTCAGTCTTGCTTCCGCTAACAGGTTAGTAACGCAAAATCGTGAAGACAATTACAATGACGTTAATATTATTATTACGTTATTCATATCTCCACAAAACAAAAATGACAAAGGGATCAGCAAATATTTTATAGCATGATTGAACGCAAGCGAATTTCGATCATCCCCAGGGCCTTTTCGGTATAAAACATTCATCATTTAGTTTCTTTTTATACGTCAATACAGAGATTTGGTCCTTAGTTTTATGACGAATCGGCGAAAACCTTCGAATAAAAGAAATGAGTTATTGACGTTTGAAACGTAATAGCCAAGGTGGTGGCGGGACATTTTTTTTTCGTCATTCGACTAGTTTAAAGAACAGAAAAGTTCTCATGTATGAATTAAATCATGCCTCAATCACTGAGAGAATTTTGATAAAATTTAGTAACTACACGTTTAACATCATTAGTTTAATAATGTTCAAAAAAAAATAGGAAAAATATTTTTCCTTTATCTGAATGCTTTTCTTTTAAGAGGATTATCTGAAAATAAAAACATCGCAGTACATTCTGATTTTATTAAAACATTATTTCCAAGAAAACAAATAGCTGTTTTCCAAGTTCAAACAGGTTCCGACACAGTCATGCTCATGTCGCCTTGTAATTACATTATAACCTCAAAGAAACCCATTTGTAACTAAAAAGGGCGGGAATAATATAAAATAACCATTGACTTCCCTGATAAAGGAGCCGCCGCGGCAATCCCATACCGCGGAAAAATAAAAAAAGATAAATTTTCTCTTTGCATTTTATTCCTATTTCATTCGGGCTGCCCTCTCTCGGTTGCTTTTGTTCTGAGTGATTTATGAAGTACTCTAACCTTACAAAACATTAAACATTGGAACGGAACGCAAGTAAACAGAAATAAATTTACACAATTTCGTATGGAACGGGACGTTACAGTAAGAAAACCGAATTTGTGGCTTCCGCTTTAAAGATTTAAAACGAAGAAATGCCAAAAGAAATTTTCAACAAGTAATGTTTGTGCAAAGTATGCCATTTTTCTTTCAAATAAATTTTAAACCTAAAAAAATCAATTAAATTTTTTGATAGATTCACAACTGTCTGCTTTTTTTGGTATTAGTTTTATCAAAAAACACATTGGGATACCACTCCATTAACATTCCAAAAAAATTGTTGCACCACAATCTTTCATAGCTATAAGGAATATTTCTATCTGGATACATACCTACCTCGGGCCAGATTCAATAGGGGGACCGGACAACTTTTTTTTTGATGCTTCTTTGAAATACCTCACATTAATAGAATCATCCGTAAAAGAATCACATCCATAACCAAAGTATTTTCCAAGACATAGCCAAAAACAATTCACATTTTCAAGCGATTTTTGGACGATACCAAAACGCCCCTAACTAAACGTACATTCATGTGACGTCACGCGTAGAAAATGGACTTTCCCTAAAAGTTTGAACTCGAATAAATTAGCTCTGGAGAATAAACTCGTGCTGAAAAGTCGCAAAATGGGTTTAATTATATGTATTCTATCATAAAATTACATATTTTTAACAATTCTCATACCTAGGCCGGTCCCCTATTGCTTAAACAGGAAAAATAAATATTCATTTTACAAATATTTCATCTTACAAAATATGAAGAAAGAGAAAAGTAATAAAATTCCACCCCAACTATATTATTTCGGCAGACGATGCATTTCCTACGTAATACAAAGGAGATATTTTTATGACTGCATATTTGCCTTTTATGATAATATACTGAGAAAGTCTCCGTTCCCACCCTCTTTTTTACCCCCGAAATGCATTAGTGAAAGGAACAATAGTTTGTTATGTTTAAAATGGTATGTTTATGACGCTATTTTCATAAATGATTCATTTTGTTTTCCATATATGATAATGTGAGTGGAGTTTATTTCCATCTAATGGACGACTCAATTGCATCGTAAAGTTCTATTAACAATTCTGACAGTTAAAAGTTTGAGCACTTCTTTATATAAAATTGTTTCAAATGCCACTTATACGATATTTGACGTTGTTTATTTGTTTAAAAAATAAAAGTTGGAAGACTCAGACCATATCTTAACTTTAAGCACGTAATTCTAGAATTATTACTATATGGTTATGTTGTAACATCCCTATTGAATAATGTATAAAATATGACATGATATTAATGTATAGATGGCGCCATCCACGAAGACGCGCCCCACTATCCGTTTACAGTATATGTGTGCAAGCAGCCGCGTTGGGGTTGGGCGCGTCTTCGTGGATGGCGCGATCTATACCTGGTACTTTTATAAAAAAGAAGAAAAAAAGGTCTAGATGAGTTTTCCACAATCTTTAAAAATGACAAATTTGCCAAATATCTCATAAATACTAACAATCAAATCAAGTGCAATAAAGCCAACAACGTTTAAAATCAACCGTATCGAGTAATTTGTTATTCAGAGCGCCGTCGGAATGCAAATTTTTGAAGAACACAAATATTGGGCCGTAACAAGCGCTATTCAGAAGGCTCGCCGATACTGTATACATAAATATATATCGTTAATTCCCTTTGCATTTATGCAGTTTCTTGTTCGATCGGAATCAGTTTTGTAAATAAGGCTTGCATTCACAATGTAGTACTTTCTTTTAGGACGATGACTGCGGTATTTTTATTTCTAGGAAAAATCGTTTCTAGTTTAATCTCCGACTAAAATGAACTCAACTTTGCTATTGGGATGTCGACATTTTGGTAAAAGATGTTTTGAAAATCTTACATTGTGACCTATATTTTTCTGGTAGGTTGTAATGAACCAGAGAGGAAGATGAAGTCTGAACTGTATTTGCGTAGATAGGTGGTGATAATTTTAAATCCATTTTATTTTGACAAGTCATAAGAAACTAATATAATCCATCTTTTATTGAAAGGAAATTTTTAAATTTTGATACATTGGAATTCTATACCACTAGCATATTTTGAGGTAGTGTTTGGAGTTAGTAATAAAGTGAAATTAAGTTAAATAAAGCCTGTTTCCTACCCCATACAAGCTTACCCAAGTCCCTAAATTTTTTGGTGAAATAAAGTATTTTTAATAACTTATCTTACTTCCATTCGAGAGTCAGCACGGACAAACTTATTATTTAATCTGCGGCCCGGAACAAACGCTAAACACCAACAAAAGTTAACAAATGAGGTCGTTAACTTGGCGAAACCTAATCAGAGAGCAGAATTAGGAATCCCGATCGCTAATCCCGGAGGGAGGAGCAGTCATTTGCGTGAGCGCCCAATCTAAGCTTCATGAATATTGAGCGCTTCTGAAACTTATCAGAATTTCATATCATATACATAGTGTTTATGTACTTTTTACTTACGCGGTAAGATGGAGTCTTGAAGTAGTAGAATTGAAAGTGACGTTTTTTGGTGAAAAATGCAGCAGTGTAGTTTCTTGCGCCTCCTCTTCTCCACTTGCGTTTTGGAGGCGATGGTAACCTTTGCCTTAAGTAATTTTATGACGTCAACTACCACACAAAAAACAAAGGAATATGACGATTTAATAGTGCTATTAAAATAAAATAAAATTATTAAATAAAATCATTTTATTTTTATTTTTTATTTAATATGACGATTTAATAGTGCTATTAAAATAAAATAAAATAATTAAATAAAATCATTTTCTTTTTTATTTTTATTTAATTTCATTGCATTATACGTAATTACTAGCTGGCGCCCGAGGCTTCGCTCGCATTAATCCTTTCTTGTAGCGGATGCCTACGTCTTAACATCTACCTGCATGCCAAATTTCAGCCCGATCCGTCCAGTGAATTGGGCTGTGCGTTGATAGATAATTATGTCAGTCAGTCAGTTACCTTTGAGTTATATATATATATATATATATATATATATATATATATATATATATATATATATATATATATATATATATATATATATATATATATATATGCGTTTGCAACGCACATTGGGCAATTTTTATCTTAAGAACGAAACCCACGACAGGAATTTTATATCCATGGGCTAAGCCCTTGGATACAAAATTTCTAGAAAACGGAATGATATTTAAAATTTTTAAGCAGAAATTCATAAAAAATTAAAAAAGTAATATTCAGAAATAATGACTCTTGAACGTCGCAAGAGGAATATTCATAAAACCTTCACTTCCGAGGAGGTCTAAGGTTGATGAATATTAAACTTGGTACCAGCCAAAACAAAGAAGCATTTTTCGAGAAACATTAAAGGACAATGCATTTAACGAGGCAAAGAAATTTTTTACTGCCCTCCTGGGCTCTCCTGTTAGTGTGTTGTTTTTCATTTTAAAAGGATAGTCTAATCCAGGGGTTCTCAACCAGTACAAAATTCTGATTTAAACATATAAAAAACAAAGAAACAAGCATCAAGCTACATTTACGTCAAGAATTTCATTTAAATAGTATTATTTGGAATTGTTTGCTACTCTTGCAGTCTGTTACCTCTGCAATGGTGGTAGCTTCGTCTTGTAAAATAAATACAGTTTCAACCTGTTTCTACCTATCTTCTATCACAGCAATGTCTCAATAGTTTTTTCAATAGTAGCTTTATTTTACATACATCATCATAATCATCATCATATGCCTTACCTTATCCCATCATCTGGGGTCGGCGCAATATGTCTTATCCTTCCACATGTCTCTGTTTCCTTTCATACTAACATCCACTCTCATAATTATTGTCCCTCACACCCAGTCAAACCATCTCTACTTTGGTCTCCCTCTTCCGCTGTAGCCATACACCTTTTTCTTAGCCATTTTACATACGAGTAACAATAATTGTGCAAAAAACATTATTATTAAAATTAATTTTTAAGTTTTCTGACATTTAAACGGTTCTAGTAAATGTAAAATAATTCAAATACACATAATCCTGACTAATATTATAAATGCAAAAGTGAGTTTGTTTGTTTGTTTGTTTGTTTGTTACCTCTTCGCGCTTTATCTACTTAACCAATCCCCCTGAAATTTCGCATACACATAGCTGGAAGTACGGAGAAGGACATGGGGTACCTTTCATCCCGGGAAAAAGCACTGTTCCCGTAGAGGGAGGGAAATTCATACGAGCGAAGCCGCGGGCGAAAGCTAGTAAGGAATAAAGAAAGATGAGATGTTGAGAAGCTTAGGTCTAACCATGGGGTCTAACGTAATATTAAAGGCAAAGACAACAAGTCCTTAATCAGACCCAAACAAATAGAGAACGTTGATGAATATTATTACGTCAATTTTGTACTCAGATGATTCGTTTTGTAAATAGTGTATAAGAATAATTAAATCAAGAGAAAATAGTTCGTTTAGGTCTGAAAATGTATAAGTTTTATCCCACTAATATTAAAATGTGATGTTGCGGATATGTGTGTCTGTGCATTCAATAGCGCAATACAGGGTGAATTAAAAAAAAAAAACATTAGCATCCTTTCTACTCGTGAAAATACTTCATGATTATGAGCAACTTTTTTGTATGGGACTGACTTAATCCGACCGAAAAAAAATCAGCTGTTCCATACTATTTTACAAATCTCTCTCTCTCTCTCAGCCAAAAGACGTCCACTGCTGGACAAAGGCCTCCCCAAAAGATTTCCGCAACGACCTGTCCTGCGCTGCCCGCATCCATGCGCAACCCGCGACCTTCACCAGGTCGTCGGTCCACCCAGTGGGAGTGTTGATTTTACAATACCTCTCTCTCCAGCCGAAAGACGTCCACTGTTGAACAAAGGCCTCCCTCAAGGATTTCATCCATGAAGGGTTTTGCCGTAATCGCCACGCTTGGCAGGCGGGTTGGCGATCGCAGTATGATGGCATAGTACGCGGAAAGATGCTGCTGCCCATCCTCCTGTTTTTAAATCCCTTAGTCGCCTCTTACGACTTCCACGGGAAGAGATGGGTTGGTGCTGTTCTGGGGGCCACACCACAGGCCGTATTGCGAAGATGAATGTCCCTTTTATTGAATTTTGAAATCTCATAACAAGAGAGAGTGGTCAAGAGCAAACCCATATTTAATAAAAATAAAAAAATATTTTATAAGCTTTCGCGCATCAAACTCGTACAATAATGGGACTAAAGCGCATATCACATTCCTCACTTACACTCTCTCTCTCTCTCTCTCTCTCTCAGCCGAAAGACGTCCACTGCTGGACAAAGGCCTCCCTCACTTACCTACACTAACATTTTTAATCCTTATACCAATACTAGAGGTAAGGTCTCTCGAACTTACAAAACTTACTTTGAAAATGTATTTATTACTTACTGTTGCCCGCGGCTTCTCCCTCGTGAATTTCCCACGGGAGCAGTGGTTTGCCCAGGATGCCCCTTAACAGTTTTTCTATATTTGTATCCGAAATTTCAGGAAGATTGGTTCAGTAGGTGAAGTCTGAAGAGGTAACAAACAAACAAATAAACAAACAAACGAACTCACTTTCGCATTTATAATATTAGTTAGGATTGCTAGCATTTTTTTTTGTTTGTAGGTTGGCGATGTCTGATAGCTACTATTACTTTCAACCATGGATATTAAAACATCGCTTTTAACGTCCTCTGTAATTTGTTA